>OY997380.1:916485-1237891 GCA_963921505.1 Phakellia ventilabrum | reverse complement strand
ACACATTAGAGCAAATTGCTGAGGAGGAAGTTGGTCAAAATACATTAAACAATTTGGTGCAAATATCTGAAAATGCACAGAGCAATTCTTCTAATGTGTTTTCTGCATTCTTGACCAACTCCCTCAACTGTGTTGTTGATCAACGCCCTCCATAAACTCAAGCCATCGAGCTTTGTCCATGTATGTAACGATCATCCAAGTGTATCTTGATAACAAACAACTGTAGTTAAAATTGCAATTCTTTTTTTACTGTGCATGAGGGCAATTTGCAGGTGCTTTTGTGAGCATGCACTAGTGTGGGATCTCCCAGGGGGACATTCTGGTGGAGTGTCTGTCCCCCTCTTTAGTGCATCGCTAGAGCTTAGTGAATTTTAACAAAGTGGGTCAACATACTAATACAAATGTAAATACACTGGCACACATAAATTATACATAAATTTATGGTCGAAGCATTTTTGTGGCTGCAAATTTGTACACTATAGATGTCTACTAGATTCTTTACTGTAGGGAATAGGAACGTAAAACTAGGAGTATTTACTGATATCTCAGTAAACCTTTTTTGCTACCATACTGCTTATAACCAAGGGTGCCCTTTTTATAACTTTATTTAATGATGATGCCAGTAGAATCCATTTTTTAATGAAATGGTTTCTCTAGATCAAACATTGACACACCAGCAAATAGCTACTACTGCCAAAGCAGCTCAAAAACGTTTCACTTAACCAGGTCGTTTTGGTGGTTTAACCGTTGACAGGGCCTTTGACTGTAGACCACAAATGTACTAGCCTCATTCCCAGGTCTTTCCTGGTGATCTCATTGATTTTACTTCCTAATTGGCATAACCCCACCAAGAGCAAGCTGATCTGCAGGGATTGACCGTGTTTCTGTGCACACTTTGACCGTTGATCACATCATCTGACCACTGACCGACTTCAGTTGCAGATTCTGAAGTTGTCATAGAGTCGATGAGAGTGTTGCGACAGGAGTGTTTACTGGGGTGTCAATATTCAAGAGCTAGTCTCATTAAATGGGTTCTACAAGCATTATCAATAAATAAAACCATAACATATTTTTGACATGCTGTCGTTGTGATTATATGGAATATATGGAAGTGACTCATTCCCCCTTGACTGATTGAGCCATTTGCTCACTTTGCAGATGTACATACAAAATTATGTGTTTTAGAGAAGTGACATTAGCTGCAAAATTGAGTGTTAACTTTGAATTCCTGACCTTCTAGCGCTTAGTGACACACTCCTTTATACAACACTGTTAATTCATTAAATTGACACAGGGAGTTCAGCTTAAAGAACAGTTCCAGGAATAGATGAAGAAGCACATACAAGTTATAAATTTTTTTTTTAATAAAGAACCATGTAGGGATGGAATCCCAAAAAAGTAACCAAACAAGGTAGAAACAACACAATATTTTTACAGATTGCCGTCCCACATCTTTTGCCATTCTTTTCCAACCACACACACACCACAATCCTTCTACATGCCATACTTTTTTCTTTTTTTTCAGTAAAAAAACAGTTGCTTAGGGTTGTCAACGTCAGTCTCTCACGTCGACGTCAGAGTCTGTCACGTCAACGTCAGTCTCTCACGTCGACGTCTGAGGCTCATGTCGACGTCAGACTCTCACGTCGACGTAGAGTCTCTCACGTCAACGTCAGTCTCTCACGTCGACGTCAGAGTCTGTTACGTGAACGTCAGTCTCTCACGTCGAAGTCTGAGGCTCACGTCGACGTCAGAGTCTCTCACGTCGAGGTCTGAGTCTCTCACATCGACATCTGAGTCTCACGTCGACGTCAGAGTCTCTCACGTCGAGGTCTGAGTCTCACGTCGATGTCTGAGTCTCTCACATCGATGTCTGAGTCTCTCACGTCGTAAACGTCAGTCTCTCACGTCGACGTCAGAGTCTCTCACGTCGACGTAGAGTCTCTCACGTAAACGTCAGTCTCTCACGTCGACGTCAGAGTCTGTTACGTCAACGTCAGTCTCTCACGTCGACGTCAGAGTCTGTCACGTCAACGTCAGTCTCTCACGTCGACGTCAGAGTCTCTCACGTCAACGTCAGTCTCTCACGTCGACGTCAGAGTCTGTCACGTCAACGTCAGTCTCTCACGTCGATGTCTGAGGCTCACGTCGACGTCAGAGTCTCTCACGTCGACGTAGAGTCTCTCACGTCAACGTCAGTCTCACGTCGACGTCAGAGTCTCTCACGTCGACGTAGAGTCTCTCACGTCAATGTCAGTCTCTCACGTCGACGTCAGAGTCTGTCACGTCAACGTCAGTCTCTCACGTCGACGTCTGAGGCTCACGTCGACGTCTGAGTCTCTCACGTCGACGTAGAGTCTCTCACGTCAACGTCAGTCTCTCACGTCGACGTCAGAGTCTGTCACGTCAACGTCAGTCTCTCACGTCGACGTCTGAGGCTCACGTCGACGTCAGAGTCTCTCACGTCGACGTAGAGTCTCTCACGTCAACGTCAGTCTCTTACGTCGACGTCAGATTCTGTCACGTCGACGTCAGAGTCTGTCACGTCAACGTCAGTCTCTCACGTCGACGTCTGAGGCTCACGTCGATGTCAGAGTCTCTCACGTCGACGTAGAGTCTCTCACGTCAAAGTTCAGTAGGGAGTCCATTGCTTAAACTGCTCCTAATGCAGCACGTCGTAATTGTAACCTGACCATACACTATATAATTTTGTGAGTATGCACTAGTGTGGGATCTCCGAGGGGCACATTCTGGTGGAGTGTGCCCCTCTTTAGTGCATCGTTAGAGCGGTGAATTTTAGTAAAGTGGGTCAACATACCACTTGTACCTAATACAAATGTAAAGAGATTACTGCATATAAATTGCACATAAATGTATGGTGGAAGCATTTTTTGTGGTTGCAAATTTGTGCACTATAGATATGTCTACTAGATTCTTTACTGTAGGGAATAGGAACATAGTATTTACTGATATCCTAGTAAACCTCTTTCTCTACCATACTGCTTATAACCAAGGGTGCCCTTTTATAACTTTATTTATTGATGATGCCAGTAGAATCCATTTTCTAATGAGATGGTTTCTCCAGATCAAACATTGACACACAAGTAAATAGCTACTAATGCCAAAGAAGCTGAAAAATGTTTCACTTAACCAGGTCGTTTTGGTGGTTTAACCACAAATGTACTAGCCTCGTTCCCAGGTCTTTCCTGGTGAGCTCATTGACTTTGCTTCCTAATTGACATAACCCCACCCAGAGCAAGCTGATCTGCAGGGATTAACCATGTTTCTGAGCAGACTTTGACAGTCGACCACATTACATATATTGATATATGATTTTAATTATACAAAAACCAAATAAATGCCATACCAGTACAATTGATTGAGTTGGACTAACTTCCTATGGAGTCCATACATAAGAGTTCATGCGAACACCACAAATTACAGTCAAATACACAATTGTGAAAAAAGATTAAGTCATACACATACAAATACACTGTTACTGGCTTGGATATTTATAATCTAGTCCAACTCTCTTTACTCAGTATACATAAACGATAATATACCATGTTATAAGCTAACTACATAAGTTGTTCTACATGCAGGCACTCATTTGGATACACTATAGAAAAATTATGTTTATGCATTCATACAAAAAAGTCATGGCATAGATACTGTGTGTTGCCTTTCCAAGGGCTCAGTATAATCCGCGACAACCTTGCCTGGAGATCGCAGTGGATGCTGAATAGCTTGAAAACTCCCAGTAATCGCATTTTGTCCCGATAAGGTGCCCTCAAGGGTGAATTTTACACCTTCGAACTTGTCCAATAAGTTTAATGTTACTAGCACCTGGATACTTAATGCCATACCGGGGTAGCTCTTCACTAAAGAGATTGTACACAGATTGTACTACTGTCATGGTCTTGGAATCGGAATGAGTCGAGATCTTCCCTTTGGCATAAGCAAACCCATTAATGGTGACATCAGCAGTGAAGTCTATATCCAACTTCTGCTCTCCAATTGACCATAACACCTCCATAGATGAATCCGGAGGTACTGTGAATGTTTTATCAACGGACCAGGACTCAGATTTGGAAGTTGTCTCGGATGTGGTGGCACTAGTCGAAATCTTCGTGTTAAAAGACATTTTTTCAGACACAACTTCAATATTGACAGACTCCTCTACCGAGAATCCAACCTCAATTCCTACGGTAACTGATGAGGTCCTGGAGCTTGCTGTAGTGGTACTCTTCGTAAATCTGCCACCCACAGGCTCTGTAGTGTCGTTGTCAGTCCAATCCGTGAAAACTAATCCGGGGAGTGCTATCGGTTTATGCGGTTTGTACAGCACATTGTCCACGGTCACCTTCGGTCCATGGTTGTAATCTACTTGATGATCTTCAGTCATGCCATAGGCATGGTAGGTAATATTACTGGCAAACTCTTTAGGTATTACCTTGTTAGCCCATTTTTTGACAACCGATTCAAAGTTCAGTAGGGAGTCCATTGCTTAAACTGCTCCTAATGGACTGACAAGATAAAGAAATAAGCAATACTTGACCAACTTCTGATTGAATGACCTCACTGAAAAGGCGAGCTGTAAAGTACACAGATCAGGTAGTATTCTCAACTGACACTGGTTGACAGACAAACTGAACTGCAATTGTAAATCTAGCTCAAAGTATTTGATTTCCCTGAGCTTTTATATCATACCTGAGTCAAATTATGATACCATTATTGAATCAGTTGTCGTGGCACTGCAGTCAGACGGCACCTGTAAGTAGCTAAGTCATTATGACTACAGTTGTTTGTTATGGGGTTGGAGATGACGAACACATTATGTACATTGACACAGCAAGATAGTAGGTTTATGGGAGGAGTAGGTCAAGAATTCAGAAAACACATTAGAAGAAATTGCTGAGGAGAGAGTTGGTCAAAATACACTAAAGCAATTTGGAGGGAGTTGGTCCAGATATCAGAAAATGCACAGAGTGTTCTTGCAAGGGTGCCCTTGTTATATATAACCCTATTTATTGATGATGCTAGTAGAATCCATTTTCTATTGAGATGGCTTGTCTAGCTCAAACCTTGACACCCCAGTAAATAGCTATTACTGCCAAAGCAGCTGAAAAACGTTTCCCTTAACCAGGTCGTTTTGGTGGTTTAACCGTTGACAGGGCCTTTGACTGTAGACCACAAATGTACTAGCCTCGTTCCCAGGTCTTTCCTGGTGAGCTCATTGATTTTACTTCCTAATTGACAGAACCCCACCCAGAGCAAGCTGATCTGTAGGGATTGCTAATAAGGAAAAGCTGCATTTCTGCAAATCTGCCATACAGATTTGCAAATTTAGCTTATCAGCAAATTTGTAAATTTGCAAATCTAGATTGTTCTAGGAAGATATGGCAGCGAACACCTGGAGGTATGTGTGTGTGTGTGTGTGTGTGTGTGTGTGTGTGTGTGTGTGTGTGTGTGTATGTGTGTGTTGTGGTGGTGGCGACGGGGGCGTACCACACGGGGATATTGCACTACTACAACCAGGAAGACAAGTCTGCATGTGTACGGTAAAATAAGAATTGTCATTATGACTACAGTTGCTTGTTATGGGGTTGAAGATGATGAATACATTACGTATATTGACACAGCAAGATAGTAGGTTTGTGGGAGGAGTAGGTCGAGAATTCAGAAAACACATTAGAGCAAATTGCTGAGGAGAGAGTTGGTCAAAATACATTAAAGCAAATTGGAGGGAGTTGGTCCAGATATCAGAAAATGCACAGTTGACTACAGTTGCTTGTTATGGGGTTGAAAATAATGAACACATTACGTATATTGATACAGCAAGATAGTAGGTTCATGGGAAGAGTAGGTCGAGAATTCAGAAAACACATTAGAGCAAATTGCTGAGGAGGGAGTTGGTCAAAATACATTCAAACAATTTGGTCCAAATATCAGAAAATGCACAGAGCAATTCTTCTAATGTGTTTTCTGCATTCTTGACTAACTCCCTCAACTGTGTTGTTGATCAACGCCCTCCATAAACTCAAACCATCGAGCTTTGTCCATGTATGTAACGATCATCCGAGTGTATCTTGATAACAAACAACTGTAGTTAAAATTGCAATTCTTTTTTTTACTGTGCATGAGGGCAATTTGCAGGTGGTTTTGTGAGCATGCACTAGTGTGGGATCTCCCAGGGGGACATTCTGGTGGAGTGTCTGTCCCCCTCTTTAGTGCATCGCTAGAGCTTAGTGAATTTTAACAAAGTGGGTCAACATACTAATACAAATGTAAATACACTGGCACATATAAATTACACATAAATTTATGGTGGAAGCATTTTTGTGGCTGCAAATTTGTGCACTATAGATGTCTACTAGATTCTTTACTGTAGGGAATAGGAACGTAAAACTAGGAGTATTTACTGATATCTCAGTAAACCTTTTTTGCTACCATACTGCTTATAACCAAGGGTGCCCTTTTTATAACTTTATTTAATGATGATGCCAGTAGAATCCATTTTTTTATGAAATGGTTTCTCTAGATCAAACATTGACACACCAGCAAATAGCTACTACTGCCAAAGCAGCTCAAAAACGTTTCACTTAACCAGGTCGTTTTGGTGGTTTAACCGTTGACAGGGCCTTTGACTGTAGACCACAAATGTACTAGCCTCGTTCCCAGGTCTTTCCTGGTGAGCTCATTGATATTGCTTCCTAATTGACATAACCCCACCCAGAGCAAGCTGATCTGCAGGGATTAACCATGTTTCTGAGCATACTTTGACTGTCGACCACATTACATATATTGATATATGATTTTAATTATACAAAAACCAAATAAATGCCATACCAGTACAATTGATTGAGTTGGACTAACTTCCTATGGAGTCCATACATAAGAGTTCATGCGAACACCACAAATTACAGTCAAATACACAATTGTGAAAAAAGATTAAGTCATACACATACAAATACACTGTTACTGGCTTGGATATTTATAATCTAGTCCAACTCTCTTTACTCAGTATACATAAACGATAATATACCATGTTATAAGCTAACTACATAAGTTGTTCTACATGCAGGCACTCACTTGGATACACTATAGAAAAATTATGTTTATGCATTCATACAAAAAAGTTAGGGCATAGATACTGTGTGTTGCCTTTCCAAGGGCTCAGTATAATCCGCGACAACCTTGCCTGGAGATCGCAGTGGATGCTGAATAGCTTGAAAACTCCCAGTAATCGCATTTTGTCCCGATAAGGTGCCCTCAAGGGTGAATTTTACACCTTCGACTTGTCCAATAAGTTTAATGTTACTAGCACCTGGATACTTAATGCCATACCGGGGTAGCTCTTCACTAAAGAGACTGTACACAGATTGTACTGCTGTCATGGTCTTGGAATTGGAATGAGTCGAGATCTTCCCTTCGGCATAAGCAAACCCATTAATGGTGACATCAGCAGTGAAGTCTATATCCAACTTCTGCTCTCCAATTGACCATAACACCTCCATAGATGAATCCGGAGGTACTGTGAATGTTTTATCAACGGACCAGGACTCAGATTTGGAAGTTGTCTCGGATGTGGTGGCACTAGTCGAAATCTTCGTGTTAAAAGACATTTTTTCAGACACAACTTCAATATTGACAGACTCCTCTACCGAGAATCCAACCTCTTCCGAGGTCCTGATGAGGTCCTGGAGCTTGCTGTAGTGGTGCTCTTCGTAAATCTGCCACCCACAGGCTCTGTAGTGTCGTTGTCAGTCCAATCCGTGAAAACTAATCCGGGGAGTGCTATCGGTCTATGCGGTTCATACAGCACATTGTCCACGGTCACGTTCGGTCCATGGTTGTAATCTACTTGATGATCTTCAGTCATGCCATAGGCATGGTAGGTAATATTACTGGCAAACTCTTTAGGTATTACCTTGTTAGCCCATTTTTTGACAACCGATTCAAAGTTCAGTAGGGAGTCCATTGCTTAAACTGCTCCTAATGGACTGACAAGATAAAGAAATAAGCAATACTTGACCAACTTCTGATTGAATGACCTCACTGAAAAGGCGAGCTGTAAAGTACACAGATCAGGTAGTATTCTCAACTGACACTGGTTGACAGACAAACTGAACTGCAATTGTAAATCTAGCTCAAAGTATTTGATTTCCCTGAGCTTTTATATCATACCTGAGTCAAATTATGATACCATTATTGAATCAGTTGTCGTGGCACTGCAGTCAGACGGCACCTGTAAGTAGCTAAGTCATTATGACTACAGTTGTTTGTTATGGGGTTGGAGATGACGAACACATTATGTACATTGACACAGCAAGATAGTAGGTTTATGGGAGGAGTAGGTCAAGAATTCAGAAAACACATTAGAAGAAATTGCTGAGGAGGGAGTTGGTCAAAATACACTAAAGCAATTTGGAGGGAGTTGGTCCAGATATCAGAAAATGCACAGAGTGTTCTTGCAAGGGTGCCCTTGTTATATATAACCCTATTTATTGATGATGCTAGTAGAATCCATTTTCTATTGAGATGGCTTGTCTAGCTCAAACCTTGACACCCCAGTAAATAGCTATTACTGCCAAAGCAGCTGAAAAACGTTTCCCTTAACCAGGTCGTTTTGGTGGTTTAACCGTTGACAGGGCCTTTGACTGTAGACCACAAATGTACTAGCCTCGTTCCCAGGTCTTTCCTGGTGAGCTCATTGATTTTACTTCCTAATTGACAGAACCCCACCCAGAGCAAGCTGATCTGTAGGGATTGCTAATAAGGAAAAGCTGCATTTCTGCAAATCTGCCATACAGATTTGCAAATTTAGCTTATCAGCAAATTTGTAAATTTGCAAATCTAGATTGTTCTGGGATGATATGGCAGCGAACACCTGGATGTATGTGTGTGTGTGTGTGTGTGTGTGTGTGTGTGTGTGTGTGTGTGTGTGTATGTGTGTGTTGTGGTGGTGGCGACGGGGGTGTACCACACGGGGATATTGCACTACTACAACCAGGAAGACAAGTCTGCATGTGTACGGTAAAATAAGAATTGTCATTATGACTACAGTTGCTTGTTATGGGGTTGAAGATGATGAATACATTACGTATATTGACACAGCAAGATAGTAGGTTCATGGGAAGAGTAGGTCGAGAATTCAGAAAACTCATTAGAGCAAATTGCTGAGGAGGGAGTTGGTCAAAATACATTAAAGCAAATTGGAATGAGTTGGTCCAGATATCAGAAAATGTACAGTTGACTGCAGTTGCTTGTTATGGGGTTGAAAATAATGAACACATTACGTATATTGACACAGCAAGATAGTAGGTTCATGGGAAGAGTAGGTCAAGAATTCAGAAAACACATTAGAGCAAATTGCTGAGGAGGGAGTTGGTCAAAATACATTCAAACAATTTGGTCCAAATATCAGAAAATGCACAGAGCAATTCTTCTAATGTGTTTTCTGCATTCTTGACTAACTCCCTCAACTGTGTTGTTGATCAACGCCCTCCATAAACTCAAACCATCGAGCTTTGTCCATGTATGTAACGATCATCCGAGTGTATCTTGATAACAAACAACTGTAGTTAAAATTGCAATTCTTTTTTTACTGTGCATGAGGGCAATTTGCAGGTGGTTTTGTGAGCACGCACTAGTGTGGGGTCTACCAGGGGGACATTCTGGTGGAGTGTCCCCCTCTTTAGTGCATCGCTAGAGCTTAGTGAATTTTAACAAAGTGGGTCAACATACTAATACAAATGTAAATACACTGGCAAATATAAATTACACATAAATTTATGGTGGAAGCATTTTTGTGGCTGCAAATTTGTGCACTATAGATGTCTACTAGATTCTTTACTGTAGGGAATAGGAACGTAAAACTAGGAGTATTTACTGATATCTCAGTAAACCTTTTTTGCTACCATACTGCTTATAACCAAGGGTGCCCTTTTTATAACTTTATTTAATGATGATGCCAGTAGAATCCATTTTTTAATGAAATGGTTTCTCTAGATCAAACATTGACACACCAGCAAATAGCTACTACTGCCAAAGCAGCTCAAAAACGTTTCACTTAACCAGGTCGTTTTGGTGGTTTAACCGTTGACAGGGCCTTTGACTGTAGATCACAAATGTACTAGCCTCGTTCCCAGGTCTTTCCTAGTGATCTCATTGATTTTACTTCCTAATTGGCATAACCCCACCAAGAGCAAGCTGATCTGCAGGGATTGACCGTGTTTCTGTGCACACTTTGACCGTTGATCACATCTTCTGACCACTGACCGACTACAGTTGCAGATTCTGAAGTTATCATAGAGTCGATGAGAGTGTAGCGACAGGAGTGTTTACTGGGGTGTCAATATTCAAGAGCTAGTCTCATTAAATGGGTTCTACAAGCATTATCAATAAATAAAACCATAACACATTTTTGACATGCTGTCGTTGTGATTATATGGAATATATGGAAGTGGCTCATTCCCCCTTGACTGATTGAGCCATTTGCTCACTTTGCAGATGTACATACAAAATTATGTGTTTTAGAGAAGTGTTAACTTTGAATTCCTGACCTTCTAGCGCTTAGTGACACACTCCTTTATACAACACTGTTAATTCATTAAATTGACACAGGGAGTCCAGCTTAAAGAACAGTTCCAGGAATAGATGAAGAAGCACATACAAGTTATAAAAAAAAAATTTGAACCATGTAGGGACGGAATCACTAAAAAGTAACCAAACAAGGTAGAAACAACACAATACTTTTTACAGATTGCCGTCCCACATCTTTTGCCATTCTTTTCCAACCACACACACACCACAATCCTCCTACATGCCATACTTTTTTCTTTTTTTTCAGTAAAAAAACAGTTGTTTAGGGTTGTCGACGTCAGTCTCTCACGTCGACGTCAGAGTCTGTCACGTCAACGTCAGTCTCTCACGTCGACGTCTGAGGCTGACATCGACGTCAGACTCTCACGTCGACGTAGAGTCTCTCACGTCAACGTCAGTCTCTCACGTCGACGTCAGAGTCTGTCACGTCAACGTCAGTCTCTCACGTCGACGTCAGAGTCTGTCACGTCAACGTCAGTCTCTCACGTCGACGTCAGAGTCTGTCACGTCAACGTCAGTCTCTCACGTCGACGTCAGAGTCTGTCACGTCAACGTCAGTCTCTCACGTCGATGTCTGAGGCCACGTCGACGTAGAGTCTCTCACGTAAACGTCAGTCTCTCACGTCGACGTCAGAGTCTGTCACGTCAACGTCAGTCTCTCACGTCGACGTCTGAGGCTCACGTCGACGTCTGAGTCTCTCACGTCGACGTAGAGTCTCTCACGTCAACGTCAGTCTCTCACGTCGACGTCAGAGTCTGTCACGTCAACGTCAGTCTCTCACGTCGACGTCTGAGGCTCACGTCGACGTCAGACTCTCACGTCGACGTAGAGACGTCACGAGTCTCACGTCGACGTCAGAGTCTGTCACGTCAACGTCAGTCTCTCACGTCGACGTCTGAGGCTCACGTCGTTCAGAGTCTCTCACGTCAACGTAGAGTCTCTCACGTCAAAGTTCAGTAGGGAGTTTAAACTGCTCCTAATGCAGCACATCGTAATTGTAACATGACCATACACTATATAATTTTGTGAGTATGCACTAGTGTGGGATCTCCGAGGGGCACATTCTGGTGGAGTGTGCCCCTCTTTAGTGCATCGTTAGAGCGGTGAATTTTAGTAAAGTGGGTCAACATACCACTTGTACCTAATACAAATGTAAACAGATTACTGCATATAAATTGCACATAAATGTATGGTGGAAGCATTTTTTGTGGTTGCAAATTTGTGCACTATAGATATGTCTACTAGATTCTTTACTGTAGGGAATAGGAACATAGTATTTACTGATATCCTAGTAAACCTCTTTCTCTACCATACCTTATAACCAAGGGTGCCCTTTTATAACTTTATTTATGATGATGCCAGTAGAATCCATTTTCTAATCAGATAATTTCTCCAGATCAAACATTGACACACAAGTAAATAGCTACTTATAAAAACTTTAACCATTTAATGACCACAAATGTACTATGTTCCCAGGTCTTTCCTAGTGAGCTCATTGAATTGCTTCCTAATTGACATAACCCCACCCAGAGCAAGCTGATCTGCAGGAATTAACCATGTTTCTGAGCACACTTTGACCGTCGACCACATTACATATATTGATATATGATTATAATTATACAAAAACCAAATAAATGCCATACATTACAATTGATTGAGTTGGACTAACTTCCTATGGAGTCCATACATAAGAGTTCATGCGAACACCACAAATTGCAGTCAAATACACAATTATGAAAGTCATACACATACAAATGCACTGTTACTGGCTTGGATATTTATAATCTAGTCCAACTCTCTTTAATCAGTGTACATAAACGATAATATACCATGTTATACATAAGTTGTTCTACATGCAGGCACTCACTTGGATACACTATAGAAAAATTATGTTTATGCATTCATACAAAAAAGTCATGGCATAGATACTGTGTGTTGCCTTTCCAAGGGCTCAGTATAATCCGCGACAACCTTGCCTGGAGATCGCAGTGGATGCTGAATTGCTTGAAAACTCCCAGTAATCGCATTTTGTCCCGATAAGGTGCCCTCAAGGGTGAATTTTACACCTTCGACTTGTCCAATAAGTTTAATGTTACTAGCACCTGGATACTTAATGCCATACCGGGGTAGCTCTTCACTAAAGAGATTGTACACAGATTGTACTACTGTCATGGTCTTGGAATCGGAATGAGTCGAGATCTTCCCTTTGGCATAAGCAAACCCATTAATGGTGACATCAGCAGTGAAGTCTATATCCAACTTCTGCTCTCCAATTGACCATAACACCTCCATAGATGAATCCGGAGGTACTGTGAATGTTTTATCAACGGACCAGGACTCAGATTTGGAAGTTGTCTCGGATGTGGTGGCACTAGTCGAAATCTTCGTGTTAAAAGACATTTTTTCAGACACAACTTCAATCTTGACAGACTCCTCTACCGAGAATCCAACCTCAATTCCTACGGTAACTGATGAGGTCCTGGAGCTTGCTGTAGTGGTACTCTTCGTAAATCTGCCACCCACAGGCTCTGTAGTGTCGTTGTCAGTCCAATCCGTAAAAACTAATCCGGGGAGTGCTATCGGTTTATGCGGTTTGTACAGCACATTGTCCACGGTCACCTTCGGTCCATGGTTGTAATCTACTTGATGATCTTCAGTCATGCCATAGGCATGGTAAGTAATATTACTGGCAAACTCTTTAGGTATTACCTTGTTAGCCCATTTTTTGACAACCGATTCAAAGTTCAGTAGGGAGTCCATTGCTTAAACTGCTCCTAATAGACTGACAAGATAAAGAAATAAGTAATACTTGAACAACTTCTGATTGAATGACTTCACTGAAAAGGCAAGCTGTAAAGTGCACAGATCAGGTAGTATTCTCAACTGACACTGGTAGACAGACAAACTGAACTGCAATTGTAAATCTAGCTCAAAGTATTTGATTTCCCTGAGCTTTTATATCATACCTGAGTCAAATTATGATACCATTATTGAATCAGTTGTCGTGGCACTGCAGTCAGACGGCACCTGTAAGTAGCTAAGTCATTATGACTACAGTTGTTTGTTATGGGGTTGGAGATGACGAACACATTATGTACATTGACACAGCAAGATAGTAGGTTTATGGGAGGAGTAGGTCAAGAATTCAGAAAACACATTAGAAGAAATTGCTGAGGAGAGAGTTGGTCAAAATACACTAAAGCAATTTGGAGGGAGTTGGTCCAGATATCAGAAAATGCACAGAGCAATTGTTCTTGCAAGGGTGCCCTTGTTATATATAACTCTATTTATTGATGATGCTAGTAGAATCCATTTTCTATTGAGATGGCTTGTCTAGCTCAAACCTTGACACCCCAGTAAATAGCTATTACTGCCAAAGCAGCTGAAAAACGTTTCCCTTAACCAGGTCGTTTTGGTGGTTTAACCGTTGACAGGGCCTTTGACTGTAGACCACAAATGTACTAGCCTCGTTCCCAGGTCTTTCCTGGTGAGCTCATTGATTTTACTTCCTAATTGACAGAACCCCACCCAGAGCAAGCTGATCTGTAGGGATTGCTAATAAGGAAAAGCTGCATTTCTGCAAATCTGCCATACAGATTTGCAAATTTAGCTTATCAGCAAATTTGTAAATTTGCAAATCTAGATTGTTCTAGGAAGATATGGCAGCGAACACCTGGAGGTATGTGTGTGTGTGTGTGTGTGTGTGTGTGTGTATGTGTGTATGTGTGTGTTGTGGTGGTGGCGACGGGGGCATACCACATGGGGATATTGCACTACTACAACCAGGAAGACAAGTCTGCATGTGTACGGTAAAATAAGAATTGTCATTATGACTACAGTTGCCCTTGTTATGGGGTTGAAGATGATGAATACATTACGTATATTGACACAGCAAGATAGTAGGTTTGTGGGAGGAGTAGGTCGAGAATTCAGAAAACACATTAGAGCAAATTGCTGAGGAGAGAGTTGGTCAAAATACATTAAAGCAAATTGGAGGGAGTTGGTCCAGATATCAGAAAATGCACAGTTGACTACAGTTGCTTGTTATGGGGTTGAAAATAATGAACACATTACGTATATTGACACAGCAAGATAGTAGGTTCATGGGAAGAGTAGGTCAAGAATTCAGAAAACACATTAGAGCAAATTGCTGAGGAGGGAGTTGGTCAAAATACATTCAAACAATTTGGTCCAAATATCAGAAAATGCACAGAGCAATTCTTCTAATGTGTTTTCTGCATTCTTGACCAACTCCCTCAACTGTGTTGTTGATCAACGCCCTCCATAAACTCAAACCATCGAGCTTTGTCCATGTATGTAACGATCATCCGAGTGTATCTTGATAACAAACAACTGTAGTTAAAATTGCAATTAGAATCCATTTTTAATGAGATGGTTTCCTTAGATCAAACCTTGACACACCGGCAAATAGCTACTACTGCCAAAGCAGCTGAAAAACGTTTCACTTAACCAGGTCGTTTTGGTGGTTTAACCGTTGACACGGCCTTTGACTGTAGACCACAAATGTACTAGCCACATTCCCAGGTCTTTCCTGGTGATCTCATTGATTTTACTTCCTAATTTTGACATGCTGTCGTTGTGATTATATAGAATATATGGAAGTGGCTCATTCCCCCTTGACTGATTGAGCCATTTGCTCACTTTGCAGATGTACATACAAAATTATGTGTTTTAGAGAAGTGACATTAGCTGCAAAATTGAGTGTTAACTTTGAATTCCTGACCTTCTAGCGCTTAGTGACACACTCCTTTATACAACACTGTTAATTCATTAAATTGACACAGGGAGTTCAGCTTAAAGAACAGTTCCAGGAATAGATGAAGAAGCACATACAAGTTATAAAAAAAAAATTAAATAAAGAACCATGTAGGGATGGAATCCCAAAAAAGTAACCAAACAAGGTAGAAACAACACTATTTCTACAGATTGCCGTCCCACATCTTCTGCCATTCTTTTCCAACCACACACACACCACAATCCTCCTACATGCCATACCCATGCCTACAGTCAAGAAATGATTGCAGCACGTCGTAATTGTAACATGACCATACACTATATTATTATTTTTTTAAAAGAGGGGGGCTGTGCCCCCCCTCACCCCCCTGCTTATTTTTTGAGGGGGCTGCGCCCCACAACCCCCCCCGTGCTACTCTTTTTAGCTCACTTTTGTACAACTTGGGGCAGTTCATAGGAAAACATAAGTGCACCTTGAGACTGCATGTGGCTAATTATTTGGCTGGTTCTATGAGCATGCTAGTTTGACGTGGGTATTGTTGGTTGGAGTACTTCACCGACTGGGGCTACGTAACGTGTGTGTCATAGACAGGTGTACATGTATGTGTGAGTGTATACTAGTTTGCATGACTATGATTCTTAGGTTGAAGATGATCTAAGAGATCTAAAAACTCGCAGCGGAGCGTCCGTGTATGAGTTAGCTACTGTAATAGTGTGAAATAGGATGCGTCATGAGTATAGGTTGTGTAGTTTTAAGTGAGGTGAAATAGTCTGCCATGTTTATGCAGTGTAACAAGAATTTCATGCCTCTGGCATCAGCTAACCCCTTAGATATATTATACAAGTCACAAAAATTTGAACTTCATAGCTAGCTAGCTATAGGGACAGCATCCCAAAAAATCAAGCAATGCCGGGTCACACTGGAGCACACACCAGATCAGCCTACGGACCAGCCTTCCCATGTCAGCATGTGCTCACACCCGAGCAATGCAAGCACATGTACATTACTCTTTAGCTAGTAACTAATGCCTATAGCTATTTGTGAAATTAGTGACGTCTGACGAGATGTTTGTCTACCTAGCTAGCTAGATATGTGAACAGACATCACTCCGCACTAACCCTACCTTTAATGATATACAATTCAACTAACCCTGCTCTTACCTAGCTACACTGTTGCTTCAGACTATAGTTAAACCTAGCTATAACACTGTGCATGGCTATAGCTAACCATGCCTAGCTAAATTATGCCTCTAGCTAGCCTTAGTCTACCTCAGTAACCCCTTAGATAGCTAATAGTAAAGTAGTAGTTGTTGTACTAGTACTATCTATGCCCTAACTGGTCCTAGCACCAATAGGCTTACCTGAACTGTTCAGTGCAAGCTGCAACGTCTTGTAGCTATTCTATATAGAGCCCAACCAGCACACATATAATCATATATAGCTGGACATAACCAGTCTCTCAATAGAAAAAATACTAATAACTCTTTAAATAGTATAGATAAAAGGGAATATTGAAGAAACTACTAAATATATAGAGAAAAAGCTGCAAAGAAAAAAAATTGGATGTTAAAAAAAAGAGAGAACTGGTTATCATTACTAGGAATCGAACCAGGTACACTAGGTACAGTAGATCGTGCGTTATCCACTAAGCCATTCTGCCACTGCTGTACAGATGCGTCAAACAATGGCTTATATGTGTCTATCACTCTCAGCGTCATTGCCTGCTAACTGTATTCATTGAAAAGTGGTACAACGGTCGTACAACCCAACATAATACTCTTCGCGGAGCGGCCTTCGGCCGCTCCGCTGCGAGTAATAATTTTATGAGTATGCACTAGTGTGGGATCTCCCAGGGGGACATTCTGGTGGAGTGTGCCCCTCTTTAGTGCATCGTTAGAGCGGTGCATTTTAGTAAAGTGGGCCAACATACCACTTGTACCTAATACAAATGTAAATAGATTACTGCATATAAATTGCTCATAAATGTATGGTGGAAGCATTTTTATGGTTGCAAATTTGTGCACTATAGATGTCTACTAGATTCTTTACTGTAGGGAATAGGACCATTAGGAGTATTTACTGATATCCTAGTAAACCTCTTTCTCTACCATACTGCTTATAACCAAGGGTGCCCTTTTATAACTTTATTTATTGATGATGCCAGTAGAATCCATTTTCTAATGAGATAGTTAACGTTTCTCCAGATCAAACATTGACACACAAGTAAATAGCTACTACTGCCAAAGCAGCTTAAAAACGTTTCACTTAAAATAATAACCAGGTCGTTTTGGTGGTTTAACCGTTGACAGGGCCTTTGACTGTAGACCACAAATGTACTAGCCTCGTTCCCAGGTCTTTCCTGGTGAGCTCATTGATATTGCTTCCTAATTGACATAACCCCACCCAGAGCAAGCTGATCTGCAGGAATTAACCATGTTTCTGAGCACACTTTGACCGTCGACCACATTACATATATTGATATATGATTATAATTATACAAAACCAAATAAATGCCATACATTACAATTGATTGAGTTGGACTAACTTCCTATGGAGTCCATACATAAGAGTTCATGCGAACACCACAAATTGCAGTCAAATACACAATTATGAAAGTCATACACATACAAATGCACTGTTACTGGCTTGGATATTTATAATCTAGTCCAACTCTCTTTAATCAGTGTACATAAACGATAATATACCATGTTATACATAAGTTGTTCTACATGCAGGCACTCACTTGGATACACTATAGAAAAATTATGTTTATGCATTCATACAAAAGAGTTAGGGCATAGATACTGTGTGTTGCCTTTCCAAGGGCTCAGTATAATCCGCGACAACCTTGCCTGGAGATCGCAGTGGATGCTGAATTGCTTGAAAACTCCCAGTAATCGCATTTTGTCCCGATAAGGTGCCCTCAAGGGTGAATTTTACACCTTCGACTTGTCCAATAAGTTTAATGTTACTAGCACCTGGATACTTAATGCCATACCGGGGTAGCTCTTCACTAAAGAGATTGTACACAGATTGTACTACTGTCATGGTCTTGGAATCGGAATGAGTCGAGATCTTCCCTTCGGCATAAGCATACCCATTAATGGTGACATCAGCAGTGAAGTCTATATCCAACTTCTGCTCTCCAATTGACCATAACACCTCCATAGATGAATCCGGAGGTACTGTGAATGTTTTATCAACGGACCAGGACTCAGATTTGGAAGTTGTCTCGGATGTGGTGGCACTAGTCGAAATCTTCGTGTTAAAAGACATTTTTGAAGACACAACTTCAATATTGACAGACTCCTCTACCGAGAATCCAACCTCAATTCCTACGGTAACTGATGAGGTCCTGGAGCTTGCTGTAGTGGTGCTCTTCATAAATCTGCCACCCACAGGCTCTGTAGTGTCGTTGTCAGTCCAATCCGTGAAAACTAATCCGGGGAGTGCTATCGGTTTATGCGTTTCATACAGCACATTGTCCACGGTCACCTTCGGTCCATGGTTGTAATCTACTTTATAATCTTTAGTCATGCCATAGGCATGGTAGGTAATATTACTGGCAAACTCTTTAGGTATTACCTTGTTAGCCCATTGTTTGACAATCGATTCAAAGTTCAGCAGGGTGTCCATTGCTTAAACTGCTCCTAATAGACTGACAAGATAAAGAAATAAGCAATAGCTACTTGACCAACTTCTGATTGAATGACCTCACTGAAAAGACAAGCTGTAAAGTACACAGATCAGGTAGTGTTCTCAACTGACACTGGTTGACAGACAAACTGAACTGCAATTGTAAATCTAGCTCAAAGTATTTGATTTCCCTGAGCTTTTATATCATCCCTGAGTCAAATTATGATACCATTATTGAATCAGTTGTCGTGGCACTGCAGCCAGACGGCACCTGTAAGTAGCTAAGTCATTATGACTACAGTTGTTTGTTATGGGATTGGAGATGATGAACACATTACATATATTGACACAGCAAGATAGTAGGTTTGTGGGATAAGTAGGTCAAGAATTCAGAAAACACATTAGAGCAAATTGCTGAGGAGAGAGTTGAGTCAAAATACATTAAAGCAAATTGGAGAGAGCTAGTTGGTCCAGATATCAGAAAATGCACAGAGCAATTGTTCTAATGTGTTTTCTGCATTCTTGACTAACTCCCTCCATAAACTCAAACCATCGAGCTTTGTCCATGTATGCAACGAGTTCTTCAATCATCCGAGTGTAACTTGATAACAACTGTAGTTAAAATAGCAATTCTTTTTTTACTGTGCATGCATGAGGGCAATTTGCAGGTCAATTTGTGAATCTGGTTTTGTGAGCATGCAGTAGTGCAGGATGGCCCAGGGGGGACATTCAGGTGGAGTGTCCCCCTCTTTAGCACATTGCTAGAGCTTAGTGAATTTTAGCAAAGTGGGTCAACATACTAGAAATATTACTTGTACCTAATATAAATGTAAATACTTTATCGCATATGAATTGCACATTCTAAGACCCATAGCTACCAAAGATGCAGATAAAGTTTTGGTGGAAGCATTTGTGCGGTTGAAAATTTGTGTACTAGCTATGTCTATACTAGACTCTTTACTGCAGGGAATAGGAACATAAACTAGGAGTATTTACTGATATCCGTGTAAATACTCCTTTCGCTACCATAGTGCTTATAACCAAGGGCGCCCTTGTTATAACTTTATTTATTGATGATGGCAGTAGAATCCATTTCTAATGAGATGGCTTGTCTAGCTCAAACATTGACATGCATGCTTGTAGAACTCCAATTTTTATAATGAGACAGTTTGTCTAGTTTATAAATATTGACACCTCAGTAAAAACTCCTGTCGTTACACTCCACAGTCACTACTGCGGCTGCAGTCGGTCAGTGGTCAGAGGTCAACAGTCAAAGCATCTCAAAAAGATGTGATCAACGGTCAAAGTATGCTCAGAACACAGTCAATCCCTGCAGATCAGCATGCTCTGGGTGGGGTTAAATGTCAATTAGGAAGCAAAGTCAATGAGCTCACTAAGAAAGACCTGGGAACGAGGCTAGAACATTTGTGGTCTACAGTCAAAGGCCGTGTCAGCTGTTAAACCACCAAAAAGACCTGGTCAAGTGAAACTTTTTTGAGCTGCTTTGACAGAAATATTTACTATGGTGGTATTGACCCACACTGCCTATGACTGCAGAAATACAAGAGTTTTGGACATGGGTGGTTTCTATGGAATGCATAGAAAACGTGAATGCAGCCAGTCGCAAATGCGAATGGTATGAAACCTCACTTGGACAATCTCTCGGCTCAAGTACAATAACGAGGGAGATAAACCCGTTGAGGTGGTCTTCCGCTTTTCACTGGAGGAGAGTTTTGCTATGGTCGGAGTTAAGGTTAATGAGGGTATGAGCTCTGGCCTCACACAAGGCTGTGAGGCTGTGAGGGCTCTTCCCAAATTACACCTAGATTACTTATCGATGTTGCTAAGTACAGTAATTAATTAATGACCTTCTTCTCCCCTCAGGCAGTCATCGCAGGTCGCAGGATCAAGGCCGAAGTCAAGGAGAAAGAGGAGGCCAGACAGACGTATGACGATGCCATAGCCAGTTGATTTTCTGCCACCCTAGTCGAGGAGACGTCAGGCGACATCTTCAGCATCTCCCTAGGAAACCTTCCTTCCAAGCAGAGCTGCACTTGCAACTGGCTGGAGAGCTACCAATCGATGCCGAAGGTGGTGTGCGATTCATGCTCCCGTCCATACTGAAGCCACGCTACACACCCCAGGGGTCCAGCAACCCCTTGGCCAAGATTGAGGGTGGGGAAACTAACATGCTACCACTCCTGCTGTCTTTAACTTCAACCTCGAGGTTACCGGATCAGATGGAATCCATAACGTTGCTTCACCAACCCACAACATCCGGACTGAAACCAGCGAGGGCAGAGTTCACGTCTCCTTGAGCAAGAGTGGCCCTCTTGACAAAGACCTGGTCCTTCTGGTACACTACAGCGACCCACACCAGCCAAAGGCCATCGCAGAGCCTGGACATACCAAGACAGGCACAGACTCCCGAATGAGCAATCCTGCCGTCATGCTAAACTTCTTTCCAAAGTGGGAGTATGAACGGAGAGTTCATCAAGAGTGCCAGTGAGACTCTCGTCCTCTTCCTAACGAGCATTCCTCCGGGCTGTTACTTCAACATCAGCATCAACTTTGGTTCACGGTACGAGTCTCTCTTCCCAAATGGTGTACCCCATGATCAGCAGAACCTGGACATAGCTGTTCATCATGCAGTGGCTCTACAGGCAGATCTTGGTGGTACGGAGCTGCTGGGTCCTCGAGGCACTTCTTTGATCTGCCACTGCTGTCTGCACTTCCCCAACAGTTGTTCGTACTGACAGATGGTTCTGTTAGTAACACCGGTGCCTGCATTGATGAGTTCAAGAGGAATGTGTAGCATGCAAGAGCTGTCACATATTAAGGTATTTAATAAATAGGTGTTATTATAAAGTACATACCTTTCGCTGTTTATATGTAGCCTAGCATTGTGCTCAGGCTAGTTCACTTAGCTACTATACTGGAGTGCCTGAGATACATTTTTTCATGTGATTAAACATAATATACTTTATATGTACGTAGACAGGGACTGATCAAATGAAAGACAGCTGCACTTCTCTGCCTTTTACTGGTTTCAGTATTCAGTCTATGGTACAATCTGACTCTGAAAAGTTACTACAAGAAATGTAGATTTGCTGTTTTCCTTTGTTGTTTGAGAACAGCAGCCATTCTCACCCACACAAAAATTCACCCTTCTACCCACATGACGTCAAAAAAATGTATCTGGTCATAGCTAGCTGGAGTGAAACATGCACATGGACCTGGGAATGAAGCTATCGTACACCAGTGATAGGGTTTACCCTTTGATTTGTACATGATATAGCTATTGTAGTGCCATATGAAGAAGAGGAAGTATTAATGCCTACACTATAGAAACTCATATGAGCTTTATTTGTCGATATCATGTACACGCATACCCATAATCCCCTTACACAGGTGTTTTGCAGTTGGCATTGGCTCTGGGGCCTCCACTGCTCTTGTGAAGGGTCTGGCCAGGGCAGGGAATGGCACGGCAGAGTTCATACAGAGAGGAGAAAGAATGCAGCCAAAGGTATTGTGTCGGGTGTTGTGTGGTAGCTAATGTTTGCTTTTTACAATATAAAAGTACTGGTGGTTAGATTTGGTTAAATCCCTGAAAACCCACAAGTTTCATAAGTATGGAATCACTTCACTAGGGAAAATATACCCCAATTAATCACCTCCTACACAGTCTTGTGACTTAAAAGCTATATTACACATTTGGCCTGCTGTCTTTTGTCTGTCGCAAAAGACATTGATTGATTTTATAGTACTATAATAACTATCCACTTCTTCTCCATTAGGTGATCAGTACCCTGAAGAGGGCATTGCAACCCTCAGTCACTGATCTGAAGGCAGAGTTCAAATTGCCAGCCGGCTGTGAGATCTTGCAAGCCCCAGCACAACTGCCCCCCATCTTCAAAGGAGACAAGGCTGTCATCTATGGCATTGTACGCAGCGAAGGCGAAACGTCCCAGGAATCTGTGATTAAAGGCATTGCAATCTTGAAGGGCATGATTCTGGGCAACACCATTGAGTACTCAATTCCGTTCCAGATTCCCAAGCCATCTCAAGAAGAGCTGGGACCTTTGACGATCGACCATGCCCATTGTCCACCACCTGGCTGCCAAGAGCCTGCTGAAGGACTGGGAGGCAGGAGAGGGAGTGAAGCAGCTCAAGACACCAGCAAAAGAGGCCATCATCAAGCTGAGTATCGACTCAAGTGTGGTGTCGGCCCACACTGCCTATGTTGCAGTGGATGAGGACCAGGACAAGCCCATTGAGGGAGCCATTCAGATCTGGGATGTCACCACAATGATTGTCCAGCAGGAGATGGGTGGTTTCTATGGAAATGTAAACCATGAATGCAGCCGGGCACGAAAGGGAATAGTGAGTTATGGTCATGAAAGTCATGTACGTTTCACATCAATGCAACTACCAAATGCTTTTTCTAATGTCATGATGTCAGGACCTCCACGCTACTATCCCGGGCCATCTCATTCTGAACCCTGTGTGCTACCAGATTCCAAACGAGCATGTCTTCCTTCATATAATTTCGGGCCTAGGATGATCAGAAGATTGCCACTCCCCAGCTCCAGCTATGCACCTTCTTAAGCTTGCAATGTTGCACTGCCAGTCCTGAGTCTTACATCTGATTGTAGGATCCCAATGGAATATAGTTACTGTAAGGAGTGTGGACATGGCTCTACTAGACTAAGTATGAAAACTCACTCGGACAAGCTCTCAGCTCTGGTCTCGCTGCAGCAGGCAGAAGGATGGTGGAAGCTTGATGCTACACTTGCAGTTGTTCTCTCCAAGAGTCTGCCTGAGCTGGAGGTGGCATGTCCAGTCGGTTGCCAAGGTGATGTGTGTCAGGTGTGGGCGACAGTGCTTGCCCTGGTGTACCTGGAGGCATGCCCCACTGGACAGCAGCAGGAGTGGGAGCTGGTGGCCAGGAAGGCGGAATTCTGGCTGGGCGGACAGAGCCTACCAGCTGGGAGCACACTCCACATCCTCAAGGTGGATGCTAAGTACTGTTTGTGAGACAAGTGCAGGTCTATGCACACTAGACACGGTTAATTTGGACTCCCAGAAGCTACACACGAGCTCTTTCTGTTATGTATGCTCTTATTTTGATATCAAGGTAGCTATGCAAGAGGGTGCTAAGGATTTAGCTGCTTTTGAAGAGATGTATACTGCCGATTCTACTGGGCCGTTTCTAATCATTTTTACCATAGTGCTAATACTGGATAACAAGAGCCAGGTCTGCTTTTGTGGTAAAATTTGGCTTAGCTAGTTGCGAGGTCAAGAACACGCCTACCCTAGAGTAGGCATTGGTATATTATGGTATTAGCTATTAACCTAATCTAGTGATTGGTGCAATTACCAATCTTGTTTCAAGGACATAATATAAGCCAGGTGTATTTGGGAGAAAACTAGGACGCCAATTCCAGTTGGGTCCACAGGGAGGGACAGGTACCCCTCCCCCAAAACACCAATAGGGAAGAACTATTTCTAGTATAGCCATTGGTAAACCCAATGCTTCAGTATGGGAATGCAGATCTCCCACCTGTCAAATTTAGTTAAAGATCCCCAATGTGGCTGCTATTGGAGGTAAGTAGTTAATAGTACACAATGGGAGGTAAATCACACTTCTGGGGAAATTCTTAGACCATACATAACAGACCAATGCAGCGAGGGTTATACTCATAATTGGAATTATATACTGGACTGTACAAAGCTGGTGCAGCTATGAGAAATCCACAAAGTTACTCAAGAAGACATCGATCTAAATTACATAATGTATACATAAAAATGTGATATAAAACTGACAGTTAGGTAGTTATTTGCAGCACAGTAACGTGTCAGAATAGTAACTCAAAATTGTTTATAGTAGCAATATTAATCTCAAACAATAAAAAATTCAAAGCCTAGATGTAGAAAGTGGGTCAAGATCACTGTCACTAGTGGTTGCAGACGGCCTTTGTGTTGCATCTCGTGGCTGACTTCCATGGCCATTCTCTACATAAGCTTCAGGTGACTTTTTTTTCTTTTTCTTTTTTTGATACTTTTTCAGGAACTTTCTTGAGAACAAAGCCACTGCAGCGGTAACTACTCCAGGAGAAAATGCAAGTGCAATGCCACCTATTCCACTAGTACTAATACCAATTCGCACAAGATAGATATAAAAAGATATAAGAAACAGAAATATGGGGACAAAGGTACAAGCAATTGTTGCATTAAGGACTCTGTTGTAGGTGAATGTGCATTTACATTCACAGGTTTTAGTACTGATACCTCTTTCTCTAGCTAGGCATCCTGTGGCTAAAGCAACAATAAACAGAAAAAAGATTGAAATTAATAAAAATATAATTGCAAAAGCTTGTACAGGTGTAATGAAGACAATGATAAGAAATGGGACTAAGCACCACGTAGTTATTATTAATGCAAAACAAAGGAAATTCCACACTATTAATATTAAAATGACACGGGATGGGGTGTCTTTCTTACGACAAAGTCCGATAAAATAACATATCCATCCAACCACACAGCTCCATAGCACAGCCCTCCGTAGTCCTTCAGGTATTAATAGTCCTTCAGGTGTTGATAGTCCTTCAGGTGTTAATAGTCCTTCAGGTGTTGATAGTCCTTCAGGTGTTAATAGTCCTTCAGGTGTTGATAGTCCTTCAGGTGTTGATAGTCCTTCAGGTGTTGATAGTCCTTCAGGTGTTAATAGTCCTTCAGGTCTTTCAGTTAAGTCCAGTAGTGTTTTCTCTGATGATATTGCAGTTGTTGTTACTGGCACTGATGTTACGATCCACCAAGCACTTAGGAGTGCTATCAAAATTATCAACAGGAAAAGAAAAAACTTGGAAAGTACACTTGGAAGAGCCCTTGTATTCACATCACTGCCAGCACTTTTAATTTTAATAGTCCAAATGATGAATCCAATAATTTCCAACGATACAAACACACAATTCACAACTGCTATAACAATATAGGTGGTCAGAAATAGAATCCGATGATAATTTGGCTTCTCTTTAATAGACACTCGCTTCAGGTATTTATAAACCTGGTTGGTAGCTATAAATCTGGCGTACAGAGAAGTTACAATAATAATTAACACAAGTGTTGGGATTATAAATAATGCATATGCTAGAGCATATGCCCTGCCAAAAGTTACGTATCCTTTGTTAACACCTCTTCGATGAGTTATTAATCCCTGAGCATCTGCATATGCCTTCAGCTAAAAGTAAAAACATAATAAAACATAATTACGGCAAAATTGTTTATTTGAAAAAAATAACTAGATATAGATGAAAAAACACAACTAGCGGGGAACATCATCTGGTCACTGGATAAAAGTATGCCATGCCTAAGCATAGAAATGTTGATTAAACAGCTGTATGTTATGAGACTGTGTTACTAAGTGTATGGAGCTAGATTGATAGTATATATAGCTACTTTCAACTAGTTCCAATGGATAATAACACTACTGATGCATATAATATGTTTATTCCAGTCTGTGAATTAGACACATGCACGGGTTCAGAAACATACAGTAATATTATTGTACCAAACGTACACTCTGCATGGTAAGCAACAGTGTACTGACATAATTACTGTCTTTGCTGTTAGCTATGAAAACATATTTTAATTATACCATTGTGGTGAGATCCTCCAAAACAGCATTCACTTGATGTGATGAAGGAATGCAAGACAAGGAAGAAACATCGAGAATCAGAACTATCTCACGGTCACGACTGGTAGTTCTAAAGTAGGTATTGCTGATGGGATAAAGTATATATAGAAGGGTAGGTAGCCACCAGTCAATAACTTCATGATGTAACCTAGAGAATAGCCTTGAACTTGTCCAAATATATTGTTTTGTGGTATTTGGAAATTCTATTCTGGTATTTTCACTCACTCCAGGACATGTGTTGTTCAGACTTGATGCATCAAATCGAATTTCGTATGTTACCGCGATAACAATAGGCTCAATATCATCATTGGGAAAGAAAACTCTGCGCATCCTGTATAAGTTGAGATTGGAGATCAAAGCTTCCTCTAGTTCACTAGACAGCTTAAAACACACTGAAACATCAGAAAACTCATAGTCATCATCACACCGCTGTTGTGCTGATGAATGTAGTACAATGAGTGCCAGTATTGTGAAGACAGTAGACCCAGTTGCCATTTCCTGTGCGTATGAAATACATAATTATTATAATTGGTACAATAATCATATTTAGACACTTTTGCATGTTTCTGGTATAGCACACTATTGAAACAGCGACGCTCATACATGGGTAGTATAACTAGATATGCGCGTAGGTAGGTCACTTGTACATCATGTTTTTCCGTCCTCGTGAATGGAGGAACTTTCGGCTGCTATGCAAGCGACATTTATTGGACGAGCGCTAGTATCGATGTTGCAGTGTTGCACTGTTGCATTGTTGCATTGTTGCAGTGTTGCACTGGTACCGCTTTGCGTTCCCGCGCCTCTCTCTCTCTCTGCGTGTGTGTGTACTGTGTGTACGTGTACGTATGCGTGTGTGTTCGTCCGCAATTATCACGTGCGCAAAGTTACGTCATTGCGTTACTTCGGATAGCAAGTAGGCGTGGCTAATGACGCAATTGACTTTTGGAGGGCTCGCAGCCTGCAGATGCATAAGTATAGAGCTGCAACTGTAAAAGACACCCTCTGATGTCAGTGAATCTCGGTAGGTCATGTCCTATAGTTCTCTCTGTTTCGGCTGCAATGAAAACGCGCTTGGGCCGTGTTCACTTGCCCTTCGGAAGTGACAATACGTAATTGGACACGACCCTTGCAACCTTGACAGTCTCGCGGGCTCACAGACTCACGCGCGCGTGGGCCCGCGAGACTACGGTGGAAGTTTACAGGCCAAAATCAGAGGACATACGCGAGTATCTGCCTATGCCAGTTTGTTATCATCCTTCTTCAGTGGCGTAGGAACCACGGGGGCACTGGGGCTAGTCTCGCGAGCCAGCCCACTTCCTTCCGCAGCACCGATCGCTTTCAGTATCGGTGCTGCGGAAGGAAGTGGGCGGGTTCGCGAGACTACACCGGGGCTGGCGCCCCACCAAAAATTTCTGCAGGTACGTGGGCTTGCCCTCATACGTACGCGTACGCGCGCATACCTGCACTGCATCACATACAGACCGAACAAACAGTCGGGACAGACAGTCCTGTGTTGCGCACCAGTATTAAGCTGCTCTACAAGAACTGATGCCAATGATGGAACAGTGATAGATCGACTCATTCTTTGGCCATTCTCTCAGTTCGCGGTAAGTGTTTTTCTTGTTACGTGGTTTAATACTTTTTTCTTGGATGCCAAGGGCAACGTAGCCGTAACAGCGGCCACGGCTACTGAGAGCAGCAGTATACATGATGTTAGTGCATGGCCTTCAATACAGGTAGATGCTACGAGAGCTACAGTTGAAGAATACCGGGGTAGGGCAAAGGCTACGCGGCCTCTATGCCAGCCCCCCTGTCCCGAAACATCTTCCTACGCCACTGTTCGTATTATTAATCGTTCATATACTAGATTAAACTAATGTGAACTTACTTGCATAATACGAACAGCACAGGCCACCCAGCAGCAACAATTTCTTATAGTCAATACAAGTTATAACCTTCAGTTTGTCGCACTAGGCATGCCACCACTAAATTAGGCTGATACACACTTAAGCTTACCGCTTAGTAGCTTAAATAGTGACTAGGGATATTCATTCCCTGATAGGAACATAGACTATAGTATCAGTTCCAGGAATTATAGCATCATCCCAACTGGACCCGCCCCTCTCCACGTGCACCCTGGGAGGTTGAAACCTGATAGCTATATTGTATTAATGGGGCTCTAATTAGTACAGTAACTGTTCAAATTTTGATTACTTATGAATACATAGAAACAGTTGTCAGACCAACAGCTGTTCATTAACGAGCCATTAAAAAGTTCACAGCTATATAGGATGTCATATGATTTTTGCACGGTCATTATGACTACCCATGCAGTGTAAAAGCTTTGCCAACTGGATCCCAGTGTAGAGGTTGACAAATTTTGTATGTTTATTAATAAGCCCAGTTTTGGGACTCTACATTTACAGCTAAATTACATGTAATCTTAACTTAAAAAACCCGATGCATAAATTCATCTGTGGATGTTGTGCTATCTTGGGGTAAAATGCAGACCCGCGCATGGAAGAGAAGTTCAGTAATGTAAGCATATTACTTATCTTTACACTTGGCAGTGTATTTAATTTACATAAGTAATTCAGCTTAAAATGTAATGCTCTAAGTTCCAAGAATAAGTGGGAGACCACATACATAGGATGCAGATTATGGATATTATTTGTAGTAGCTAGTTGCTAGGATACAGTTTCAGTGCTATTCTGGGATATACACCTGAGAATTAAAATTTAATTGCAGCTCTA
Organism: Phakellia ventilabrum; assembly: GCA_963921505.1. Lineage (NCBI taxonomy): Eukaryota > Metazoa > Porifera > Demospongiae > Axinellida > Axinellidae > Phakellia > Phakellia ventilabrum. Next base: position 1,208,445 of record OY997380.1, on the reverse strand, counting down.
GACTGACAGATGTAGCCTCACAGTCTCTCCCTCCAATTTCTCATCTAGCTAATCATTATTTTCCTGAGATACCTCCACCTTGGTGTCTAACTGCTAATTTCATTGTTGTTCTGTGTGGACACATAGTTGATATACTCCAGTCAGTCATCAGGTTTAGCTATTCATAATCATGATTTACATAACAGAGTAATTCACTTTTCCACCATTGGAATGTGATGATATGGTGTAGATTCCTAGCTGGAACTGGGACTAATATTATAGGATCCCATTAATAATTCCCTATTATGTACAGGGCACTCCCAAAGCACATGTACTAGCTACACTCTCACCTTGATATCACACAACTTAATTACCTGCCGAACAGGTACTTAAACATGAATCTCAAGGAGCCAGCAGGAAGGAGACAAAGACATTGTTGAAGAAGCCAGAAATGGATAATGTAACCAAGTGGGCTCACATGCACGTACACACAACACATGCAGACTTTATTTAGTTGGACTAACTGGCCTATCCCCTGGGTTAAAATTTAAATAAACCTTGGCCAGTTCAAAATACTGCATTAAGCCACAGTTTTCTGAAAAGGAGGGAGGGATATTCATTATGTCCATTCAAGTTTTCCCATTGTCTGTTTGCTAACTTGTTTTGCCTCCCTTCACACACCCCTTCTTATCTAATCAAAATTACTGGTAAATATAGCTCTGAATCTATTTTACAACGAGACCATTTGTCTAGGTCATGACACTTCAGAAAAATACTTCTGTCGCTACCACAGTGCTTACAACATTATTGATAGCTGATGCTAGTAAAATCCATTTATAATAAGTTGGTTTGTCTAGCTCAAACATTGACACCACGGTAAATAGTTCTGTCAAAGCCCAAAAACGTTTCACTTGACCAGGTCCTTTTGGTGTCAAAACTGTGCTATGGCTTTATTTATTGATGATGCTTGTAAAATCCATTTTATAATGAGACAGTTTGTCTAGCTCATAAATATTGACACCCCAGTAAACACTCCTGTCGCTACACTCTCATCAACTCTATAGTCACTACTGCAACTGCAGTCAGTCAGTAGTACCCACAGTGTCCTCTTCACAGTCTCTCCCTCCAGTTTTTCATCTAGCTAATCATTAAGATAAAAATCTGGTGGGTGAGACTGGGAACGAGGCAACGATACTGCACAGTAATAGTAATTAGATAACTGCCCATTCATGACAACGCTTAAAAAGACACTGCGTACAGTAGTGTAACAGTAGATTCTCTCATTTAGAACATAATATTATGCACAAATTAGATTCAATTTCTGCCATAATTAAGAAACATATCTAGAAGAGGTTGATGCAGGGGGTGTGCTCAAAGAATGTGAGACTGTAGTTATGGAAGAGATTTGTTACCCTTTGTGTGAACCATGTAGAGGTGGCATGTACAAATTACTACTGAAATGAGTGGCTGGTGAATAATTAATGATAAGCCTAAAACTGTCCTACCCTAGGCTGTTCGATGGTCATGAATATAAAATTGAGAGGGAATGCTAGTTTTTTTTGTGATCACAAAAGGGTGACATTGAGAAAGTCACTATTGTAAAATGTGAGTGTTTTTGAGGTGTAACTGAGCTATAGCTGGAACTGGGTTTGAAGTATTCGTATGAGTTAGGTTGTTGGCCCATCCTGTGTAGGTATCAGTGATGGGGTCAGACTGTGGGTGGGGCTCTAGCAGATCTGATCATTTAGCAACAGATCCTAAAAATTGTGGAATATTAAATAGACATGCAGGGGTGTTAGGTGCTTACTTATTGTCAATTTGGATCATGTACAGTAGGACTTTTTGCAATTATATGAAGATGCTGTTAGTCTTACTATTTAAGGTATTGGTAAGTGAATGACAAGCTTATGAATAATTAATGAGTAGCCAAAAACTGTTGTTTCTTTTCAAGCTTTGGCAGAGATTATGGCCCACCTTAGTGGTTTGATAGTCATGAAGATAATTAATTGGCTTTGACTCTTATTAATAATCTCATGAATGTGGGACTCTCGTTCAGCAATGGCTGACTTGCTAGCACTATAGTGCTTAAAAGTCAGATTGTCATTTTATAGCAAACTTGTAGGTTGTTGAAAGTATTCCTAGTCATTAATGATATTCATTGATGGCTGGATCAGATTGTGTAAGATAGGAGCCGAGTGCATGTGCTGTATATGGGAAATGGAAATTATTCCTTGAATAGTTAGGCAGTAGGAAGGATGAAGGGTTCAACACTTAGTTGGGTTGGTAATCTTATATGTGCTCTGTTACCTTTCAGAATGTATACACACCAAATCAGCCATTTTCTGCTGATGTCATCAGTACACGGTAATATTTCCAGTACCCCAAAATGGTGCTACAGAAGTGATATTGATTGCAATATAGTAGACTTCGGTGAAATCTGTCCACTTTCCATTGAGAATGGTGGGGGAGGGGGGGGGAGGGGAGGGGGGGTAGGGGGGAGGGGGGAGGGGGGAGGGGGAGGGGGAGGGGAGAGTGTGTGCAAGAATTGCCTCGGACATTCTTTTTGAAAGACAGGTAAATCATATCTCAGAGATAGAAGGCACTACTGCATTCAAAATTGAGATAATTATGTTTTTTGTACAAATTTCAGTAATTAGTGAGCAGTGATTTAATGATACCGCACGGAAAATTGCTATGCAATTCTGTGTGAATACAAATCTCACCCGGTCTATTGACAAGTGTTAAAACAAATTGCATGAAATGCACATTTTTGATGGTAAAAAAAATCACACAAAAAGGCACAAAAAGGTTGTCATGCACATTATCACCTGGGAGGGTACTCCACTCCACTATGGTCTAAAGTATAGTAGTGCCCCTAAATGAGTGTTCCTCCTCCATGTGGAGGCTTTACCTTCATTTTAGGCCAGCATTCTTAGCCTGAAAAAAGAGAAAAAGCACCGCCACAGCCTCATATGAGCCAAAAGCTCAATATGAAACACTTAACCTGAAGTCTGATCACAGCAAAAGTCTTTTCCAGTGGGAAACGGAAGTCCACCTTGAGCTCCATGGGGTTGTCCCCTTTGTTATGATACTTGAGCATGGAGTTTAACCTCATCATGATTTGGTAGCCACTAGCTACATGTTCATGGATAATTTCACTTGTATTTTGGACGAGCTAAGATTCCACAGTCAACCACATTCGCGCTATGCGCGCTATATGCGCAGGGCAAGCAGATTTTTGGTGGAGATATCTACGACCATAGGCCTACTTCTGCATGCACGACTTACCATATAGTGAATACATGTATGCCTGATCTCTGCCATATCCAAGTAGCCTGACTCCTCCCCTGAATAACAGAAGATATCAGGCATGAAAAATATTCAAATTTTTGTTAAATTTTTTTTGTGTGTGGCTGTATACTAAAACAATTTTTAGTGCTTGATTTTGGGTTAGTCAACAGCGGTTCTGATCAACTGTCTCTAGTGTCTGTGATTAGCTAATGCTCAATACAATATTACCCAGCAGTTTGTAAGGATCAATGATAGTTTACTTGCCTGTCGACATGTGATTGCTTTTTGTTATTCTATGACTACCAACAGACTAAATTACACAAGTTAGACCAAATCAATATCCTGCATGTGCATATTAAGGATGTTGAACTGAACCACTCTTAGGTCACCACTACAGTTGGGACAGGAGGTGATAATAACATGCCAGACATACGTCATGCAAAAGTGAAGTGATATCTCACATGCTGGTAATTAGCTAGTTTAGCACAGTAAATGAAGAATAAATAATCGTTGGATAGTATTATTTGTTCTTTAATTATTCATTTGGTTCATTTCTGGGTATTGCCCGGGAATATTCATTCTATGATAGGAATAGAGACATCAATCTCCCGAAGACTTTTTCGTGGCTTCTCCAGCAGCATTTCTATGCCTATGAGCTGATTAATTGTTATTCTTGCCGCCGCCTGGTTCATGAAATAACACCGTCTCGCCACACCCAGGTCGTAATCGACATCACTACTCGCTCACTATACTTTACACTTGTGTCAGTATGATTACGCTTGATGGGAGCAAAGATTACTTCCAGGAATTTACAGTGTCATCTACTAACTGGATCCTCCCCTCCATCTCCAAGTAGAGGTTGCCAAGAACAATGGACCCCCGCCCTAGAACTTACAATCTTTTGGACCACCTCTAGATCTGATAAATGTTTATTAATAAGCCAAGGCTCTAATTTATAATATTTACAGCTGAACTGCCCCCCTACGGGGGATTTAGCAACATATATCCTTTATGGCCCCCTAGAGGAGATTAGCCAAGAGTGACCTTCAGTAATTAAGGTTGCTCAAAGATTTGCTAGTCACGTGACAAATAGAGGTCTGGCTAATGGAATTCATTATCTCATATATTCGAGACATCACTCAAAGGAGCCAGCAGGAAGGAGACAAAGACATTGTTGTAAAAGCCAGAAATGGATATGAAGTGGGCTCACGTGGATTATGCACTTACTAATCCACAGTCTACATCTCTCTTCTGAAAAAGAGGGAGGAATATTCCTGATGTCCATTCATGTTTTCCCACTGCCTGTTTGCTAACTTATTTTGCCTCCCTTCACACACCCCTCTTATTCAATCAAATTTAATTATAACTCTGAATCCATTTTATGACGAGACTATTTGTCTAGGTCATAAATATTGACACCTCAGTAAATACTTCTGTTGCTACCGCAGTGGTTACAACATTATTTATGGATGATGCTAGTAGAATCTATTTCATAACGTGACAGTCTATCAAGCTCATAAAAATCGATATCCCGGTAAATACTCCGATACACAATCCCGCGCTGTGGAAGTGTGTGTGCATTGTATGGGTAAAATATGGCCAGCAGAAGATGGCCATGTTGCCTTTTAATTTTTACTAGTTAAAAATCACGCAAAGTAAATGGCAAGCTTGCGCTATATCTAATTATAGACCATACTTTATTTAGAACCATTGGCGCTAACAATTCTCTTTTTGAACTATTTATAGTAGTTGAAAGTAACACCATTTGTTTAGCTAATAAGCATTGACACTAGTAAGTACTCCTGTTGCTATCACAGTGCTTATAACATTATTTATGTTAGATGTTTTGTCTAGCTCATAAAGACTGATTCCCCACTTCCAGGAAATACTCCATTGCTATACACTCTCATTGACTTATAGTCATACGTAACTTAGTTGGTCAGATCAGTGGTCAATGATCGAAAATGTGTCATCAACTATCAAAGTGTCCCCCCTACTTGACTGATGGAGCCATCCAGATTTATTTTCTTTGCTGATGTACATAATTATGTATTTCAGAGCAGTGGCATTATAGCTACAGAAATGAGTGTTTAACTTTCCTGACCACTAGTTTTGCAGCCCACCAAATATAGAGGAGAGAGAGATATTCATGGTGTCCATTCTTGCTGATTATTTTGCCTCCCATCACACACCCATTTTTTTCCAGTCACAGCACTTTCATAGCTCTGAATCCATTTTATAACAAGACGGTTTGTCTAACTGATAAATATTGACATCCCAGTTGTAGATATACTCTTGACGCCACCATAGTGCTATAATTTTATTTATAGTAAAATCCATTTTATAATGAGACGGTTTGTCTAGCTCATAAACATTGATGCCCGAGTAAATAGTCTTATCGCTACCACTGTGACAGTGCTTATAACTTTATTTATCAATGAGAATCTATTTTGTAACGAGACCATTTGTCTAGCTCATAAGCATTGATATCCCAGTTGTAGATACTCCTGTTGCTACCACAGTGATTATAACTTTATTTATTGATGACGCTAGTAGAATCCATTTTCTAATGAGATGGTTTCTCTAGCTCAAACATTGACACTCCAGTAAATAGCTACTACTGCCAAAGTATATAGCTCAAAAAAGTTTCACTTCACCAGGATCTTTTGGTGGTTAATTGAACAGCTGACACGGCCTTTGACTGTAGACCTCAAATGTACTAGCCTCGTTCCCAGGTCTTTCCTGGTGAGCTCATTGATTTTGCTTCCTAATTGACATAACCCCACCCAGAGCAAGCTGATCTGCAGGGATTGACCATATTTCTGAGCATTGACCACATTTTTTTAAAGCTACTTTGACTATTGACCACTAACCACTGACCGACTGCAGTTGCAGTAGTGACTATATATAGAGTGTAACGAAGGGAGTGTTTACTGGGGTATAAATATTTATGAGCTAGACAAAGTTCCTCATTATGAAATGGATTCTACACGCATCATTGATAAATAAAGCCACAGCACAGTTTTAACATGCTGTCGTTGTGATTGTATAGAATCTGTGAGGGTGGCTTCTCCTCCCTTGACTGATTGAGCCATCTAGATTTATTTCTCACTTTAATTTGCGGATGTACATACGTTATTATGTATTTCTGAGAAGTAACATTAGCTACCAAATAATATTGAGTGTTAACTTTCCTGACCACTAGTTTCTAGCACTTAGTGACACACCCCTTTATACAACACTGTATCCACAGTGTCCAGTTGATTCATTACATTGGCAGCTTAAATTACTGTAGGTTCCAGGAATAGGTGGGAAGCCCCAAACATAGGATGCAGATTATGAATATTATTTGTAGTAGTTGCTAGGATACATGTTTCAGTGCTCTTGTAGCATGGCCTAGAGAGCCACATGCGAGATATGGGCACTCTGTTGACATTGGAAGCCCGAGGTGTCACGAGTCACTGCAGTGCCACTATCTGGATTGTTTGCACAAGAACAGTTACTCTATGCTAGATGTTGGCACAGCTCGGCCTAATGATTCAACATGCTACAATCTGGGATATAACACTGAGAATTAATTTAATTGCAGCTCTAGACTGACAGATGTATAGCCTCCTCACAGTCTCTCCCTCCAGTTTTTCATCTAGCTAATCATTAAGATAAAAATCTGGAGGGAGAGACTGCACAGTAAAAGTAATTAGATAACTGCCCGTTCAAACAACACTTAAAAAGACACTTCCCAAAAACAGTTCAATGATATAGTGTCATGAGAGAAATGTTACAGTGTCTGACAGAAGGGGCTGTCCTAGTACTAAGTCTGGACCCTATGATGTCATCAGCAGCTTAATATGTAGCGGCACATGCAAGAGTGGTGATCAGCCTCAGGGCATGACCAGAAGCTTGAGTGAAGTCTGTGAAGATGTAGGGAGGAATGGGAGCAGGAATAGGAGGAGTCTCATGGACCCCAGTATGGAAGGGCTGCCTCTGAACACTACGGAAGTAGCAAGCAGTCATCCATGCACTGGTTATGCTACAACCCGTTGAGAAAATAATTAGTTAATTAGTTAATTAGTAACTGAGGTTACTACTTACAGTGCCAAGTGAGAAGAATAATACAAAAATAATAAAATTTCATAATCATGATAATTATATGCAATCATGTTACTGGTGTAGTCCTGAGCCAAATTTACTTGATCATAGCCAATAGTAAAAGTTGGGAGGTAAATCACTGTTTGGGAAAAATTTCAGGTTTATTCATAATCATTATAATCATGATATGTAAAACAGAATGATGCAGCAGGGGGTGTACTTTTCCACTGTCATAATCACTGGAATGCGATGATGCTGCAGATTCCAGGAACTGACACTATTGTTGTTTCACTAATACCCTGTTGTGTACAGGGACTCCCAAAGCACATGTACTAGCTACACTCTCATATAACGTAATTACAATGCCGATCATAGCTTTACATCTATGTTTTCCTACTCTTCATCCAGACTATTGGTGCTTTAAACATATAGGTTGTTGGCCCATCCTGTGTTCGGTATCAGTGATGGGGTCAGACTGTGGGTGGGGCTCTAGCAGATCTGATAATTTGGCATTCTTAGCAACAAATCCTAAAAACTGTGCAGGGGTGTTAGATGCTTAGTCATCGTCAATTTGGATCACTCTGCACTGCAGTAAGTGCATGTACATGTACACATAACAGTAGGACTTTCTGTAATATGAGCAGGTGTTGTTAGCCTTACTATTCAAGGTATTGGTACGCTTATGAATAGTTAATAAGTAGCCTCTTTTTCCTAGATTTGACAGGGATTATGGCGGAGCTTAGTGGTTTGATATATGATCATGGATATAATTGGCTATGAATCTCATGAATGTGATTAATTGACTTTCGTTCAGCAATGTCTGACTTGCTGGCACTATAGTGCTTAAAAGTCAGATTGTCATTTTGCAGCAAACTTGCAGGTTGTTATTAATGTGTAAGATAGGAGCCGAGTGGATGTGCTGTATGGGAAGTGGAAAATATTCCTTGAATAGTTAGGCTGTAGGAAAGATTGGGGGAGGGTTCAACACTGGTAAATTTTATGTGCTCTGCTACCTTCCAGAGTCCAGTCCCAAGGCTCCTGAGGTAATTAATGGACTGGGAGTAAACCAGCTTCGATTTTTGTTCTCCTTCTGAGCTGATTAGCAAAGTCATAATATCTCTGCATAGATATAATCACAGAGAAAGGAAGGAACTCTTCAACCAAGCTGTATAAGCAAATTGACATGTTATTCGTAATAGATATACCATACGGCATAATTTTCCGTACAATAGTGTATAAAATTCCAGGAACACAACTATAAACTATGAAACCAGACACCTGGACACGCTCACCGGGCCCTTATATACTTCAGTTTGGTCAGACAGTGCTACCAATATGACATCATTCTATGATGGTGGCAGGGGAGGGCATAGTAAGTGGCCTGGGAGCTATGATGTCATCTTGTTCAATAATACCATAATCATATCTGGCTAATGATTATGAATAAGCTTGTTTTGTTTTTCCCCCCAAAACATCTCCCAACTGTAATTTAGGAGTGCGTGCATAGTCTCAATGCAATTATCTGAGCCTGCCAGACTTTCCCTCACAGCTTTTTTCATGAGGGGAGGCCTGGGTATGAAGTTAGCCATTGTATATTATTGTACTCACTAACTAAAGCTGTAATTCTTTAACCACATAACATTTAATGTTCAGTCTACATGCATGTTTTTTTATTGCGAAATGGAGGCGGTTTTAAGGCATTATATTTATATTAGCCTCGCTCCCAGGCTCCAATGCCTAGCATTTTGTGCACTTTGGAAAAACCTGCCTGTGTTTTTCCAAAGTGCAAAAAACCGCTGGGCAGTGGAGCCTGGGAACGAGGCTAGGCATTAATGTCACCCTGCCTGCTTATTAAGCCACTAGAAAAAAATAGAAGATACAATGCAAACAAGTTTGATACTAAATCTACAATACATCATAATAATAAGATTCATACGTACAATAACCATACAAACAGCTATGTACACGTACATAACATTTGTTAATATTTAATACCAAAGTAAACAGGTGCTATGTGTAAACTAAACAGCTCTGTCCATTACTGTGGTGCGGAACTATCAAACGTGAATTGTTTGTCCCCGGAAAGTGACATGGGGCTCTCGGCTGTTTCGCTAGACATGCTGACCACGGAATCTCGCCTGGGGGGCATTCTCTCATTGACGCGATCCAACTTCAAGGCATCCTCAAAGCTGTTGATCTTTTGTTTCCACTCCAGAAGGGCTGTGGGTATGGGGGACAAATGGTAGGGTATAGACATGGAGGGTGAGTTTGTTTATTGTATACTGGCAGAAATACACGTAGAATAATTGAAGCCTCAGAACCAGAGTGGCCTAACCCACAAATATTGAATTTGGCATCCCCAAATTAGAATACTCTTAAAATATGTTTCAGAGCTGCTAAAATTTAAGAATTTCGGTTATACGCTCAAACAGTATTTTTACTTCATTTTTGTGTGATTCAAGCAATTTTAAGTGCACAGCAGTGTATGGAGTGTGCATTACATGCCGTACCTGTGTTGAGTCCCTGTTTGCCCTGCGAGAGCACCCCCATAGGCAGCTGGCCGGAGGGAGTCAAGCCCTTCAGAGCCAGTACACTCTCACGCTCAGCCCTGGGGGAGGGAGGGGAGGGGAGGGAGGGAGGGAGGGAGGGAAGGGAAGGGAAGGAAAGGGAATGGAAGGGAAGGAGGGAGGGAGCAATCATTTCTGCCAGAGATTTGATTCTACAAGAGACTGTAACTACTAAAACATACATGCATGTACATGTGTAGCAATATACTAAACCAAGTGTACAATACAATATGCCACACATACACACACCTGAGCACAGAGAACACCCTAGCCATCTTCCCGACAGCTCTGATCTTGTTTCTAATCACCTCCTTCCGCTGTGCAATACTCTGAACAGCTTCTAAAGGACGGAGAGAGAGAGAGAGAACTCAATACTGTACCCAAATGATGCTGTTCACTGCATTAATTCGCACAAGATTGCACAGCGCATGCAATTCTCACACAAACTCTGAATATTGCATACAGTCACACCGCTTTGTAAGGCTATGCGGAGAATTACATAATTTGCAGGGTAGGAATACGACAATACTTCTCAGTCACTACCCTCTCCAGTCTTGGAATGAGACCACACTCCATGGTCTGGGAATGAGACTAAAGTCCATGATATGGGAATGAGACTATAAATAAGTGGTGTTGCTGTTACTAGAGGCTAACCATGTCCGGGTGCTGGTGGGGCCCCACCCACTTCCTCTTCCTCTTCGTGCTCATCATCATCGTCACTCTTTAGGTTCAGCACATTCACCAACATCTCTGTGACTGTAGGGAGAGTGAGGGAGGGAGGGAGAGAGGGATAGGGGTTCATACAGAATTTTCCGGGTGGGGGGGGGGGGGGGGGGGTCAGAAAAGTGATGCACGTGGAGCCATCACCCCCTAGGGGAGCATACCTCCATGCTCCCCCAGGAATTTACATGCTATGAGGTTGCTTGTGGTGGCTTCTTGGGCCCCAAAAACACCGGAAATTAGAAAAATCAACTTCAAATTCTGGGGGGGGGGACGGGGGACTATTATTAGGGGGAGAGAGCGAAAACCCAGCCCCCCCCCCCCTCCCGTGGATGAAATGCTGGGGGTATGAGTGTCTGTATGTGCAGGTAACTACATGTATCCATACTATCCACATGTGCGCGATTGCGGAAAGGGTGGGTACCATAAGCCAACAAAATCAAAAACACGTCACCTACTCTATTTAAAGCACAACAGTTTTTTAAAGCATTAACAAATACTGCCCATTACATCAACACAAACACACACACACACACACACACACATGCACACACGCACACACACAAGTAATGTACCCAAACGAAGGAAACGAAAGCATCCTGGTGGTCACTCAGCCTTCCCCCCATGTTTGGGCATGATTACTCTCTGCAGCTCTTTAATTCTTCTGTCTTACATGTGCCAACAAAGACAGAAGGTCAGAGGGGCTGCACCACCTACAGATACTGGCAATGATTTCCAAATAATGCCCACCCTGATCATTTTGCAGCATTAATGTATATGCATGTCAGTAGGACCTTCTGCAACACCTTGAATAGCCAAGATACAACTACTGGTTAGCCGTACTATTCAAGCAGGCCCGGAGCCCTGTCAGAACAAGTAGTTGCTCGATGTGCATTAAATAGAACTCAATTTCACGTGGCATAGACTTTGAACTTTTCCCTTACAGCTACTGAGTATACTCGCCGTACGTTCCGAGGTAGATCGTTAGCGATAGCATTATCGTAGCGTCATTATAGAGCGTACGCACGCCATAATCCGGTCAAAGTAACGGTAAAACCAGGTAAGAACATTATTCAGGTTCAGTGGTCAGCCTGACCAGTAGCTCCGGCCCTGTCAAGGCAGTGATAAACTGTCACTTAGCACTTACACGTACTAATGCACAAGGAGTTGGGGGTCACTCCCATAAACTCTATAGTCACAACTGATAAAAAGAGCTGGTCAAGACTGTGACCCACAGACGCAGTTGTGACTACAGAGTCTATGGGAGCGACCCTCCCCTTAATGCATTAATAAGTTATTATGCACTCTGTTAGCTTCTGTGTCCAGGTCCCAAGGCTCCTAAACAGTTTTCCATGGTACAGGAAATAGAGCTCCTGCTGATACCATGTTCTTATAGGCATGCAAAGTGCTAACAGCTGAGCACATGCAAACGCATACAGCACAAGCGCACACGCAGACAGTGACACACACACGCACACACAGTGACACACACGTACACACAGTGACACACACATACACACAGTGACACACCTGTCCTGTCCTGTTAAATTGCCGCCGTTTGACGGTCACGCAAGCCCCCTAAAGGGAGTGACACACACACACACACACACACACACCTTTCTCCCCAACGAAGGGTAGAGACCAGGTGAAGACGTCCATAAAGTTGGGTAGCCAGTACGGGTGCTCCACCGCGTTGAACTGCCGGATGTTCATTACATTGTTCTCGTATTTTAACACCGCAGCTGGGGGGAGGGGAGAAAGAACCTCTTCAATCAAGCTATGTCAATAAAATACCATTTTAGTCCTAAAGTTATAATGAAATGGGAATAGTCTATTTTTGCGATACGACTATACACATATGAGATTTCATCCAGATGAATGAAAAGAAACTTTGAAAAAATTGGAGCCTGACTAGTTGGAGATTGAACCCAAGACCTCTCTACATACATTGTAGGACATGCACTAGGTTGCTCTCAACCCAGTAGCTATAGGAACCCCTGGTCATGAGCAGAGCTGTTTTATAGCTGACACAAACGGAGGATCAAGTGGACAAGATACTCCAACCACATGTTGCAGGTGTTTACAACCGGCCCCTCCTGGGTAGTGGGGGAGGAGCAGGCGAAAAGCCCTGGCCTTCTCTCTACCCCTTTGAGCAACACCCTCCACCTCGGGGGGATGGCGGGCAGAGGGTCTAATGTCAGGGGACTGGGAATAATTATAAAGGAAACTTGCAAATGGGTTTGCAAAACCTTACACTTAAAGCATTTTTTAAGGTTTGTCAATATTCGACAGGTATCTCTGCAACCATTAACAAGATACATGTATGTGATTGAATGATGATTCTTGGTACAGTACAAATGCCAACCCAGCCTAGAATTTTGCAGTTCTCTCCATTTCAGAGATGTAGGCATCGGTAGCATCACCACTTTTGAGAAATTGTCATGCCATTGAAAATGCTGTAAACTCCGCCCCATATCCTCCTTGCGGTGTAACTGAAAGGCTTAATTTTCAGATGAATACTACAGTAACGCCTCCTGTACAAACCACCCATGTTTCTCTTAGATCGTGTGGGAAACTCTGCCCGATATGCTCCTTGTGGTGTAGTGAAAGGCTTAATTTTCGGATGAATACTATAGCAACGCCTCCTAAACAAACCATGTTTCATTTAGATCGTGCCTAGCATTGTGGAGATATGTACCTTTGAAGTACGCACATTTGAAAATGTGGGAAGCACCGGATTTTTGCAAATTCGGTCACACTTTTGGGTGAATCACAGCCGTGTCATGTGACATCACAGCATGTCATGTGATATCACAGCTGTGTCGCGTGATAATTTCCTAATCCAGCCATTGCCAAGTTGGGGGGAGCCTATGGCCACGAGTTACCTTTGTTTCCGTAGACGTCGAGATAGTTAGGTGCCGAGAAGATGGTGATTAATGAGGGAAACCCTGTTGTTTGACTCTTACGATACATCTTGTAACTACATGGAGGGAAGGGAAGTATATGATCATATTTGATAGATTATAAACTTCGTGTAGGAAAGTAAAGTGCTCGTCATTATTCAAGGATAAAAACTGGAATGAAAGTTGCGTCTAATTACAGTTGTCCTTTTTATTCAAGGACTGGGCCACCTTACCCTCCGTCCTGGGCCTCGTGTGCCCGAATGATTGACAGGAGGTTGTTCCTTTGGAGGAACTCGCAACTGGCGTTATAGCTGTGGGTGAGGAGGAGAGGGCAGGAAGGGGGGAGGGAGAGACGGAAGAGGAAGGGAGGGAGGGAGGGAGCGAGGGAGGGAGGGAGGGAGGAGGGAGGGAGGGAGGGAGCGAGGGAGGGAGAGAGGGGGAGGGAGGGAGGGAGGGAGGGAGGAGGGAGGAGGGAGGGAGGGAGGGAGGGAGGGGGAGGGAGGGAGGGGGAAGGGAGGGAGCGAGGAAGGGAGAGAGGGGGGAGGGAGGAAGGGAGAGAGGAGGAAGGGAGAGACGGAAGAGGGAGGAGAGGGTGGGGAGAGGGAGGGAGGGAGGGAAAGAAGTGAGAGAAGTGGAAAAAAAAGATAATACACATAAAACTTGTGTTGACTTAGGCTTGACCTGCTTACTAGAGATGACCTACACTTGTGGGTTGTAAGGTTGATTTAGTGCATAATGATGCTCACACACACAGACACACACACACACAGACACACACACACACACACACACACACACAGACACACACACCTGTAGTAGTACGAACACCCTCTGACAGAGTTGTGGCTGAAGTTCTCCTGTGTTGGCTTCTCGGTGCCAAAGTCCTCCAGAGGATCGGACCACAGCAGGTCACACATCGGGCCGAACGCCGGGGGCTCCTTGAACCGATCCAACTGGAAAAGAGAGAAGAAGAGACCACTGACGTAACCACACCTCCCTGAAAAAGACGGGTATTTCATATCTGAGAACTAGCACAGGCATTTTATAAGTTTTTCAAGGCTATGCTCGTCTAAATGCAACAGTAGAACAAATCAGCTTCATCATCTTTACAGCAAAGTGCTAACTCAGTCATTTCCTCCTACACGTTCCAAAAACAGTAATTACTCTGTCAACTAGGCAGTACAAACTTAGCTTAATGTACAATGTACTACAGTTATTGGGCTGGCAAACTCACAGTAGCTTCCACTATGTTCGAGCATGGCTATATACTGTATAGCTTATAATTAGCACATGTGTACATGCCATTACAGAAGAATACTGTTTTCATATTTACACTGTAAATACAGACTGCATGTGATGACTACCTTTCTGATGTCGTCCACGGTGAAGATCTCGGGCGAGAGTCCTCCGTGGACGCAGAGGAACTGCTGGTTCATGACGGCGGCCAGAGGGAGACAGTCGAAGGACTCCATACATGCATCGTACACCGCCTCTGTGTACTTGATCTTGCCTGTGTGTGTATGTGTGTGTGTGTGTGTAGGTGTGTGTATCGTCAATAGTATTGCACACCACACGAATGATAAATCAGATACATGCGCACGAACATGTACACAATTACATGCCCCCCCCCCTCCCTCCAGTCTTTCCTCAATGTCAGTTTCACCAATACATGTACATGTACATGTACGTCTACAATCACGTCATTTCCTATTAGGGACAAGCACAATATGCCAGCATTGCTTTTAGGCATAATAAGCAGGTGGAGAATAATGCAAGCGAGTGAGCATAATAGGGTGAAGAGTTAGTGGCTTTCTTGTAAACATCATACATGTATCTACATGTAAGTGGTACAATAAATCCTTCACACTCCACCAGCACACTGTACTGTAGCCTAACTTGGCTTCCAAGTTGATACCTACATGTACATGTACTGCTGGTACAGTGGAAGTGTAGTCCTGTACTGATCAAGCCAGGCAGTAGAGTATAGGTAGCATAATTGAACCATAATAGGTGAGATTGCAGAGCATAATAACCAGGTGGTACATGTACCTGGGGGAATTAAAGCATAGCATACCCTATTTCCTACCCTATAGTATGTAGCTTCTCCAAAAAGCCTAGATTCACTATACAATATGTACAAATGTACTGCCTTCATCCTCTGAGAACTACCGCCCCTTTGAAACTATCATCTGAGATTGTAGATCTTAATTAGACTACAGAAGGAAGTACATAAATCTGGCTGCAGTAGAGCGCACCCACCTGGCGCTGACACAGTCACTTGCTCAATAAAGTAGCAGTAACTTATCCCACGCATAAATGTTAACTATCATGAACTCAACTACCAACAGGAATAATTTGTAACGCGAGAAGGGGAAAAATTCACAGGGAAGAGGGGTAGAAAGTTTCCAGAAGACCCCCCTCCCCCCCCAAATGAAGCCATGGCTGTTCCTACCCATACTGGTACCGCAGGACAAGGCTAACAAGATTGTTCCATCTCATTTCTCTAACAAGCCGCTTCACTCACACTCCAGCTTGAAGGTGAAGTACTCGGTGAGATGGCGACACTCGTGGTTCCCTCTCAGCATAAAGAGGGTGGTGGGGAAACAGAGCTTCAGGGACCACAGGTAGAGCACACACTGGAGAGGGACGGGAGAGGGACGGGAGGGAGTGATGTCATCGATGGGGGTTAGTATGGAGGGCATAGGGAAACAACGATGTAATGTTTTCATGGAGAGGAGGGTGGCTAGAGTTTAGTATGGGAGGATCGATGGATCCAAAAACCAGCTGGACTATCTACGGCTATCCTCCGCAATAGGTCAGCCTAAGCTGTAGATCAGAGAAGCTTGGCTAGACTGCACAAAACTGAGGTCACAGCAGAGTACTGATGTAATTCTGTAGTGCGCTTCCAGTCAGCTACCGAAACAGAATTTTACTTACCACTTCTTAGCCATCAAAGTAACTCATTTCCAGCCAAGTTTTAATACACCCATAAGGTTCATGTGAATTTATATTGGCTTTTTATATTAGACGTTTAAATAAAGTACATATTTTTTCGATTGTACATAGACATAAAAATGTGCCCATGGCGTTCAAAAAGTTAAGCTAACTTGATGTATATACCTTGGGCCAGTCGCTTCCACTGTGCTCGTGGCTATATATATTTAAAGTGCTACAGTAACACAGTGATGCAGATACATTGATCAACAAACAAATGGAAAGACAAACATACAGACAGACAGACAGACCGACCGACAGACTCACCTCAATAGAGAAGTGTCCTCTGTCGACATAGTCCCCCAGGAACAGGTATCTGGTGTTCTCGGGTGGGCCCCCAACGTCAAACATCTTCATGAGGTCGTAGAACTGCCCATGGATATCTCCGCAGACGGTCACTGGAGCGTCTACCGTCAACACCGTGTCCTCATTTCTGAGGACCTCCGTGCCTGGGGGGGGGGGGAGGGGGAGGATTTATAGCCATGAGATTTAGAAATGACACACATGTTTACGTGGTACATGTAGCCTCGTCCACACGCTCCCACCTTGGAAACAGGTATCTTTCCTCACATGACGTACATATTTTCAGACCATGTCTACTACATTCCCTTTCCGAGATAATGATAGAATGTACTGGGGTATAACATACACACACACAGACATACATACATGTATACGGACACACACATACATGTACACACACACACGGACACAAACAGTCATGCACACGCATGCACACACACACACACACACACACGCATACCCTCAGAAATGATCCTAATCGCCACTTCCTCCTGCAGCCGGCCCTCCTGGATGAAGTGCTTCTTTAGCACCTCGTGCCGAGGTTTGCCGTTCTCATCATACACCTGCTCCGCTGTTAGCAGCTCTGCGTTGGGGGGAGGGAGCTCTGTGTGCGTGCGTGTGTGTGTGTGTGTGTGTGGGGTATGACAAAAATATTTGTAATTTGTGCTTATTGCTCTTGCAGCGCTTTGCTTTGGCAGCAGAGGGACTCAAAATCTTTATGGCGATTACTGTACTCAAGTGACATCAATGTATACATGTAGGTAGCATGTGACTCAAAATCTCTGTGTGTGTGAGTATGTGTGTGTGTGTGTGTGTGTGTGCGTGTGTGTGTGTGTATGTGTGTCCTTCTACTCTACTATCTACGGTATGACAAATATATAATTTGTGCTCATTGCATACCAGGATGTATGTATTTGCTACAAGGGATGATCCCAAATGAAATTGTTCATTGCATTTGTGTAAGATCGTGTGCAGTGCGTGGAAACCTCATGTGACCTTGTGATATCAGGTACAATCACGCCTCTACACTGTAAACTGTGTGGAATTCCGACTGCTTGCATGTAAACAGCTTTGGCAAGAAGTCCCCAATGCTAAGGCAAAGTGCGATGCAGTTCTACACAGCTTCACGAGAACACGCCAAAATACACGCAAGGCTAGTAGGACACACGGACGTTCATGCAGAACAATTCGCTTCCAGTTGTGACTGTGTACAGAGGACTGGCAGCTACAGATAAGTAGTGGATAGTCAAAGAAATAGTATATCCTTTAAAATTCCAATATTCAAGAGTATCTGATTTCAACGCTTAACCAAGCCCTTCTACATCTACATGTAGATATACATGTGTGTGCGTGAACTGGCAGTGACCCCTAATCCCCAGACAGAGAATCTAATTGACTCACTTCCTTCCCGTCCACTCATTACCCCCAAACAATCTAGCGCCTTTGTGATATGTGGCTTCACCACCAGTTAGAGAGGTACCTCAACATCACTAGCCAACAGTCAAACACTTAGTCACGTGACCTTGAAGTGTAGCTGGAATGGAGACGCATCAGCCTTACCAGAGGTTTGCTAGCTAGAGAATATTACAAATTAGCAGCAACCCTCTCCACCATCCCTCAGGGAAATGTCCCTTCCAAACACTTCCTCAATTTCCTGCTTTCCCTAAACGTGCAACACCACAAGTGTGGCTTCACTAACCCATTGAAGCCATGTACTTTGGAGGCACTACAGACAAAAGGCTAGTTACTTCATTAAGTAGGCAGAGCAGTTTTGTGGCTTCCTGCTCTACAAATCTGTTACATAATAATTATGTACGTGTGTACATATACATGTACATGCAACAGTCAAGTGGTCACATGACCAATAAACAATAGTCTTATGCCCCAGCCGCAAGGAGTGGTGTAGTAGAGGAGGTTCTGACACAGTCACATGCTCCTATATATATACATTGATGCCACTTGAGTACAGTAATCGCCATAGAGATTTTTCAGTCTCTCTGCTGCCAAAGCAAAGCACTGCGAGAGCTGTTTGACGTGCTGAGACATCAGTATTAGTGGGGTGGTCAAGAAAATCGATTGAGCCCCGCTGTGCCCCGCCGTTTTTGGGTGCAAATATCACTTAGAATGCTAACAGTTTAGTCCACTACCATTACTAGTTCTTACACAGCCAAGCTGATCCATTCTACAGCTGCATTTAGCTTAGACTGACCTGTTACCGAGCACAATCTTCAATGGGATAATTTATGTAAAAAACACCCGGCTGGTTTTTAGATATCAGTCTTATTATCACAATGCTAGTTTGCTGCATTCTCAATATAGAATGTTTTTGGTTAAGATGACTTCGGACATTTTAGCTGCCATGGCAACAGTAGTTCCTTGCATGTAATGTTTGCATGAGGAAAATTAGAAAGATGACCTATAAACATTACATGCAAGGAACTATTGTTGCCATGGCAGCAAAAATGTCCGAACCAAATATGCTGTATTGCACATGCACAGTGATTATTAGCCGAAGGCTATGACCTGCTACAATCCTTGCTTACTACTGGTTGTTGAGATATGAATCAGAAAACAGGTATAAATTAAGGGGTAGGCGGCACTGAATACTTCAAACAGGAGGAAACAGCCTTACACGTACATGTAGACATGAACTAATTTACAATTTGAAGGAAACGGAAGGAAACACAATCAGAGGACAAACAGTTCCAAGAAATTTCCACCTACACTGCAGTCAGACACTGGTGTTTGTTGGGGCTACCAGCTGAGAAAATACAGACATGTACATCAGGATAGGTTTACACTCTAGTCAGGATGGGCTTATAGTCAGTCAGGGTGGGCTTATAGTCAGTCAGGGTGGGCTTATAGTCAGTCAGGGTGGGCTTATAGTCAGTCAGGGTGGGCTTATAGTCAGTCAGGGTGGGCTTATATACGGTACGTACACTCAGGAATAAAGTTTACACTCAGGGATGGGCTTACACTTGTACTTGAGGGGGGCTTACATGTATCTCAGGGACAGACTTATACAATGTAGTAGGCTTTTACTGAGGAGTTAATTTCTACTCAGGGATGGGCTTACACTTGAGGCTTATACCAGGGGTGAGCTTATACTCATGGGTTGAATTATCTCAGAGGTGGGCTTATACTCAGCACTACACAGAAGATAATATCAGCTACATGTACCATGCATGTATATGTGCATGTTTACCCCACCATCCAAACTGACAGCTGCACTGGGCACTGTGGGGGCTCCATGTTCAGTAAGTGTTGCAGCCAAGGTCGAGTTACACGTGCATAGGGCTGGGCATTCTTGCCAGCTACTCAAATAAACAAGCTACATGCATTGTATCTTTTTATTTACAAAAAAATTGATGGTCAGCAATGATTTATATTTTGCGTAGCCGGCTAGCACATACTTTAGGCCGATGGCACTCTCCACTGGAAGAAACGTTTGTGGTTCATACTATAATCACACAACTACAGTGAGAATTAAAACCACGCAAAAAAAAAGAGCTGCTACATGTACATGGCCCCATAACTCCATCCTCATCTATTAGCAGTAAGGGTGGAGACGGGTTTCCTTGTGAATATTCCATAATTGCCTCCACCTGCTCAAATTATCTCTGGGGTGAGAACTCTGTTAAGAGAAACGCTAGGCTTGCATGGTCAAGGTTGTTGTAAAGAAGGTTGGCATCTTAGAACAAGTAATTAAGTTACAAACTTGGTTCTTACTGGTACGTTATCTCTTGCTAAAGGTGGGCTCTTACTAGAGGTGGGCTCTTGATAGAGGTGGGCTCTTACTAGAGGTGGGCTTTACTAGAGGTGGGCTCTTACTAGAGGTGGGCTATTACTAGAGATGGGCTCTCGCTAGAGGTGGGCTCTTATTAGAGGTAGGCTCTTACTAGAGGTGGGCTCTTATTAGAGGTATAGGCTCAAAGAAGACTCTTACACTGGTACATTTATAGCACTTAAAAGTGTTCAATAGACACTAGTTAGCACCCTCCAGCATCAATGGATTTTAGGCCAAACAATCATAGCTTTAGTAATCAACACAGAGCCAAACTGCCAGGCTAGAGGCAACACCCAGGGGCTAAATACACAACCCATAAACTACCCAGAGATTGCGGTAGCAAGAGCACACACCCACACATGTACCCCACCCTCCCACCCCCCATACCCCCCCCTGGAGACTCTCAATATTTTGGCTATCAAATGGGCAGTGAATTCCCTCAACAGAGCAGTGTTTGTCATTTGCATCTTAGAGTTAAGGCAATTCAGTGACTGTGGCATGTAGGAAGGGGAGGTTGAACGTGCATTCATTAGCGAGCATATTTACTTCACTTAATCACAATCCGCATTGCATTCCAGAATGTCATTTGCCAACAAGGTAGCTAAATAGTAGCGACTAAAGCTAGGCAGCCATCAATAGAGTTACTAAGCACCCCAACAACCTAATGTTCAGCAGTCTCTGAATTTTGCGTGATTCTCCGAGAGTCAATGGTGTACTGTACGGTGACACCACCGCTGTGGCAGCGACAATGTACATGTATATCCAGATGGCAATAAAGAACCCCCGAAAAATCAGTGCCCCTAATATAGATGGATTGCAAGGGGCGTGTCCAATTACATAATGTCACTTCCGGAAGGCAGGTGAATGCGGCAAGAGTGCGTTTTCATTGCAGCCGAAACAGAGAGAACTATAGGACATGATCGACCGAGATTCACTGACATCTTAGGGTGTCTTTTACAGTTGCAGCTATGTACTTATGCACCGGTAAACTGGAGCGTTTGCCCACAAAAAGTGGAATTACATCATTCGCCACGCCTACTTACAATCCAGCTGTACTCTACATGGTATGTGTGGGGTCTGGACAGCTGGGACTATCCAACTCTCAGTGCACATGCAGCCTGAGGGCGTGGCACAAATAAAACGGACGAACAAGCACAAGTATTGTGGAGCCAGCTGCAGTTATGCGAGTAATTGTCCTAATTGATAGCCAGAAATGTGAGGAGTGAGTGAGGCATTCCTGTATCACATACAGTAGCACGGATGAAAGCAGGAGACAATAACACAGTGGGCTCCTGATGAAAGGGAGAGTGCGATTTCACGGGTAGCATGTTAAAGTTGTGGTTTTTCGCACGCTCACACATGTTATCACTTTCACACCAAATTGACGTGGTATAATGTGGTACGTTCTGAACATTTTAGAATGAGTATAATCTCCATCACAAATGCTATGTTTTAGTAACGCAACTTTCGGCTTCATTTATCGAGAAATCCAGCGAGTCATCAATTTAGCCTGAAAACTAGCAAGTGATTTCAGTTCGCAACGACTTTGATTCTCTATTGCATTCATGTGAGATGATGCATGGTGTATACAATTCTTGCATGAACCCGCAATCTCGCATGCAGTCTCACAGCTAATACGGTGAATCGCACAACTTCGCGTGAAATTCCACAAATGGCTTTGCAAGAAGTACTTTAAAACACACAGATCCCTGTACATAACTCACGAGAATGCACAAAATGCGTGAGACTGCCTGCAACACACACAATAATGTACATTCCCAATCATGGAAGGACTTCCTACGATGAAATCTAGTGTAACTATTCATCATAGCATTTTGCGTGGGCGGCTCAAAACCACTGCTAAGGTGTTAACAATGCTTTATGAAAACTCATAAAGTACAGAAAGTACATGTCTGGCGCTGTACATGGTCATGAGCAATTGTGAACTTTCATGATGAGTAATAGTGAAACACATAGGCTCATATTTGCTTCTTGCCCACGCCTTCGTGCAATATTTCACGTAGCGCACAGGCTACGCTACTTTAACTAATACGTATTGCAGTTCACAGGGTCTCCTGAGGCCCACCAAGCAAAGCCATACATATGCAGCACACATGGCCTTGCCGCTCCAGCAATCACTCCACTGAGCACGGTAATCTTCCAGCCAGACAGCGTACTGCCACGAGGCACTTCGGCCATGAGTGGTCATAGCTATACACTATGTGTGTCCAATTACCTTAACCTCCTACACAATTGCTATACATGGATCTTAAGCAACTCGTCGCAAATGCATGTACGTCCAATTACCTACTGTACATAGAGGTACAGGTACATGTACATCGGTAGCGGCCAATAAAAATCTTTACGTTTCGTTTTCGCATTTCTACAATACTGTGTAGTTTTTACCGTAGAAACGAAAAAGTCCGTACTACAACAGTTCTAGGCTTTTTAGGCTCTCAAACAGGCACAAAACCTCACTAGATAGCTAGCTAACTTACGTAGACAGAGCCTAACCTCAGCTACAGCTTGGTACTGGTTAGCTAGCTCTACCACCTATCTACAAAGTAACAAGGCCTAGCCATCTAGCTTTACTACTATCAAAAACAAAGATTTTCAGCTTACCTACGTGTAGCATTGGTCGACTATGAAAACAGACCAGGAGTCTTTATGCAGCCATCTGGTGAGTCTTTGCAAGCCATTTAGTAGCGCTTCTATCCAGTAGTAGCCACTTGTGCTGAACCCATAAAAGTGGAAGCAGAATCATCTAGCATACTACAACCTTACTCATACCTCGACAATGGTATATAGTTTGAAAACGGAACGTTAACTTTCTATTGACCACTATACTGTATATTGCAGGAAGGTCCCAGGTGAAATAGCCTATGCGAAGTCGTGTAAAGTGCACTGAAGCTGTGATATTTCATGCACACTTGCACACATTACCGTTTACAAGCAAAATAACATGCAACATGTCTAACAATACGTTCTCGACAAATACTGGCTACCCTAAGAGTGACAATCAATAGCGGATACAATGCTAGCACACGAAGCACAGCCTACAGGCTTTGAATCAGGCACTAGCACGTACACAGTCAAATAGTTCTTACATACTTGCCAGTGTAACTCTCTTACCAGCTAACCTACTAGCATGATCCCAGCATGAAGTCAACAGTACCTCACAATACAACACGTACGTTCTCGACAAATGCTGGCTACCTAAGAGTGACAATCAATAGCGGATACAACGCTAGCACACAGATCGAAGCACAGCCTACAGGCTTTGAATCAGGCACTAGCACCTATCAGTCAAATAGTTCTTACATACTTGCCAGTGTAACTCTCTTACCAGCTAACCTATTAGCATGATCCCAGCACAAAGTCAACAGTACCTCACAATACAACACGTACGTTCTCGACAAATGCTGGCTACCTAAGAGTGACGATCAATAGCGAATACAACGCTAGCACGCAAATCGAAGCACAGCATACACACCTTGAATCAGGCACTAGGACCTACACAGTCAAATAGTGCAGCAGTCCTTACATACTTGCCAGTGTAACTCTCTCACCCGAGCATGATCCCAGCACGGACAAGTGGACAGCCTTAGAAAAATTACTACAATCTTGGGGAGTGGGTAACGGGGCAAACCCACTTGGGACAGACGTCTCCAACAATTAAATCCCAGCTGCTAATGCAGCAAAAGCGAGAGGTGTATAACTGGGTTAGGCTCTTCTATTAGCCCCACCTAGTGACTCAGTAAGAGGAAATATATTTAAGGCTATTCCAGGGGCCTGCTACAGACACATGTACGTGTGCGTGTGCTTGGTATGCTCCATTGTGTTAGATGGTCTTTGAGAATAAACCCAAGTGTAAGCCCACCCCCAAACAGTCACCGTACATGAAGGATTAATAAAATGGAGAGCTTGCTAATGCAAACCGCAGACAACTGTTTGATGGGTCTATTTGGATCTCATCGGTGCGGTGTAGCGCCTGGAGTTTACCAGCAACGCAGCGGCTCTGCACCCGGAGGAGCTGACCAGGAACTCTTAGCTGAACAGCAGCTACAGCTTTAGTCCAAAGGCAGGCCTCAAAATGATTATGGGTTTTGTCCTAATCCACAATAGGCTTCATAAAATCTACCTTTGAGTAATAACCTTTACTGCTGAATACGAACGTCTCTAAATTTCATCCTTTTAGTGGCTGTTCTGATCATCAGGTATAGAGGAGAAGACATGTGATAAACTGACAAGCACTTAAAATTGTTTATAAATTTGGCAATAAAACAGCTGTCAGGGAACCAGGGAATTCCCCTTACCAATACACCCTCAGGTTCGATTTGCAAGAGTGCTATCTGATACAATAACATATCATGGAAAGTATAGCAGGGTACATGTACATGTATATGCAGTTTGAGAAGGGCTTAGAAGCAGAACGTTCTAAGCTACAAATATTAACCCCCTGCCCCCCACCGGCACCCCACCCCACCCTGGAGCATCTCAATTTGAACCAGTATGAGCGACAACTGCTATATCCATAGCTAGTTCTCTTGATAAAGAGTACTACTAAAAGAGACGATAGAAAATAATTACACCCCAGATACGTACGTCTTCCCTATGAGTGTGTGTTAGCCTTGCGGGGTTACCAATACGGTGTGAGCCCCAAATGTGTTTCAGAAGGTGCTGAAATTTAAAAACTCGCTACAATTCAAGGGATCAGAACCATATATAGTGAGCCAGCCCATAACAAATAGCATAAATGATCTTCTGTCTATCGGTGCTGTGCATTACATTACAGTAACCTCTGACTACAAAATTTGGGGGGGGGGGGGGGGAGGGAGGTGTGAAGCAAAGTTCCAGGCACACATGGACGTCTTTTCCACCCCAACCAAAAAATCATACAGCCACTGACTATCATACAGCCACTACATCAATTGGGATATCGCAACAGTATAAGATATGCAAGTTCTAGTGGGGCAAGTGGGGAAATCCCCCCACCCCCCTTGGGTGATGCCAATAATATGTGAGGTTGGGGAAATAACCTCTTGCTTCCTACACATTGTAAGCCGGAGCCGTGCTTCTTTTTCAAACACGTTATAGACTGTCGCGCTACCCTTCCTAAGCATGAACATATAGAAAAAGGCATAGTCAAACCCACAACTTGGTCATTCGTTAATAAACAGTATTAATCAATTTCTCACATGGCGTACTGTCAGCCGCACGTCGAAATTTTCCTTCCCTTGAAAAACTTATGACTGGAGAGTGAGCTGGGCTTTAAATAAAATCAATTACATAGCTTTTGAACTTTTGGCAGGCCGAGGAAAATGCATTTAACAAAAGATGTTTACAGCTTGCTGCACCCTGTATCCCACTCTAAAACACACGACTTTGTGTAGATACACAATGCAGGCAAAGCTTTAAATGGACATTAGATTTAGTACTGTCTACAAGTAGCAATTCAAAGCAGGCCAAATCACTAATTAGCCAGCCACAAGCCGATTTAAATATACACAAACTCGTGCAGAGGTCGCTACGAGGCCAGTACAAACCATTTTTACCAGCTGCCTAAGGCTGGGACGGGCCCAGAGCATCTTCCCACTTACTGCTAGGCAACACGGTTCACAACGTTTGATCTCGCGCCCGTGCAAAGACGCGTACAGGCAGGGCTGGGCTAACAGGGCTTGTGGACTTACGAGAGAATATTCTCCCTGTGGTAGTCAGTTCTTCGCCATCAATCTCTGCCTTGGCTTCTACGGGGCTGCTTGGCTCCGACATTTTCGAGTTTTCTCCCCTGCGAAACTTGCTGCCTCAAAAAGTCAAACCTTTGAAGGTGCAAACTGCAAAGCAAAGTTCGATACTGGTGTCGATTGCTAAAATATTCCCTAAAGAAACAACTGCTATGGCCGGCCGTGAAAATACACCACCGCTAAATACAGGATTGCAACTGCCTACTCCAGATTTAGGTGTATCTCACAGATCCAAGAAGATAGAAAAAGTACTTCTTACTTCAGCTAAACAGCCCTAACTACATGTTTTCTTCCGGCTGGGCAGCCATTTTAATCTACAAGCCACGCCTAAGGAAATTTTTATTCCAAAAATACGTGTTCTCACGGGCAAGATCTAAATTTTTTGCACGACCTTAGCAACGTCCTAGCAACGACGCAGCCGACGGGAAAATGGCCGCCAAATGGAAGGGGAAGGACAAAGAGAAACAGCAGCTACAGGTTCAGACCGTAGTGGAGGAGACAGAGGGGAGAGATATTGTACCTGGGAAGTTGTCTGAGGCCGAATGGTAGGCTGGTTCTGGTGTAGTTCTGATATCTTAATCTCTGGGGCCAGACTCACTCGCATGAGCATGACGGGGGAGTGGAGGGCTAACAACAGTCTCACTGTGCGAGTGAGGCTGGCCCGCGAGACTTACCATATATAGGGTGCAGCTGTCTACATGCTGATCCGTAGCCGATCCGTAGCTACAGGTAATTAATGGGCTTTAGCAGTTGGAAAATTATTGATGTGAAGGCATATTGAAAATCGGAAGAACAGCGATTGATTCAGAATGCGGATCAATTGGAAAGAACTGCACCGTGAAAATTATGACCTATGCAGAATTTTTCCAGATGAACCCATAATGCCATAGGCATAGATTATTAAACAACTCTTGGACAGCTAATTATCTACCTCCCTGGTGGGAGGGGGAGGGGGTGGCAACTTCTGCTCCCATCTTCCAGGTGAATTTCACTGATGCATACATGTATCTCTGCAACTTACATTGTATATACTGCATTTTAACTGCGATATCAATGACTAGGGGGGAGATGTTAGTAATAAACAGTGATGTCACTGCACTGTGATGACTTCACACTGAAGACCGTCATTCCATTCATAAAAACTGAAAGCGCATCCCAATTAGGGCTTCAAATTCTATACCCTCACTAATTAGTTTCAACCACAGTACAAGCACCATGCACATATTAAACAACAGACACAGCTCTATGTACATTTATTTACATGTAGAAGAATTTAAGTGGAGCAAACATTGAATGTTACTATTGGGGGGGGGGGGGGGGCGACATACACCTAATATATAACCATTGAAAAAAAATTGGCTACCCAAGTTTCAAGGAGGTGGGGCGAATGCCCCATCCCCCCTGAATGAACCCCTGATTCAGATTTCTCTCCCTCCCTCGTCCGTCCCCAAGGCTGCAGCTCCTGGCCAGCGAGGAGGCCCCCGAGGTGGCCTCGGAGCTGGTGGAGGAGATCGTGGAGATGGCCTTCTTCATCGTGTATTCCCACTACCTGGAGAGACAGGCCTTTCCCCACTCCACACAGCAGGCCAGGAGGAGCCTGCTACAGATCATTGAGGTGTGTACATGTAATGGTCTCACTCTGCATACCACTAGTATTATAGTGATTCATCGATAATCAGATCAGCTTGCGGGTTGATTTCCCATAATGGTAAGTTAGTTGTGTCGATACAGTACATGTAGGTGTAATTTATGCTCTTTCAACCCAATTATCTGGTCCAAGTACATGCCTTTGCGTGTCACACAGTTCAATTGTTTTCCCTTTTTCAAACACCCTGCTCAACCTCAGTATTGGCTATTGGTATCAGCCAATGTCTTCTGTGTAATATAATATCGGTTACTGGAATATACCATAATATTAGTGCATCACTACTAGTGCATGTACGTATACTAGCCGTATACTAGCTAGCCTGCATGCCTGTGTTAGTATTGCATGTACACGCATAATCATTATGGTATACAACTGTCACCATCCTCTCTTCACAGTGGCAGTTCCTGGCTAGGGATGAGGGTGAGAGAGACACTACTACTGACTCCTCCTGGACCGAGGACAAAGGTCAGATATAGTAACGAAACTCTGAACAAATTGGAGCCCAGCTAGGGATTGAACCCAGGACCTTCTGATTACTAATCAGATGCTCTTACCTACTGAGCTACTGGCAAGCTTTGTATAGCTATATACATTGTACTAAACCCGCTAGTAGCACTTGCCAGTAGGTAACCTCATACCCAGGCCTTCCACGGCCAGATTTTATCATGCAGCCATGGAGAAAAATCGGGGAGGGTTAGTGTTAGGGTTACCTGATTTTTCTCCACGGCTGCAAGAAAAAATCTGCAGCATGCAACTGGAGAGCTACGTGTACAATGTAAGCTTTGTACATGTCACTGGAGTCTTGTATGTAAGAGTATTATAAATGTAGTCTTGCGGTTATGCTGTAGTTCTTACCCAGTTACATGTACATGTACAAGCATGTACATGTATATGTGTCTACGAGGACAAGTACATAATGTAACCTCTGTATTATCTGATAAATTTGTGTCCAGTACCTAAATTTGGATGTACCATACGTACATGTAGGTGAATCGGTGATGTCATCTCATACATGTGCATGTACATGTAGCAAGCACTCTACTGTAGGTAGAACCCAAGGCTTCGCTCCCCAGCTTTTAGCATACAGTGTGCAATAAAAGCTGGGGAGTGGAGGCTCTGAATGAGGCTAGCTAGCTGTTGACAGTGCTATGCATGCATCCTGTAATTTAGCCTTGTCCCCAGGGGGTGTGGCCTGTGAGGGTGTGGCCTGGGGATGAAGGTAGCCTGTAATTTGTCAAGACTACATGTAGAGCCATGTGAAACAGTACCCCTTTATCTAGTGGTCATGTAATAATGCTTTCCTGTGCTGTTAGTAATAGTGGGGTTCAATCAGAACCCTGGCTTCAGGACCCTGGCTTCACATCTGTAACTTTGATGAGAAAGCCAAAGTTGGTGTTAGTGGGAAGAGACGGTAGTACATTGTAAATAGCCTAGATCACTTAACAGGCTGCCATTAACCATATTTGGACTTGCCTAAGGGGCTTTGTATTGTCTGAGAGTCATACACTGCTCATTGCTTTACCAAACCATTGACTGAAATAGTAAACAGAGAGCTTTTAAAAGCACTCCTGAGTACCTTAATCGAACTCCTGGTATTGTGGGCATTACTGCAATACTGGTCACAACACAATGATTTCTCTCAGATACAAGTTATACGTTTTTGGTGCCTATACATGTATAAGGCTATCATGATGCTAACTGATAATAAGAAAATTGTCGTGGGGGGGGGGGTGTGCAGGGCACAGCATTGGCATGATGTTGTTTCACTCAGGCCCCAATTATCACCTTATTGAGCTCTAGCTACTCCTCTCCTCCCCTCCCCCCCTTCCCCTCCCCTCCCCTCCCCACTCCTCCACTCGCCTCCCCTCCCCTCCAGAACCAGCCCCCTCCTCCATAGACTCCTGGGCACAGGGGATGGTCCCTCTGACTGACAAGGGGACCCTGCAGGCTGGAACGGAGACTGCAACCCCGGCTCCAGTCCACCCACCTGCCGAAATACCACCATTCTCTCATGACTACTCCAGAAGACAGAGCAGGTCAGACACTGATTGTACAGTGTTTATAAACTCACAAACCAGCCATTTCACAAACCAGGGATATGACAAATATTATTTCGAAAACAGATTTACATGTACATTCAAGACCATGTTTATTAAAATTCCTTTTGGGTTTATGTGTACAGTTTTGGTCTGCCAAAAGCTGCTGCCAAACGCATATGGTGAGTGTCAGGTCAAATTTAATTCTGTCCAGACATTTCGTCAGGATACTTTTAAAAGTTATCGTGAGCGCTGGAATGATTTAATTATTCCCCCCCCCCCCCCCCTCCCCCAGGCCAATGACCATCACCTCCACGGTGGGCTCCTCCCTGGGCCACGCCCCCACCTCCACCGTCTTCACCTCCACCAGAGGTTCGTCCATTCCTCACTGGAGGAGCCGCAAGAGACAGGTACCGAGAGTGTGCTAACCTCGTACCCAGGCCACACCCCCCACACCCCCCCCTCGTGGACTGGGAACAAGGCTAAGAGTGTACATGCATGTATACTACTGTAGCTACCAATACAAGTTGAGTAATTAAGCCTGCATCCCCAGGCCTACATGGATATTTACATGCATGGTATTCCATGCAGAGGGCCTCGCGGGAATCAAGTTGCATTACGCTGCTGAGCTAATCATTATGCCAGTCTGAGGCTTTGAGAACGGCGGTCATCACTTTCCTGCTGCCGAATCAGCCTTACCCACTGTCGATGAACCTCCCGCTGATATCCCCTCCACTCATTGCTACCACTCTTCTGGGTTTTTCTGTGCACGTAGCCTTCCTAATCGCTGCCACCTCTCTGCAGGGTGACTCCCTCATAGTGCACGCTCTTGGCTCTCCTGCATGTGCATGGAAGCAATGCCACACCCACAGGAAATATGTTGCAATAATTGCATTCCTCTAGCGTTACTTACATACATACATGCATACGTACATATGCTTCATGATCAGTTACCTCGCTTCCCATACGCTAGCACTCTAACTTAGCTTCGTTCCCAGGCCACGTGGCGCCTAGGAACGAGGCTATCTTTAACTCTATATTTGCCCTGCACACCCACCTGCCAAAATATTGAAGAAGCAACATTACACATGTACTTCTCTTTCTTCACTTAGTTTGCCTCATTACGTTTTCCCCCCTCCCAGACTTCCAACGCCTCCCGTCCCCGGCCTGTTGCTAGGCGACCGGCAGCCCGGCTGGTGGCCTTGTCCCAGCAGCAGCTCTCTGCTGTGGAGAGCCTCGAGAGAGAGGACAGTGGGAGCGAGGAAGAAGAGGTATGTCAGCCTTGTTTTAAAGCTCTTAAGGGCTGAAAGTACGTTTAGAAGCAGTCCCCCTGAATCTTAGGTGACTCATGTTCAAGTGATATTGCCAGGGGTGCCTAATTCTGTTACAGTACTGGTGTGGTTGAAAAACTGACTTGAGATTCAACCTAATACTGTAATGATTATAGACAACCTGTCCATTGCTACGTACCAGTTCCATTATGCAATGCAAATGATTGGGTTGAATTCCTTGATTAATAAGGACATCACATATGTACATGTAGCTACTGAGTACATGTATAGTGTACACATGCATGTATGTATACTGTACAATTACATGTAATCATACACATACACACACACACACACACACACACCTTCCCCTCAGTCCCCTCCTCCCCCCGGCTCCTGCACTCCCTCCTCTCTAACGGAGGGTCACGCCCCGCCATCCCACGAGAGACCCCTCCCCTACGGCATGAAGCCGGTACAGCTGTCCTGGCAGAAGGAGATCACCTACGACAAGAAGGGCAACATTGTGGACATGATCAAACTGGACGCCACCAAGTTCCCCTCCCACTGGTGAGTCTATTCAATGACCTGTAGCAATCTAGCGGTGCATGCAATTGACCATCGCAATGGTTTCCAGGGGCATTTCATGGGCGTGTCACTTTGGCTACCCGTGGCAAGTGAAACGAGCACAAGAGCCTGGGGACGAGGCTAGTACACCTGTGCACTGTGGTACATACACTGTAACTATTTGGGGGAGAACCTTAGAGTACATGTATATACTCCAATGTACTGCTTTAACTGTAGGTACATGTACATGTATTGTACTGCTTTGCAAACAGTAACTGTTATTCTTATAGTTTAGCCAGAGCATGTTACATGTTAGCCTTTGGGGGTGTGGCCTGGGAACGAGGCTAAGTTTAGCCAGAGCATGTTACATGTTAGCCTTTGGGGGTGTGGCCTGGGAACGAGGCTAATTACATGTACATGTATTCCATGTACTTCTCCTTTGCACAGCGTGAGGCCTCGAGTCACAGTGGTCCACCCAGCCTCCGACACCTCCAAAGGCATGGCAGTTCGGAGAACACGGAGAGCCAAAATTGTGGACACTGGAGTGGTGTCAACTTCAAAACAGTTCTTCCAGAAACCAGCACAACCCGAACGGTCTGAGCTTGGTGGTAGCGATACTACAAGCAGAGGACCACGTTCCGTTGCTAGAGACTCTCATGTTATCATGAATGGAGCAAATGCTGCCCCGAGGGCAAAGCCCAGTCCGATGAGGTCGTTGCCTGAGGGCAAGCCAGGCGTGACCAGTGGAGCAGAGCTGATGGCCCGAGAGAGCAGGAGGTTCCCGGAATTGCCTGCCCTGCCTGCACTGGTGAGCACACCCATCAGATCAAAATGTCGTGTAATGAAAAGAATTGGTTGAAATCTGCATGTTCATGCATAATTGAAAGCAAAGTGCACATGTACCAACTAGGTTGAGTGAAATCAATAGAGGGTATATGAACTAATAACTTCAATACTGTGGCTTATAGGAAGGTGGCTGCCACATAGAGGGACCTTATTATAGAGGTTCCGCTGTATTAAAATTAAAAGCCTATATGTGTGCACAAGTTCATGTATTCACCAGCTTAATTCTGAGGATTCCTAACTATTAGTATGGGTAATCACATGGATTTGAGTGTGATTTGGGAATAATTGCATGAGCAATAGGCAAGGTAATTTCAAGCAATTATTCCCAAATAGCATAAAAATCCATGTGATTCCACGTTTAATTAATCACATAGTATCATTACAGTTCCGATCGTTACAGCCTTTACAAAGTGTGCGATTATGGAAATAATCGCACTCTTATTAATAGGGATAAATGTATTGTTACTAATATAGTATGTGATTTGTATATGTAATAGCATGGTTTGGAGTGAAATTTGGGATAAATCATACAAGTAATGTACCAAGGAAGGGGTTAAATTACACGAGGCAAAGCCGAGTGCAATTTACCATCCTAGGTACATTACGAGTATGATTTATCCCAAATTTCACTCCAAACCATGCTATCACATGTTAATCTTATAGCTCCCAACAACAGTGAAATTTCACATAGCAACAGTGAAATATCAAGAAGAGTGAAATATCAAAATAATTTCATTGTTTCAAATAGGAGTTTACCATTAGCTCTGCAATAGCTATGAGATTAATACCGATATGTGAAGTTGTTCATATTATTAGCAATGATGTATGCCAGTACTACCCCTCCTCTTGCCCCTCCCTAGCCTGCCATTTCTTACTCTCTCAGGTGGACACTATCGAACCCTGTCCCGGCATCACTGTGAGGGAGGCAGGGCGCATTTTGAGGGGTCCCAAGTCCCACGGCCCTCCCTCTCCCCTCTCTCCTCGCTCAAACATGCACCCGGTGCTTCCACTGGACAGCCACGAGAGCAAGGTATCCGGCACACGTCAAAACTTGGAGCATCTAGAGCCAGCCGTGACTGGTAGGAGGCATGTACACAGAGTCACTGAAGTTACTAGTTAGCAGCTACAGTTATACTAAGATGTCTGTGTACTGTAAATTTAACATTGTAGATACATGTATGTACATGTCATGTGCTCCATACGATATCTCATATAGAATTCTAATAAGATCAGACTCTTGCATGATCACGTCAGCATCATTACGATTATGAAACAGCTGCAGAGATGTTTGTGCTATCAATTTTAGTATCTGGCCTATATAGCCCTAGCCAGGGGACAAGGTTAACTTATCTTTACCAACCAATGCTGCAACTTCAGGACACTATCTTATTGTCAGCAGGTTGTAAATATTTTATCATCTATGCATAGTATTATTCTAGACATGAATCATAAAGTCAAGGTTTACATTCGGGGAAAGAATTGGGTTTGCATGTACTCATATACACATGTCATTGAATATTGTGCTAAATTAATGACATACAAGAGAACGTGACCAAACTTTCAGTTCCTCAAGTCTTATCTTGGAAAGTAACGTCATAAAGGCCAGTTCCACGTTCATTCCATCTTTAGCACTCACTTCAACCAGAGGGAGGCTCCTCTCAACGGCAAAGTCCCATGCAGTTGGGAAGTCAACCACCGTCTTGGAAACTTCATCGCATTTATTACCCACCAGTACAATCGGAATATCAGCTCCACAGCTGCATCTCGCTTTGTCTATCCACCAACTCAACTTTTCAAAGGAATACTTGTCAGTTACACTGTACACCACCAGAATACCACCACTACCGTTCATTCCGTAGTAGTTAAACTTTTCGCTATTCGTGAAAACAGTCATTTCAATATTATTTCACTTTTCGGGAAGTCTGCCGGTACTGCGGCGGGACGCCTCCATCCGTTTCGTCATCTCCAAATTGGTTTTTCGTGAACCGATCAGCTAAAGATATCTTGCCAACACCTTTCTCCCCGATTACGCATACCCTCGTTACGTACGTCTCCGGTGCCCGTGGTACATTTCTGCGGGTGTTGAGGCCGACTACATGTAGCTTCTGAGTTCTGCTTGAGCTGCGGCTCAATCTTGCTCCCATGATCGCCGTAAACAAAAACGGAAACGTTCTCACATTACATCATACCTATTAGGGGGCGTCAACTAAATTTGGTCCAAATAACGTCATTGTGACGATAACGTTAGGTTTTGCCCCCCTGGCCCCGGGCCCCCTTCATAACGTCACGCCCAAGGGTGTTTTGCAATGACACTCATACCTACTGCAGCGATTATTGCACAGAAAGTTTTCCTTGCTGCCTACATGCCAAGTAGGGTAATTTGTATATTTCTAGCCATGCTAGCATGGTAGTATGGTACCTAGCTACATTTCGATAACTTAACGTCACGCCTCCCCCCCCCCAACGTCACAATGACATTATCCATGACAATGAATAGGCATTACATCATACCGGCCCTTTGCCGCCTTTATAATTTACAGTATAGTTAGTTAAAAGTACGTTCAAGGTCATAGTTGGCAGTAAAGTGGGTTTTGTTGGTGTTTCTCAGTGCTGGTGTCAGCTGCAATTGTCAGTTGGATTGTTGGTATCTGGGCAATTCGCAGTGCTTATTGTATTATAAGAAGTTTGAACACGCTGTTCTGAATAATCCCACCACTCTATGAGAGCTGAGGGAGCAAAAACCAACGCCTCTGATTATTAATACTTTGCCAACCGACCGAAAATAAAAGTGGGCGTGGATATTATACTGTGACCATAATTCGGATAATTACCCCGTGACTCGCTCTACCACTAGTACCATAGATAATATAGCTTATTATCTATGCTAGTACGCGCAAGGTCGAAGTTAGATTTATGGCAGTGAAGTGGATTTTGTTTGTGATTCTCAGTGCTAGTGTAAGCTGCACGTATCAGCAGCTCTGGTACCGGTGTGAGGGTGACTTCTATGAATCTTCCCCAGATCCGAGGTGCTCAGAATATTATAAGATATTTGAACATGCTCTTCTGTGAGTGATCCCAATACCCTATGGATTCTTCAACAAATTTTAATTCAAGAAAATTTGATCATTAACTGTGTGGACTTTTACATAGATATAGAAGCGAAAACCAAGTGTAATGATACCTTTAAGTGGCCATCTGCAGGGAATATTACTGTGGTGTGGAGACTGCCGGAGGATCCCTCACATTCATTGAGTGATATCTTCGACATTTATGATGTTGCTAGTCTTGACATCAGTTTCATTTCCAGGATTATTATTGAAGTCACTAAATTAATTTCAGACCGGTTTGAGATCCGTTCTAGTAGTTATAATTTGAAGTTATTTCTTAACGAGCTATCTTGTTCTACCAATTGGTCTGATGTTTTTGCAACAGGTGATGCACTGTATCCCTTCATGAAATGGGTAAGTAAAACAGAAGCACAATGATTACCCCGGTTGCCAAGTACAGCTGCATTGTTATGGTAGCTAGCTAGCTATATTAAATGCAAGTTATGGAGAGACCACTATTCTACAATCTAGTCTCGCGTCCTAGCCCCCTTGCGGACGGGGGCTGACACACGAACTAGCTACAATCATATATACTTTTAATTAGCATGGGTGTTTTATTTAACACTCCAAAGCTGATATTATTTGATAATTATTACTGTACTCAGAGGTGCATGCTTCGAAGGGAAAATAAAGTACATGTTATGGGAAACACTGTGCAATAAGGAAAATAAAACACACTTCTGATCATTTTATTCATGGCTTCATACAAACTCCATAACCATTTGTACAAACTAGCATGCATGTACGGTAGCTATATATATAATTATAGCTATATATATAAAAATCTAATACTAACTCTATCATGACTGTATACAGATAAAGGCCTATGCCAAGTGGCAAGGCAAACCAGAATCTTGGGACAGCAGTGACAGAGGTGAGACCATAGGAACTATATGCCAGGACTATACTGCAGCTGTGGATCCGGACCTGCATAATTATGATCATCACTTGACCAAATTATTGAAAGCTGGATATATTTTGGAACTTGTGTTTGTCTTTGCACTTGTATTGAAGCTTGTACCAGGTTATTACCTAGCTCTTAGTGAAAGAGTCCATTGCAACAGAAGCTTTTACAGTATATACTGGGGAACTGCTTTTATAGTATCACTCATAAACCTTTGTTTATTAATTACTCACCTCAGCATTGGTTGGCTGTTCCTTATATTAAGTCCTGTCATTCATGATACAATGTTATATGGAATATATATATATAGCAGTAGTATTACACTAGTACTACTGTCATTAGTAGTAGCTATTTTGGCAGTGTGCACATCAAATAGACATACTCGTTTAAACATGCCTATTCCAATAAAAGCAGCAGATATATTATGTTGTTGTTGTTGTTGTACCTGCTGTAGTAGGAGCACAAAATCCAAAGTATTTCAAACCTTTATTCTGTGGAATATTTTGATATTTGTGCACATCGTTGTCACAAGTACCATTCCCCTGTGTTTATTGATCATCATTTATCCTGCACAAGCTCTGTCAATAATTGCATCAGCATATTCTGCAATGTTTTGTTTTATCATGCTTGCAGCACATTTATTTTACTCGGGAACACAGCGATCATCTTGGTACCAATTGTTTTTAAATATGATGTTAACTGTATTATTTACTGGTTTTGTTTCTATTCTCATTGTATTATATATAAGTTGCCTTAATAAAGGCCTACACACCCAAGGAGTTGGTGGGTTCCTTGTGTCTCTGTTGCCCTCTCTTTTCTTGTCAGTCATTGGGTGGTACATCAAAAGAAGGTTCCTGAAACCAGATGGAAACAGTGATGCTGAAACTGATTTGCCAAACGAAGGCAATGCGGCCTCTGACACTAAAAACAATTCTGATGTTGGTGACATAGAGCAAGTGATAATCCATCCTTCAGCTCAGACAGCGAGTGTCAGCTCATCAGAACACACTCCACTAATACACCACAATTGAACCTTTGTCTTCATTATTAGGATGTCCTTCACTGTCATTTCTTACTTCTGGTTTTAATTAGGTAATGTGTGGTGTTTTATTGTAATATGATAATTACTGTACAATACCAATATACCCTGGCTGTAGCGTGCTCACTCAGCTGCTATAATCTTCAGGTGTGGTTGTACTGATTACCAGGCATAGCTAGAAGTAATGTATTATGTTCGTTTTGTACAATTTATATACACCATTGATGTTTTCTTCATAATAAGATTTGACTAATTAGTACTGAGAGCACACGTTCCCGGCACAATGCTTACTCTTGTTTGATGGCTTATTCTATACAATAATTGGATCTCACATTACCGCCCACCGACCAGACAAATCGAGAGGTACCTTTCGTCCCTTAATTTATGGAAATCTGATTCATAGGGGGAAATGATGTGTTTTACATGAACAACCACTCCAAAATGAACTTGCAAGAATATCGGCATTAATTGTCAATTTGATAAGATTTTTTGTAGCTCCATTATGTATTATTGGTATAGTATGACTGACATGATACAGGCTTATTAATAATGGCAAGGTCTTTACATTTGAAAATCACTTTCATAAAATTAATTATTTTCACTGGGATCATAGATATTTTGATGGAACCTGTTGTTTATTTCTTTCAGGTGGCAGATCAGGAATTCAATAAACCTTTGATTTAGCTACATGTTGGTAGTGGAGCCAGGGAGAAGGGCTACCATGACCACAGCTGGCTCCAACCTTACACTAAATTGTGCGTAGGGAAGAAACTTGTTCCCAAGAGACACCATTGTTTTGTGTTCAGGCGATGGTTCATGCTAAACCAAATTTGGGTCATTAGAATTGCAGCACATGTCATTAGTTATTGCAGTGCTTTGATGTGACAATGAGCTAGTGATGATGTGACAATGAGCTAGTGATGATATAATGCATGTTCCCAGTCAAAGCTGTGTGTCTGTTTAGTACACAGAAACAGTCCACAGAAACAGTCCTAAATCTTGAATGCCATTCTAGCTCCTGGTTTCTGTGATAGCTGTTTGACATAATTATGAGTTATTATATTATGGTATGATTTTAAAAGTGCTACGACACGTACAATCAGTTTAGACAGCATTAGCTATATTGAAGACAGTATGATTATAGCTGCAACTCCAATAAAATAACCTAGCTGTCCTTTCATTTTTAAGTTAGTGGTGACAATCTTTTAATGGCTCCATCTGAATGCCGTTTATGAACATTAAGTGTCACATAAATGAGCTTCCAGCTAGCTTATTTAATATAGCTATGCACATTAGTCTGCATTATTACACGAAATCAATGGTAGATAAACAAAAAAGATAGGCTAAATTATATATAATAGCTATATTCCGATCCATTGCGAGCTACTTAGTAGTTATACTGATCAATGTCATTGTAGCTAGGGCTATTATAGCAAGAGGAATATGGGCAAGAGGCTAATACAGTGTGAGGCGATGCTGTACTAGTGTCAAGACCATGCCCCGGGGGCAATAATTCATTGACAAGTAGTGTAATATGTTAGGATTATTATAATGAGTGTAGTTGGTACATTATCTGGTTTGTAGCATTGAGGATTTTTTTCTTTGCGCCAAACTTTATTAAGCGACACCTGGATCCAACCGGATCACTTCAAATCTGGTGGCTATGGCCCTGCATTCAAGTATTGTTCCCTGTGAAAGCTGATTATTCGTCTGGCTCTGTCTGTGTAGTACACAGAGGCAGTCCCAAATCATAAACAACAGCTGTTTGACATGAACTATCAATACATAGTATGCTATAAAGTACTACAGTCAGCAGAACATTGTTCCCTTACAAAACTAGGTATTGCTGGTATGATAAAACCATTGAAGACCGTACTAACTATAGTAGCTGCAACTCTAGAGATTTTGTCAGGTGGTGTCAAAAACTCAAAAGCTCAGGTCATTCAACCAAATTTGGTTTTGAGTCGCAGCACATGCAGCACATGCAGAACTTTGATAGGACAATGAGCTAGTGATAATAAAATACATAATGACAAATATATTGTTCCTTGTCAAAGCTGTGTACTCTGTTGGCTATATCTGTGTAGTACACAGTACACAGAGACAGTCCCTAGTCTTGTCAATGAATGCCATTCCAGACTTGGAAATAGCATACTAAAATGGTGTGGTTATTTTATTGGAGTTGCAGCTATTATTATACCGTATTGCAGCAACCAGCTGTAATGTTCTTGCTGATTGCAACACTTTACATAATATCATGGCATATAGTAACTCATGTCAAAGAGCTATCATAGAAGATGAGTGCAGTCAGAAGAACACGTGCACCTTACAAAGCTGTTACGTACTGTAGTCAGAAAAAAACTAATGCTCGTAGATGCAACTCTGTTTGAGCATATTATATGATATGCAATCACTTAGCTACTGAAAGTATGTACTTCTGAATCAGCAAATTTTAAACTGGAGCAAAAGCACTAAGATTGAACATAGATCTCTACAAAATTTGATTACATAAAAGAGCTAATTAGAGCTATAGGGTTATGGGGTTTGGGCTATGGCTCTTTGAACACCATGGGCACATTTATGCACCCATTTTAAAAAAGAGAAAAGCAACTTTATATTAACGCCTAAATATAAAAAAGCACGTATAAATAAAATACAGCTGGGAAAGAACTGTTAAGAACTTAGTCAAAATTACTAGGTTGCAATTATAGTGTTCTTTAACATCAGACTACGTCACAGACATCTCCTGATTTTCCTATAGGGTCTACCCCTCACAATGTCATGTGCTGTACTACTGCATGCATTGAGCATGCACAGTGTCTTGGTAATTTATTATATTGTGCTACTATACAATGCACAGTTAACATGCATGACTAATTAGGTCTTGTATACAATAATATTATACAAGTGAAAACAATCACTGCATACTTTGGTTATTCCTATTTAATCATTTCTTCACACGACCCAATTAAACCAATTTTCCCCTTCTTATAGA
The DNA here is from genome assembly GCA_963921505.1 of Phakellia ventilabrum. NCBI lineage: Eukaryota > Metazoa > Porifera > Demospongiae > Axinellida > Axinellidae > Phakellia > Phakellia ventilabrum. The sequence continues at coordinate 1,167,658 of OY997380.1, read as the reverse complement.
ATCAAAAATTTGTTCAAGAGCCATTTAATTAGCTATAGCTATGTAGTCATAGATAATATAGCTCCGTTACGGAGCTATATTATCTACGATGTAGTTCACTGCAGTTACGCGTAGTTAGCATGTAGCAGAGTAATTTAGCTAGCATTATTTAATTCCAGCTAGCCTGATTGAAATATAATGACCTACCATCACCTGCAGAGTCATGTTCAATCAACGTGCGACCAGCAGGAAGCGTATTTTGCGCAGTGACCACGCCCATACCATGGCAGTAAAAGCCTGACTATCATACACGGTATACCATTTTGGATTTTCAGTGTCATTTTTATAGTCGTTTATTGTATCTGATTTGTGTCGGCACCCTGAGTATCGCCAATGGCAGTAACGCGCATTTTATTCGTCGCTTTATTGTTTCTCAATGCAAGCAAAAGTGGCACTTGCGAGCTCATCTGTGAACTTGGCATTCACGACGATAGCTATAAGTACGGATGGGACGACAGCTCGAACATGTGCTCATTTTATTATAGGAAGTTTGAGCACGCTCTTCAACACAATTACACCACTCTGTGGAGACTTCAGCAAATGTTCGTTCTACACGATCCGGTGTCTGTGAATTTAGATGTAAATGTAACAGTCAAAACCATTTGTAATGGCGCGTGGTCTAGTGACAGTTATTGTACATGGGACTGGAATCCCCACAAGTCATTGAGTGATATTATTAACATCGACTATCTTTCTGCGCTTGACATCACCGCTATTTCCAAGATTCTTGTGTTGCTTGTTACTACACGTTATTCGCCTCCGGATCTGGAATTTAAGTTAATGCTGTATCTCGATGAGCTACCGTGTTCTTCAAACCAAACTGATGTAGTTGCTGCACTACCGCCGTTTCTATCATGGGTAAGCTGTACTGAAGTACACAATTAAGAGCCCATGGCATGAAAATGTTTAGTATGTAAATGGCATTGGCCATGGACTATAGGCCATATCATGTTGTGGGCTGAAATAATAACTGTGTTTACATTACATGGCATGAATGCATTGGAGAAACAGAACTATAGTTTTAAGGTAGGAAGGGAAGTTGAAAAAATCTGTCACTTTGATGTGGAAAGCGGCACTTTCAAGGGCAAATTCGGCACTTTGATGTGGCCGAGCGGCACTTTGATGTTCACTTTCAAACCTCTTTTTTTTTTTTTTTTAATGAGAAGCCGTTTAGGCCGCGTGTAATGCTGAGTATCCTGTTTGTGTGTAAAATCCAGCCTGAAGTCTGTAGTAGCTAAAAGGCTGGCAGGCAGCTTGCCAGACAGATGGTCATCCAGTCTTCTCTAGTCAGTTGTCTTTAGGAAAGTGACCTTTCTATCTCGTAGACTCCGCCCATTTTCGCGGCTAGCTGCCGTTTGTGGGGCCCTGGCAAAAAGCAGTGGTGAGTTGTAGCTAGGCTTTGTGCATGTGTAACGTAGCAAGGGAGGGGTTAGCGGAGAAAAGCATGCGTAGTTTTCTTGTGAGTAGGCTGGCTGTCATAACTCTGGGGTCAATCTACTGTAGCAGGCGTGGATTGTTGCAATATTTGATTGGCGAGTCCGGATTGCAAAATTAGTGTAGTTGTGAATAGCAAGGTAGATTTAGCTGTAAAACCGGATCTGAAGTGTTTTTGTGAAAAAGCATGCGTAGGATTTTGGCCTGTACTGTGTAGGTTGTGTGTAGGTGACGATGAGTGGAGAAACTGTGCGGGGAGTGCAATATTTGGAATTTTAGCAAAAGAGGTCTTTTTGTGAATATTAAGCAGAGGGGGTAATTAGGTGCTTACCTATTGTCATGTGGGTGTAGGCTAGGATGTTGCCGACATAGCCATCAACTTGGTTCGGAGGTTCTGCTTCAACCCTACTTAACTTCCCTTCCTACCTTAAGTACAGTGAAAGTAGCAAGCCTGTAGTGATTGTTTATGCCATGTAGATGCTTATAAAGTAAGTGGTGCTTTGAATCTTTGATCCAGTTTGCCACTGAAAAGCCTTGAAGGCCAGGTCTGAGCAAGCAATGAGCAGCCACTACCAGGATTCGGTCACAATTAAGAAAGACAACCTGTTGCTATGTCAATGGCTACCCAAGGGTAGTTAGCTGTATGTAGCTTGATCACGTAGCATGCACTGTGTGGAAACTCAGAATTGTGGGTACTTTGCCCCCACAATGTACATGTATATGAAGTGGCTTCCTAGTCTTGGTACATGTGGTTTCGATATGGTGAGTCCAGCTGAGGTCTGCAGCTGAAGACAGCAGTAGGCCCAAGTATTTGTAATATTGAGATTCATAGGTATAGACTGTTTGCATTTCGTCTTCGTGAAACTGACATGCATCTAGTACTTGAAGATCATCATGTAATAGTTGTAGCATGCCCTGGCCCTCCGGCTTCCTGTGTCAACTGTGTCAGTGTATCTCGAGAGAAGACATATGGCACTAGAGAAGCCATGCTACAACTAATTTGTAGCAATTTAGATTGTAACCATGGTGCATTACGTGCTTTGGTTGGGAAAGTTTTTACAGATAATTGCCCTAATTGGATATCTCATAAGTCACTGCTATGCCAATATCTGATATTGGCATTGTTTACCTAAGAACAGCTACTTTATGCTAAATGTAGGCACAGCCGGCCCTTTTGATGTAAGGCTTCACCATGCTACAAGATCAGATTAGCAGCAGACCAACCATAGATCTGGTCAATGTCATTGTTGGAGTTCAACAGATATAGGACAGATCCTTGAGGTATTCCAGAGATCACAGGGATGGCATGTGAGGATGTTCTGTTGAGCACTGCACTTTCAAATTGTTGACGCCAGGCCTTGTAAGGTAGCTGTGCAGCCAGGTCACATAATTAAAAAGTGTAAATGAAACTGCTGCAGTTTATCCATTAGTCTTCTGTGGGGAACAGTGTCAAAGGCCTTCTGTAAATCAAAAAATACACAGCATATTTCTTTATTCTGGTCACAGTGTGTTAGCCAGTCATGTATAACAGAAAGCAATTTAAAGCTGTCAAGGTAGATGTCCCCTTCTGAAATCTCCATTGTGTATCTGAGAGGATGTGTTCAGTGAGGTGGTCAGTGATTAGTACATGGAAGTGCTTTTCAGGTTATTGAGTAATGAGAAGCGATGTTGGCCTGTACCCAGAAGGACTGTGTTTAGCTGTTGATTTGAGAATAGGCACAACTCTAGCTACCTTCCATAGTGAATTAGGAAAGTGAACTGTTAGAAATAGCTAGATGGTTAAAAAGATTTGTCAGTGAAGGAGCTATACTCTCTGATGTGGCCTTGAGCATGTGTTAAAACCTCTGAAACATTAGCTTTTGATACAAGTTGAATAATCTCTTGTGTGCAGAGTAAGTGATCTGGACACAAGTACCTTTAGGTGGATCTGTTAATGGGAGCTCAGAGTGGTTCCAACACCAAAATAACTCTTCAGCATGTTGATTTCTCTTAATCAGTGATGCATTGATAGGCTTAAGGTAGGAAGGGAAGTTAAGTAGGGTTGAAGCAGAACCTCCGAACCAAGTTGATGGCTATGTCGGCAACATCATAGCCTACACCCACATGACAATAGGTAAGCACCTAATTACCCCCTCTGCTTAATATTCACAAAAGACCTCTTTTGCTAAAATTCCAAATATTGCACTCCCCGCACAGTTTCTCCACTCATCGTCACCTACACACAACCTACACAGGACAGGCCAAAATCCTACGCATGCTTTTTCACAAAAACACTTCAGATCCGGTTTTACAGCTAAATCTACCTTGCTATTCACAACTACACTAATGTCGCAATCCGGACTCGCCAATCAAATATTGCAACAATCCACGCCTGCTACAGTAGATTGACCCCAGAGTTATGACAGCCAGCCTACTCACAAGAAAACTACGCATGCTTTTCTCCCCTAACCCCTCCCTTGCTACGTTACACATGCACAAAGCCTAGCTACAACTCACCACTGCTTTTTGCCAGGGCCCCACAAACGGCAGCTAGCCGCGAAAATGGGCGGAGTCTACGAGATAGAAAGGTCACTTTCCTAAAGACAACTGACTAGAGAAGACTGGATGACCATCTGTCTGGCAAGCTGCCTGCCAGCCTTTTAGCTACACTCACAAACACTACTACAGACTTCAGGCTGGATTTTACACACAAACAGGATACTCAGCATTACACGCGGCCTAAACGGCTTCTTATTAAAAAAAAAAAAAAAAAAGAGGTTTGAAAGTGAACATCAAAGTACCGCTCGGCCACATCAAAGTGCCGAATTTGCCCTTGAAAGTGCCGCTTTCCACATCAAAGTGACACACCCCCGCTGTTGATTCCGGTTGCCGCCATGGGAAAATGTAAATAGTTCAATGAATCTCATTAACTTTACGTAGCTCACGTGACCTTGCTGATTGCTCATTAATTATTCATGAGCCGTTTTACGGGGATTTTTTCAACTTCCCTTCCTACCTTAATGTAAATGTTGGAATTGATTGGAGATACCCTCGCTGTTTATTCACAAGTTTAAATGTCTTCCAAAATTTCTTGCTGTTTGCAGATGTTAGTGTATTGAAATAGTTTTGCTTTGCAGTTCGAAGCATCGTAGTGACATGGTTTCTAATTTTGTTATATTCAGCAAAGTGAATTGGGTTTTTATTCCTTTAGAAACGTATTGTTCCGCTTTTGCACATGTCTTACAACATTCTAGTCAACCAGGGAGGATTTCAACGTCTTTTCAAGTCTTGCTGAGGTACACACCAATGTTCAGTTGACAAGTCTACGTCATCAGAGAGGAGGGAATCTCAATCCATTGTTTGGATAAGGTCATGCACAAGCTTTCGAAAAAATCTGCATCTTTGTAAATCCAGATATGCCGAGGCTAGGAGCAGCTGGGTCCATTTGTGAGGTTGTATAAAGATTAGCAAAAATAGAAACAGGGGATGACGGAGTTTGATAAAAAGGCAAATACAAAGCTTGTTAACAGATGTAACTGACAGGGCAAGAAATTATGCCGGCCGCCTTGCAACAGTACTTTACATGACAAAGATTTATGTGCATGCAGAGTAATGCCACCATCATACTGCTTACAGTCCAGTCTATGTACCTGGTAGTCAGGTAACAAATGTTCGTTGTCAGTGATATCTTCAGAAAGCCAGGTTTTAACATTAGCGGGGTCGTAATTCATCGCGCTAATTTGGGAAGAATACTTCTAGCATTGTAATATAGCACCGTGAGTTGTTTGGAAATAGGCGTACCATGACTTTGAAAGCTAGTACCCTCCACGTTACATATGCGAGTTAGTTATGTGTTGGCCCAGAGATAAGGGGGATCTGAAAGGTTTGGAGTGGATGGTTGGGGCTGGATCTGACAATCGTCAGTGGAGGAATTTGAGGAGTTGGTGGTGACACTGGCATCAACATGGGTAGCTGCAGGCAGTGCTTCATTAGATTGCTGTGCTGGAACAGAGCCTCTATTATAATTGTAACAGTTTGCCGGCTCTAACTTCCAGCCAGTTTGAGTAGCAACTTTTGACCACTTCTCCTTCAAGAAGCTAACTATTATCTAATTTCCAAATATTCTGATGCCTGCAGATAAAGGCTTATGCAAAGTGGCGTGGTAAGCCAGATTCATGGGACAGCAGTGACAAAGCTCTCATCAGTGAGTGTCACGATGATTATTTCTGGCTACCGGCATGTGGTCCAGTGTATTCTAAAACGCTAAACCTATTACTGATGGCTGGCTATGTTTGTGAACTTGTTCTCGTTTTTATACTGGTTTTGAAGTTTGCACCAGTCAATTACCAAGCTCTCAGTGAAAAGATGAATCGTAATGCAACAGTGTATAGAATCTATTGGGGAAGTGCTTTTATAATAATTCTGGCCAACTTGATTTTTTTATTTATAAAATTAAATGTTAGTAATTCAATTTTTAATTTTATTTTGTATAGTGATTTTTTGTATGATGATTTTTGGTTTAATACACCACTGTATGCATACCTCTCTATTGCAGTGGTGATTAGTATCCCAGTTCTGTCATTAGCAGTAGCAATATGGATAGTATGTAAAACCAGTAGGCAGAATGGTGTAAGAATGCCTATCCCAACAAAAACAGCTAATGTTGCATGCTGCTGTTGTTTTTGCTTTTGCTGTAATAGGAACACAAAATCCATAGCAGTTCAAATAATCGCTCTGTGGAATATTTTGATTTTCGTACATGCTTTTGTTACAAGTACTATTCCTCTTTTTTTCCTCATCATCCTTCACCCTGCCAGAACTTTATCAATACTCAGTGTAACTGTCTCTACACTTTTCTTCCTCATTATTTTTGCAGCTCATTTATTTAGCATAGGTCGGTCATTTGTGTGGAAATCATGCTCCAATGCACTTGTAACTTTATTGCTTTCCGGGATTGTCATTATATTCATTGTAGTTTATATTGGCTGCCTTGATTATGGTGTACAAACCAAGGGGATCAGTGGATTCCTTGTCTCTCTCCTGCCGTCTGCTTGCCTGTCTGTCATTGGGTGGTTTATTAAAAGAAAATTTCTGAAACAAGCTGAAATTAATGATGCCGAAACTGGTTTACCAACAGAACACGAGGACTCTGACATCCAAATCAATTCTAATGTCAACGATTCCCAACAAGATGTTGATGGCTTGGAGCAAGTAGTTGTCCATCCTTTAGCTCAGACTCTGGCTAGCAGCCCAACAGAACGTACCCCACTATTACAGCAGGAAAACTAATTATAGTGCTTTAAAATACTATGGTGTGTTGCAATTATTGTATTTGTTTATTTGGTATTGAATGTATTAAGTGTGACTTAATTAGTTATAAACAAGACTTTAGTGTTTACAGTATATACAGCTACGAGTTTGAATAATAATGTCATGATTACATGTTGTTTCTAATCTTTAATGCTTCTAGTACTAGTCTTGTGATTTACCAGTTGTTTTTTTTACAGCCACTGAATCTGTGCATGGGAATCAGTTATAATGTTAGAGCTTAGTCTTATTCCCAGACCACTACTCACACATGCACATCACTGGGTGGGTAGAGGTCTGGGGACGAGACTAGGTAGAGCGCTACGCTACATCACTTGACACAGTCACACTCATTGCAATATGTATAATGTACTGTAGTCTCATTTTCCACTTCTTACAATAAGATATCAGAAGCCCAAAAAGTAATGGCTCCTGTGTCTTATTGACTGCTATACAGGGAATCCATAAATGTTCACAAATCTGGCTTGAGAAACAGCCAAAGAGTGTACAGAGGAAGCTCTTTAATGCAGACACCCGATTTGGACCCACTCAACATGTCTGGGGTGTCCGCTTGTGCAAGAGGTAGCCACAAATGAGAAATGTCTGTAGAGGGAGGTTCCACTGTATATATACATTAATTGTAGCTACTAGTGAATGGAGACAGCCAGTAATGCAGTGCATGCTTACAAAATTGACAAATAACACATAAAAAAGTGTAGTGTGGAGATCCTCCTCCATGTACTGGTGGATGCCAAACTTGTACAATCTATATCCTAAAGCTTACAAAGCCTATGGGTAGCAGTAACGTCCATGTAGCTAACATCCAGGGAAAGCAGTCAGCTAAGCCTTCTTCTGTTTCTGAGCTTTAGGACCGGGGCCAGAGCGGTAGTAGTAGTTGTAGAGCAGCCCCAGGGCAAAGAGACTGAACCCAATCACTATCACTCGATGCTCCATGATGTTTGGGAACGGGACACCGCAGATGGTGTACCACCTGTAGCAGGTAGACACAAAGGATATCATTATTATAGGGTTTCATTCGCATACCTGATACTGTAAATTACACATTTACTGCAGTTGGTTGATACAAATTCATGGGACTTCTACACTACTTAGCTCTAAATGTCACTTTAATGCACCTAGCTCTATAAGAAATCCCAACTGCTTCGCTCTAAATGTGGCTTAAGAACAAAGATAATACATTATGACAGTAACAATAATTATCGCCTAGTCAGGAGATGCAGTTTAATTAATGAAGGCTATGTTTACGAGTGGCAATATTTCACAGGCTCTACAGCAGCCAATCAGCTTAAGGACCTTGAGGCGTACTTTATCAAACGAAAGATGCAATAACCAGATGTGGTTTCATAATGTGTGAATATTCCTAACATTCCTCAGAAATAAATGTAACCACACTAATCACAAGACTTCTGTAACCTGTGACTCTCTGAGTGACTGCCCAGCACTTCTTGCAGTTTAGAATGCATGTATATAAAGACACGTATCTCCAGAATGCCTGGGACAATCTTAATCTAATCTGGACGGTCTCTACAGGAGGCATTGCTGCAGCAATGATCTGGAAACGAAGCCTTTTAGCCATGCGACCAGTGAGGTACAGGGCCAAGTTTGCGGAATGTTCAATTGTGTGGCAATTTCCTGAAAATAGCGGCACTACCGAAGCACATATCTTAGTAACAGAGAGAGCTGCAGATGTCTAGTGTGGGTTATTATTCGTTGAAGGGTAGTACTTGTACTGTACCAAGAATCATTCCGTTCTCACTCCTGATTATTAAGATATGACAGTTTGAAAATTTGTATAACTGTGGGATGTGCCAGGTTTTTGCTCAACAGCTTAGATACGTTATGGCAACCGACGTACATTGCTCCATCAGGAGGGAGGGTGCCATTTAGACAGTCGAAGGAGAAGGAAGGCTCACTGTAGTTGGTAGCACAGAGGTACGTCTTTCTGGGAAGAGGCTGAGGGGTTGCAGTAATGGGAGGCAGGAAGCCAGGGAGAGAGAGGGCAAGGGAGGGGGTAGGGGGAGACGGGAGGGTGGAGAGGGGGACGGCAGAGAGAGGTAGATGAAGGGGGTAGGGGAGAGGGAAGGGTGGGGAAGGGAGGAGAGAGAGAAGAGGGCGGGATAGAGAAGAGAAAGAGGAGAATGAGGGAGGTAGGGGAGAGAGATTGGTGGGGAGGGGAGAGAGAAGTGGACGAAGGATAGGGGAGGGGGAGAGAGAAGATGAAGGAAGCAGAAGCCAAGAGGAAAAAAAAGGAGGGAGAGGTCAGATAGGAGGAAGAGGTAGAAGAAATAAAGTTGTTATAATCAGTGAATTCAAAACATGCTGTAGTGTATTTGTTCATTAATCTTCCTTACAGATACAAATATGGTAAAAGAAATTCCGGGACTGCTTAAGCAACATTACACAAGTGACAGGAATTTCCAAACTCAGTTCCAGTCGCCATGATGTACATGACCACACCCACCCCAATGACACTCTGCTGGTAGGTGACGTGGTCGCAGTCCCCAATTTGTTGATGCAGTCCGGTGGAGCGGTAGGTCTCGGGAGCTGCTACCATGGCAACCAAAATGTAGTAGCCATACAAAAGAAGCACGGAAATCGTCAGCTCGTCCAAGCGGCTGCGACGTTTCTTGCCAGAGGCTGAAGATGGGAGGAAAGAACAATTGCTTCATCAGCTGGGTGAGTGTGAGTGTGTGCTCGGCCGTTGCTAAGATTGCTTATATTTCCCATGTCCATTTGATAGTTTATTTGTCTGTCAAGGTAGCCTCGAGTCGTACCCAGGCTTTCCACACCCAGATTTAATTTCGCAGCCGTGGAGAAAAATTGTACTCCCCGATTTTTCTCCACGGCTGGGGAGTACAATTTTTCTCCACGGCTGCGAAATAAAATCTGGGTGTGGGAAGCCTGGGTACTAGGTCATTGCAATACTATGGCTACTATAGCTACGTATGAGTGCAGACAGTGGGGAAGCCACTGGGCTGAGCAGGCTAAGGCATTTCAAGCTACATCTACGAAGCTTAGTCTGTGTTAAATTTGTTAGCAAAGCTAACTGGAAGCGTGCTATGAAATATGAAACTGTTAACTCTTTGCAAGCCATGGGCACATTTATGTGCCTATATAAAATAGAGGAAACTATGTACTTTATATTAACGCCTAATATAAAAAGCTCATATAAATTCACATAAGCCTTATGGATGTATTAAAACTTGGCTGGGAAAGAGTTTAGTCAGCACACTGCAGAGAGGTGGCGGCGATTAGGGAGGCTACGTGCACAGCAACACAGAAGTAGTGGCAGTGAGGAGAGGAGGAAATATTGGTGGAAGGTTCAATGACAGCGGGTAAGGCTGATTCAGCAGCAGGAAAGTGATGACCGCCGTTCTCAAAGCCTCGGACTGGCTCAATGATCAGCTGAGCATTGTAATGCAACTCAATTCCCACGAGGCCCTCTGCATGGAATACCATGTACGCACTAGTCTACAGTCAGGATACACAGCTTGTTACATGTGCACCCTGAACTCTAGATATTAGTACCATGTTGCTGAGGCCTGGCTTCAGGGTTGTTGGTGCGGTCTCCACTCCATGCCAGCATGACGTAGAGCCCTATCATGAGAAAACACACAGACCTCAGTGTGCACACCGTAGAAGTCGTGGAAGAAGTCGTAGATGGGAATGACCTGGAACGCCACCGCCGTTACCACGGAGAGACACCCTAGTGGAGAGGATTAAAAGAGGGAAAGAGGGAGGGAGAGAGGGAGGGTCTGTTACTGAGCGTAGGTCCACTTTGAATTCAGTACATAATACATTAGAAACGTAACACTGCAAAATATCCCTGAATAAGAGATGTTCCTAAAAAAGTACCACAATTGCAAGAGCTTACCCACTTAAGAGTTCATCCTTGCAACCCACCCACCTTTGAATATAAGCCCACCTCTTAATAAGAGCCCACCTTTGAATATACCCCCACCTCTGAGTAAGAGCCTATCTTTGGATAAAAGCCCACCTCTGAGTAATTAAGAACCCACCTTTGAAGAAAAAACCCGCCTCTCAGTAAGATTGAGCCTATCTTTGGATATAAGCCCACCTCTGAGCTCTAGTAGAGCCCACTTTTGGATAAGAGTCCACATTTGACTACAAGCACCTCTGAGTAACAACCCACTTTTGGATAAGATCCCACCTTTGAATATAAGCCCACCTCTGAGTGAGAACCCACCTCTGGCTAAAAGTCCACCTTTGGATAAGAGCCCACTCACATAAATATAGCAGCCCGCCTCAATAGCTATACGTTAAGAGTCCACCTCTAAATAGAGCCCACCCAACTCACCAGGGACGATCATACAGACAAACTCAGCAAAATAGCTGTCAGACATCTTGTCCATGTCGTCACTACCGGTAAGGAACCGGCGTGACAGGTTTAACAGGATACAGAAACTGGAGGCAAAGCTCATGTGGAACATGTAGCTATTGGGAAAGGGAAAATACTTCTTTAGGCATACGAACACACACACACATGCACACACACATACACATACACAGGCACACACACACACACACACACACACACACACATACATACACACATACACATACACAGGCACACACACACACACACACACACACACACACACACCTTGTCCACGGAACATTGTACATCCGATCAAAAATATTGGGATCTGTGTCGTGCCAAGTCCACCAGATGAGATTCACACCAAGGACATCGTAGGGAACGTCCAGTAGGACGTCAGACAGACCAACGGCAAACGGCCGTGACCACATGGGCAGTTTGAGTCGCATGGCAACCACGTTAGTGGTGTAGTGGTAACAGGGATCTGCGGGTGGAAAGATAGAGTGACGTTGTACAAGGTTAGAATAGGCAAGTTATAGAATTCCACAGTATTTCATGTGAAGAAGGCAGCTTCTTGCATTCATGAAAATGGGTATGAATCGAGAAAGGAAACCTGTTTCTTTGTGTAATGGTACTGGAAGCACAAGATTGGGGATATTCCAGAGGTAATATTTGTGATTTGAATAACTGCTGTTTTCAAATTTTGTTGCAAGAGTTCACAATAAATAAAGGTTGGCACTAAGGCAGTGCTTTTATTTAACGCCCAGCAATAATGTACTTCTGTGCGAGTGTTACGTATTTCTGTGCAATTGTGCATACATAATTTGGTACAAAATTTTACCTTTTGTCAATTTGCAAATTTTCGCAGCAAAGTACCTCAAACTACATGACATTGTCTTGTATTCAGTGCATCCTCCAACCCCCAGTGGACAATGGTCTATTCTACTGAAGCCCACGTGTCACCTCACCATGGAAACCATGTACAATTGGGCCACAGGGGGCCTGGGAATATGAATGAATGTACAGTATAATCGTCCACTGAGACTGTGGTCTAAAACTAATTCACGACAGTCACTGCAGTTCTTCGTACATTTATAGGTCAATAAATTCAATAACCTTTCTAATATCAGATGTTGTGTGGCACTACTAGAATAACAAAAGGTCACCGGCGAAAAGTAGAGAAACGCAGCTAGCTACCTTTCAATCAGTCCCACTAAACGTTAGATCACATGAGGAAAGACACCAGGCTCTCCCCTGTTTTCGATTTTCAAGGGGAGATCTAGACCCTGGAGAACAAGACTCCTGGTACAAGGCTAAATAAGGAAGTCTGTACTAAAAATACACTGTCATAAGTGTTCCCTTCAAAGGTGTGATGAACTCACAGAAGAGCATGATGTAGAGTGGAAGGCGTTTTCCGACGAACATGATCATCGTCTGCGTGTGCCAGAAGTTGTTGATGTCCGGGTGGTGGTAGGTGATGTTCTCTGTCACGAAACCGTGGAGTAGTCCTGTGAACCAGAGGATGAGGTAGCGACCGCCATGCCTCCAGGCTATTTGTGTGTGTGTGTGTATGTGTGTGCGCATGTGTGAATGCATGTATGTGCATATTTGAGTGTGTATGTGGATGTGTTAGCTTCGTACCCAGGCCATGTCGTAGAAGCATTTATGAACGGGATCAAAATAGAATCAAGCAATCAACGTAGTTGTTGATAGATGATCAAGAAATCACAACAAAATCTGAGCGACAAAAAATCGATGGATAAACGATTTTTTTCAGATATTGAGGAGGGTGTGATCAAGAAGTTCAGAAGGAACAATCAAGCAATCAAGGATGGCTTTCACCGATCAAAATTCTTGATCTCATTCGTAAACGCTTCTACTGGCAACACGTAAGTGACTACCCAATACATTTCAGCCTCACCGTGCCTGAAGGATAGCAATGCCCAGATATAGAATACCAGTCCCAATCCAAGGTAGGTCGGATTCTCATTCCAGCAGTCCAACGGACTTCGGAAGTACACCACCCACTTCCTAGCGTCGCTGTTCCATACATCTCCTAGCCGTTGCAAGTATGGCTGCAGAGTCTCCATGACTGCAGGAGTGGACGGAAGGGCAGGAGTAGTCTCAGTTCTAGAACCCGAACATTGCAGTGATCGGTGCTGCTTTATCCCAGTCTCGGGTACCCAGACCCGTCGGAAAATCGATTTTCCAAGGGTCTGGGTACTCGAGACTAGCTTTATCTCAGCTAGCTGTTATCTGGCCAACGATCTAGGGATCGTTTGCTTCTGCAGCTAGTGATTGTTCATGCAGACGGTACCAAACAAAGGCAACAATGAACCCTAGAGAGGAGGCTAGAGTAACCATCTGTGGTACACTGTAGCCATGGAACTCACCAACGGACCAATGACCTTCCACCATCAAGCTCCGAACCGCGTGGGCGTATCTCGTGCTCACGTGGAGCTAGCTACGCCTCTCATTCCGGCCTGGTAGCTATGCGCATGGAGCAAAGGCTACGAAATCATGGCATGATTTCGTAGCCTTTGCTCAAACTTTACTGTGTGTACTTTCACACTAATGAGACAAATGCCATGATTTCGTAGCCTTTGCTCAAACTTTACTACGCATGCGCATACGTACCAGGCCGTAGCCGTGGATAATATGGCTGAGATAAAGCTAGTCTCGAGCACCCAGACCCTCGGAAATCGATTTTCCGACGGGTCTGGGTACGCGAGACTGGGATAAAGTAGCTATATCAATCAAACAGCTAGCTATTAGCGTAGTGGTAGTGATAATCATCCTAAACAGATTGTTCAGTACTGTGTATAGCTAGAAAAGTAAATCCATACAAGTGTGTTCTAGTATCCGTCCGGATTAAGAATGTGTGCAGAATTAAAATTCCGTTTTCTTGCGAGTATCTTCAGTGATCTTGATACACTTCTGTGAGAGTTCATGTTGCATTATAAAAATTTGTATTATAATTTGTGTGGTGTTTTATCATGATATATATTATTAAGAATTATTGTACAATATACCCTGTAATGTCCTCACTCAGCTGCTATAATCTTCAGGTGTGGTTGTACCGATTATCAGGCATAGATGTAATATTGTGAACTTCATTTTTACAATTTATATACACAATTGATGTTTTCTTCATATTAAAGGTTTGACTGTGTGGCATAATTAGAACTGAGAATGCACATTCCTGGCACAATACCTACTCTCATTTGACTAACTAATAATTGGTTTCTCACATTACCACCCACCGACCAAAAGGTACCTTTCGTCTTTCCTTATTTCTATATAATGCGGCAGGACTCATCAGTTGGCAACCGCACTCTGCCAGGTAACAGCTGGCTACTATAGTAGGCTCTGCTAAGGACTCAAAACCAGATCGAGAGGGCTAACCCCAACAGCCAATATACATACTAAAAGCCTGAGTAGGAGTTAGAGATACAATCATAGCAATCAAGCATACATTTTCGGTCTTTACTCGCTCTTATCTGCACATACAGGTAGGCTGTTGCTACCTCATACTCACAGGCTCGAGCTCATACTTGTTGTAATTGGCTACCTTTGATTAAATTTTGTACTATGCATAATCACTGTGCATAAAACTTCACATTGCAACCTATAAGTACATAGCTATTTATTAGGAGCAACTGGTGACTAAGATTTCCAAATTTTGTCTATATTATGCTCAAAGGATGCCTAGCTAATTTTAAATTAGGGGTTAGCCCACTTTGGTTCTGAGCCCTTCATATTCAACAGTTGTAGCTACTAGTGAACGGAGACAACCAGTAATGCACATGTAGCTAGTGCATGCTTACAAAATTGACAAAAAAAGTGTAGTGTGGAGATCCTCCTCCATGTACTGGTGGATGCCAAACTTATACAGTCTATTTCCTACACCTTATAAAACCTATGGGTAGCAGTAACGTCCATGTAGCTAACATCCAGGGAAAGCAGTCAGCTAAGCCTTCTTCTGTTTCTGAGCTTTAGGACCGGGGCCAGAGCGGTAGTAGTAGTTGTAGAAGAGCCCCAGGGCAAAGAGACTGAACCCAATCACTATCACTCGATGCTCTATGATGTTCGGGAACGGGACACCGCAGATGGTATACCACCTGTAGCAGGTAGACACAAAGGACATCATTATAGGGTTTCATTCCCATACCTGATACTGTAAATTACACCTTTACTGCAGTTGGTTGATACAAATTCATGGGATTTTTACACTACTTAGCTCTAAATGTCACTTTAATGCACCTAGCTCTATAAGAAATCCCAACTGCTTCGCTCTAAATGTGGCTTAAGAACAAAGATAATACATTATGACAGTAACAATAATTATAGCCTAGTCAGGAGATGCAGTTTAATTAATGAAGGCTCTGTTTACGAGTGGCAATATTTCACAGGTTCTACAGCCAATCAGCTAAAGGACCTTAAAGCGTACTTTGTCAAGCGAAAGATGCAATAATCAGATGTGGTTTCATAATGTATGAACATTCCTACAAATTCCTCAGAAATAAACGTACCCACACTAATCAGAAGACTTCTGTAACTCGTGACCCTCTGAGCAACTAACCAGCATTTCTTGCAGTTTAGAATGCACGTACATGTACTTCAAAGACACGTATCTCTGGAATGCCTGGGACTATCTTAATCAAATGCGGGCGGTCTCTACAGGAGGCATCGCTGCAGCAATGATCTGGAAATGAAGCCTTTTAGCCATACGACCAGTGAGGTACAGGCCAAGTTTGCGGAACTTTCAATTGTGTGGCAATTTCCCGAAAACAGTGGTGCTACCGAAGTACATATCTCAGGAACAGAGAGAGATGTAGATTTCTAGAATGGGTTGCTACTAGTTGAAGGGCAGTACTTGTACTGTACAAAGAATCATTCCGTTCTCACACCTGATTATTGAGATATAACAGTTTGAAAATTTGTATAACTGTGGGATGTGCCAGGTTGCATAAATTATGGCAACCGACGTACTTTGCTCCATCAGGAGGGAGGTTGCCATTCAGACAGTCAAAGGAGAAGTAAGGCTCACTGTAGTTGGTAGCACAGAGGTACGTCTTTCTGGGAAGAGGCTGAGGGGTTGCAGTAATGGGAGGCAGGAAGCCAGGGAGAGAGAGGACAAGGGAGGGGGTAGGGGGAGACGGGAGGGTGGAGAGGGGGACGGCAGAGAGAGGTGGATGAATGGGGTAGGGGAGAGGGAAGGGTGGGGAAGGGAGGAGAGAGAGAAGAGGGTGGGATAGGGAAGAGAAAGAGGAGAATGAGGGAGGTAGGGGAGAGAGATGGGTGGGGAGGGGGAGGGGGAGAGAGAAGATGAAGGAAGCAGCAGCCAAGAGGGAAAAAAGGAGGGAGGGGTCAGATAGAGGAGGGAGGGGTACAAGAAATAAAATTGTTATAATCAGCGAATTCAAAACATGCTGTAGTGTATTTGTTCATTAATCTTCCTTACAGATACAAATATGGTAAAAGAAATTCCGGGACTGCTTAAGCAACATTACACAAGTGACAAGAATTTCAAAACTCAGTTCCAGTCGCCATGATGTACATAACCACACCCACCCCAATGACACTCTGCTGGTAGGTGACGTGGTCGCAGTCCCCAATCTGTTGATGCAGTCCAGTGGAGCGGTAGGTCTCGGGAGCTGCTACCATGGCAACCAAGATGTAGTAGCCGTACAAAAGAAGTACGGAAATTGTCAGCTCGTCCAAGCGGCTGCGACGTTTCTTGCCAGAGGCTGAAGATGGGAGGAAAGAACAATTGCTTCATCAGCTGGGTGAGTGTGAGTGTGTGCTCGGCCGTTGCTAAGATTGCTTATGTTTCCCATGTCCATTTGATAGTTTATTTGTCTGTCAAGGTAGCCTCGAGTCGTACCCAGGCTTTCCACACCCAGATTTAATTTCGCAGCCGTGGAGAAAAATCGGGGAGTACAATTTTTCTCCACGGCTGCGAAATAAAATCTGGTGGAAGGCCTGGGTACTAGGTCATTGCATTACTATGGCTACTATAGCTACGTATGAGTGCAGACAGTGGGGAAGCCACTGGGATTTTGCAGGCTGAGTAGGCTAAGGCATTTCAAGCTACATCTACGAAGCTTAGTCTGTGTCAAATTTGTTAGCAAAGCTAACTGGAAGCGTGCTATGAAATATGAAACTGTTAACTCTTTGCAAGCCATGGGCACATTTATGTGCCTATATAAAATAGAGGAAACTATGTACTTTATATTAACGCCTAATATAAAAAGCTCATATAAATTCACATAAGCCTTATGGATGTATTAAAACTTGGCTGGGAAAGAGTTTAGTCAGCACACTGCAGAGAGGTGACGGCGATTAGGGAGGCTACGTGCACAGCAACACAGAAGTAGTGGCAGTGAGGAGAGGAGGAAATATTGGCGGAAGGTTCAATGACAGCGGGTAAGGCTGATTCAGCAGCAGGAAAGTGATGACCGCCGTTCTCAAAGCCTCGGACTGGCTCAATGATCAGCTGAGCATTGTAATGCAACTCAATTCCCACGAGGCCCTCTGCATGGAATACCATGTACGCACTAGTCTACAGTCAGGATACACAGCTTGTTACATGTGCACCCTGAACTCTAGATATTAGTACCGTGTTGCTGAGGCCTGGCTTCGGGGTTGTTGGTGCGGTCTCCACTCCATGCCAGCATGACGTAGAGACCTATCATGAGAAACACACAGACCTCAGTGTGCACTCCGTAGAAGTCGTGGAAGAAGTGGTAGATGGGAATGAACTGGAACACCACCGCCGTTGCCATGGAGAGACACCCTAGTGGAGAGGATTAAAAGAAGGAAAAGAGGGAGGGAGAGAGGGAGTAAGTCTGTTACTGAGCGTAGGTCCACTTTGAATTCAGTACATAATACATTAGAAACGTAACACTGCAAAATATCCCTGAATAAGAGATGTTCCTGGGAAACCTATAAAAAAAGTGCCACAATTGCAAGAGCTTACCTAAAAACCTTTTTGGGAAACCCGAAAACCTTTCTGGGAAACCCGAAAACCTTTTGGGAAACCCAAGAACCTTTTTGGGAAACCTATAAGGGAAAAAACCTTTTTCAGTATAGGACTTGAAAACCTATAAGGGAAACCTAAGAACTCTGTGCAACCTTAACCTTGTGTTTTATGACCCCTGATATCATAAAATCCCTCAACCACATTGAAATTAAAACTGTATACAACTATGACTATGAACCCCTAACACCATAAACCCCTCGACCACATTAACATCTCGACCACATTATACTATAAAGTATCTGTAAAACCTCTAAAACCTCAAAACTGATTGTAGCAACAGTTTAATTGAACTTTACTTCCCCAATTTTTAGCCACATATGCCAACGTTCAACTGCAGATTGAGTGTAGTTATGAAATGCTATGTTGTCGTGGACCTTCGTGCCGAGACACGCATTTTTTTAGTGCCAAAATCTGCGATGATTACTTGCTCACTGAAGAAGAAGAAGAAGAAGAAGATAAATAATTTAGTAGTCAGCTACCTTCTGCTTTTGAATATAAGCCCACCTCTTGTTGAAGAGCCCACCTTTGAATATACCCCCACCTCTGAGCAGAGATTTGGAATGGGCGTGTCTGTGAGAGTCTACCGACTCTCTGCTATAACCCACCTCTTAGTAAGAGCCCATCTTTGGATAAAAACCCGCCTCTCAGTAAGATTGAGCCTATCTTTGGATATAAGCCCACCTCTGAGTAATTAAGAACTTTTGGATATAAGCCCACCTCTGAGTAAGAGCCAGCCTTTGAAGAAAAAACCCGCCTCTAAGATTGAGCCTATCTTTTGGATATAAGCCCACCTCTGAGTAATTAAGAGCCCACTTTTGGATAAGAGTCCACATTTGACTACAAGCACCTCTGAGTAACAACCCTCTTTTGGATAAGATCCCACCTTTGGATAAAAGCCCACCTCTGAGTGAGAACCCACCTCTGGCTAAAAGTTCACCTTTGGATAAGAGCCCACTCACATAAATTTATCAATATAGCAGCCCGCCTCAATAGCGTTAAGAGTCCACCTCTAAATAGAGCCCACCCAACTCACCAGGGACGATCATACAGACAAACTCAGCAAAATAGCTGTCAGACATCTTGTCCATGTCATCACTACCGGTAAGGAACCGGCGTGACAGGTTTAACAGGATACAGAAACTGGAGGCAAAGGTCATGTGGAACATGTAGCTAATGGGAAAGGGAAAATACTTCTTTAGGCATACGAACACACACACACATGCACACACACATACACATACACAGGCACACACACACACACACACACACACACACACATACATGCCCCACACACATACACATACACAGGCACACACACACACACACACACACACACACACACACACACCTTGTCCACGGAACATTGTACATCCGATCAAAAATATTGGGATCTGTGTCGTGCCAAGTCCACCAGATGAGATTCACACCAAGGACATCGTAGGGAACGTCCAGTAGGACGTCAGACAGACCAACAGCAAACGGCCGTGACCACATGGGCAGTTTGAGTCGCATGGCAACCACGTTAGTGGTGTAGTGGTAACAGGGATCTGGGGGTGGAAAGATAGAGTGACGTTGTACAAGGTTAGAATAGGCAAGTTATAGAATTCCACAGTATTTCATGTGAAGAAGGCAGCTTCTTGCATTCATGAAAATGGGTATGAATCGAGAAAGGAAACCTGTTTCTTCGTGTAATGGTACTGGAAGCACAAGATTGGGGATATTCCAGAGTTAATATTTGTGATTTGAATAACTGCTGTTTTCAAATTTTGTTGCAAGAGTTCGCAAAACACAAAAAGGTTGGCACTAAGGCAGTGCTTTTATTTAACGCCCAGCAATAATGCATTTCTGTGCGAGTGTTACGTATTTCTGTGCAATTGTGCATACATAATTTGGTACTAAATTTTACCTTTTGCCAATTTGCAAATTTTCGCAGCAAAGTACCTCAAACGACATGACATTGTCTTGTATTCCGTGCCTCCTCCAACCCCCCAGTGGGCAATGGTCTATTCTACTGAAGCCCACATGTCACCTCACCATGGAAACCATATACAATTGGGCTACAGGGGGCCTGGGAATATGAATGAATGTACAGTATAATCGTCCACTGAGACTGTGGTCTAAAACTAATTCACGACAGTCACTGCAGTTCTTCAACCTTTCTATTATCAGATGTTGTGTGGCACTACTAGAATAACAAAAGGAAGTTAATACACACACCATGGATAATAGACTGCTCTATTATCCATACACACACAGACACACACACATACACACACACACACACACACACACACACACATACACACACATCCTTAGGGCCACAGACTAAGCGCTGAAGTAGTCTCACCGGCGAAAGGTAGAGAAATGCAGCTACCTTTCGATCAGTCCCACTACACGTTAGATCACATGAGGAAAGACACCAGGCTCTCCCCTGTTTTTGATTTTCAAGGGAAGAGCCTAGAGACAAGGCTCCTGGTACAAGGCTAAATAAGGACATCTGTACTAAAAATACAAGCACACACTTGCTCCTTTCAAAGGCGTGATGAACTCACAGAAGAGCATGATGTAGAGTGGGAGGCGTTTTCCGACGAACATGATCATCGTCTGCGTGTGCCAGAAGTTGTCAATGTCCGGGAGGTGGTAGGTGATGTTCTCTGTCACGAAACCGTGGAGTAGTCCTGTGAACCAGAGGATGAGGTAGCGACCGCCATGCCTCCAGGCTATTTGTGTGTGTGTGTGTGTGTGTGTGTGGCATGTGTAAATGTATGTATGTGCATATTTGAGTGTGTATGTGCACGCGTTAGCCTCGTACGCAGGCCATGTCGTAGAAGCATTTGTGAATGGGGTCAAAAATGGAATCAAGAAATCAAGGTAGTTGTTGAGAGATGATCAAGAAATCACAACAAAATCTGAGCGACAAAAAATCGATGGATTAACGATTTTTTTTCAGATATTGAGGAGGGTGTGGCTACTATTTTGTCCTTTGAACCCGTTATATTAAGTGATCAAGAAGTTCAGAAGGAACAATCAAGCAATCAAGGGTGGTTTTCACCGATCAAAATTCTTGATCTCATTCACAAACGCTTCTACTGGCAACACGTAAGTGACTACCCAATACATTTCAGCCTCACCGTGCCTGAAGGATAGCAATGCCCAGATATAGAACACCAGTTCCAATCCAAGGTAGGTCGGATTCTCATTCCAGCAGTTCAACGGACTTCGGAAGTACACCACCCACTTCCTAGCGTCGCTGTTCCATGCATCTCCTAGCCGTTGCAAGTATGGCTGCAGAGTCTCCATGACTGCAGG
Source organism: Phakellia ventilabrum (assembly GCA_963921505.1). NCBI lineage: Eukaryota > Metazoa > Porifera > Demospongiae > Axinellida > Axinellidae > Phakellia > Phakellia ventilabrum. The sequence continues at coordinate 1,146,185 of OY997380.1, read as the reverse complement.
AGTGGACGGAAGGGCAAGAGTAGTCTCAGTTCTAGAACCCGAACATTGCAGTGATCGGTGCTGCTTTATCCTAGTCTCGGGTACCCAGACCCGTCGGAAAATCGTTTTTTGAGAGTCTGGGTGCTCGAGACTAGCTTTATCTCAGCTAGCTATTATCTGGCCCACGATCTAGGAATCGTTTGCTTCTGCAGCTAGTGATTGTTCATGCAGACGGTACCAAACAAAGGCAACCATGAACCCTGGAGAGGAGGCTAGACTAACTATTTGTGGTACACTGTAGCTATGCAACTCACCAACGGACCAATGACCTTCCACCATCGAGCTCCGAACCGCGTGGGCGTATCTCGTGCTCACGTGGAGCTAGCTACGCCCCTCATTCCGGCCTGGTACGTATACGCATGCGTAGTAAAGTGGCTACGAAATCATGGTTTTAATCTTGAGATCTGTCCCCATCACGAAATCATGGCGGAATTTGGTGCTTGTGAAGTATTTAATAAAAGCAAGCATGGCACGTTGTTTTTCAGAATCAGCAGCTTCCCAGCTGTGCTTGCTGATCACCAGCGCATCTGTAAACTGTAGTAAGTGGTTGTGATCGCCAAATGGAGATGAAATGATTGAATAGGACTTCAATCCTTTAGCTCTTTGCATCACTTTACTTAACGTTTCAGAAAATCCAAACAAAAACAGTGTTTTTTTTGCTTGCAATATCATTGTACACCATGTCTTCATCCGTAATGTAATTTTCTTTAGTTTCTTTGTCATAGCATTTATTTCCATCTTTGCCGGAGCACTGCTTAATGAACCAACTCAACTTTTCGCACAGTTCTTCATCAACAGTACCTTTTGTCACATCGTCAATAGCCCTTGCAACAGAGAATGGTCCATGCCGGTCAATGTAACCATCGAGGTACAAAAACGGAAGGTACCATCCAGATTCGCTATTCATCTTGCCTCCTAGTAGTCTCTCATAGTTTTTAACAGAACATTTCATAAGGGTTTCTTTGAGGCTATCATAGTCCTTCCTTGCTCCCGTGAGAGGGCACGTTTTATCGTCTGCTGGACTGAGCCCTACGAGAAAATTACCACAGGCCAGTGTGGGATATCCATAGATGACACCATTGATCTTAACAGCTTCCATAGCCGCTGGTAACATGTTTTCAGGTATATATATATCATGCACCTCCTTTATGAGTCCTTTCTGAGCCACCTGAGCAAGTGTCGCTGTGTCTATTTCTATAAGATCAAAATTGACCAGATACTCATCAAGTTTTCCATATGGGCTGTACTTGTTTCCATCAACAACAGCTTCCACCGTGTATGAATCAGATGCGAATCCCTTTTCGACTAACTTCTTGTAGGACTGTAGCTCATCTTCACCTAAATCAGGGATGTGGTTGTACAAACCAACTCGTATTTTAACTGCATCAGTTTGCGGGAAGCAAAACTGTGCCACGGTAACTGTGATAAGAATTCGGACAATTACTTTATACATGGTTTCGCAACAATACTATATTAAATATATAGCTACTCCAGTTGCACATACAACTATTAGCTATATTTTCTGCTAAAGGTTCATGCACATTTTTATAGGATTTATTGTTATTTTTGGGTGTTGTACAAACCGATTTGTTTAACTGTATTGGTGTGTATTGCAGGTGTGTTTGGGTGGGTAAAAATTTTTGGGCGTGTGTATATGGAAGTTTTTGGCATGCGTATCCACGTGTGCAATTCTATTCAATTTGGTGTTGGTATGATTCGTTTTCTATGGGTACGGTGTGCTTTGTATGTTTCTGCATGTGTATGTAATCCTAGGCCTTTGGTTCAGGAGTGTGTTAAATGAATATATATATGTGTGCACACGTGTACAATCTTTTGCCAATGGGTGTGTGTATATGGAAATCATAAAATGTCTAACTGTGCAATTATTTGGATTGGGTGTGTCAACATAAATGTTTTATTAAACAATCAGCCTGAGTAATAATAAATACTATGATCATGAATAGCTGCTTTTGTATACCTACCCATTAGCCTTAAATTGTTCAAGGTCACACCCACACAATACAACACACCTACGGAAAAACAAATCTGCCCTTTTAATAATAACACCCAAATAAGTAACAAAGAAACAAATGGGAGTATTAGTACGTATGTGAAACTGGAATAGCTACATAAATAGCTATAAGGTGTTGATGCATACCATGCAAATTTTATCCTGATAATATTATACTGATATGAAATGTGTACTTCATCTAAACACAAAACAAGCAATGGTGGACCAAGAACTGCTTTTCCTATTTCTCAGTGCTGTTCAGGTTAGATGTGCATTTACTTTACCAAGAGATGTTTTTTTCCAAATCTTGAAGAATTATACAGGCAATTTTGCTTGAACACATCGTAGTCAACCCCCTATACATTTTACTGGACGTGAAAGAGGAACTGGAACTAAAGTAACCACCAAGCAATCAAATAACTAGGTATTTTTTGGAGTGTACACAATATAATTATAGGAAATTAATTTCTACACTAGCTACTAGAAGTGACTTAATTACTTTCAAGAGCTATTTTAAATCTTTCACTGCATACGCCTCCAATACTCCAAGTGAGTTGCCGCTCTGAACAATCGGGAGTACAATAGCTATAGTAAACTTGCATAGCTATATATATTCATGTGTTCTACAGCTAATAACGCCTCTAATGCCAGCTGACATATATACATACCTGATAATTATGTAGCTAGCTATTATGAACAACTGTGGCCGTATTATCAAAAATAGTGAGATTACTTGATAACCATGTATACCCTCATGGTTATCAAGTAATCTCACTATTTTTAATGTCTTGGCTACAGATGCTGGGGAGCTATGTGTGTGAAGCAGTGAATGTGGTGGGAAGAACTCGAGTATTAAATGGCTTTTCTAATTGTGGGTAAACTTTTCTCAAGGCTCATGAAATTTAGTCAAAGTAAAGTGACCTAAAGCCTACACGTAACTGCATACGGCTCTGAAGAGAAAAGGGGCGGGTCGCGGGATCACGTGCCTACGAGGGTGGCACCAAAAAGGGGGAGGATCCTAGCAACGCTTTCCTCCGTACACAGCAACCAGCATTTTGAGAATTCGAGCTGCTCTCTGCCCCGGGGTACCCTTGTGCGAGGACGAAAGCAGGACAGAAGGCCGCAGAGTAAATTTTAAAGCTGCAAAGAGGCTGCAAGTAAAGCCGACAGCTCAACAAGACGACCGTATTCTTTGGCACGACGCTTGCAGACTTCTGTGGGCGGGGCATAATCACTTCGGGGGTGTAGCTGACACGAGGATCAGGCAACTGAAGAGCTACGAAAAGGAGCCTAGGAGGCGTATAATCTAAGGAGAAGAGAGTTCTTTGCAGGCCGAAATAAGGCTACAAGGAGCGGACTATATACCACCGGCTAAAATGTTGCAGTTGCGTGGCTTCGTTTTGTGGACGTTGCTCGCTGCAGCGATGACGCAACAACTTGGTAAGTGAGTGGAAAATGGCTGACGAGAGTCTAGTGAGTTGAGCGCTGTGGCTGTATCGGATATTTCTAGAGTTTTGTGTGGCATTAGAAGTGGCCATATTTTGAAAGCAGTGATTTTGTAATATTCATAGCCGTTCCTTCTGAAAAAGGATTCAATGTTTTAGCTTGATATCCGCACGCTTAGTGTGTGGTCCCTGTGAGTGTGGGGTATGCCCTACCTTGCGAATCAGATTGAGATGGGTGCATTATTTGTGTGTTAGTATGTGTGTGGTATGTGTGCATGCATAAAACCTCCATGCTTAAAGTGTGTAGATTTTGTTTCTGTGTGGTCATGCTTGCTTAGCTTGACTTTTCTTGATTAAGAGAAGCAGTCATTGTAAATTATTCATAATTAAACATGGTACTTTGACCAGACCTACTTGATTTCTTGTTGCTCAAGCTAGCTTAATCACAAAATTGACCCGGATTGCAGTCAAAATAGTAAAACTAAAAGTCAAATGGCCCTCGATGTTCACCTTCTCCACTGTTCTCTCCGCAAACTGCTCTTGTGGTAGCCTTGATAATAAATTTCTAAATGATTCCTCCTCGGAACAGCTAATAATTTTTTGATCCGCATAGATCACGCTACCGTGTACGAGTGAGGTAGCAAACGTTACGTGAGACGATTCACTTCGTCTTTTTTTTTGCAAATCAAAAGATTTGACCCGCTGGACTTTAGCAACAACAGTAGGTCTGGCCGTATAGATGGAAATGTATAAGTAAAACCATAGTAGCAATCCCGGAATACGTCATATATCAATCTTACTTATATAATTATGTATGCCAAATTCAATCGTGCTGTAGTGGAGGATGCTGGTCTGAGTGGAAGTGGAAGTGCCAGTGGTAAGTTATTGATTCAGATTTCGGAAAAAGTGTGTGTGTGTGTTTTACTGGTCTAGACTTTGTCTGGGAGGATCGAAAAACTCTCGGATATAGTATACAGTTAAAATTAACTATGATACAAGGAATCTATGAATAACGAACGAATGACACAAACTGTTTTTTCCTCCTCGTCCTGTAGCTACACCGGAGTGTGGTAATGGGGTGCTGGAGGAGATGGAGGCATGCGATGACAACAACACCGTGGGTTTGGACGGATGCTCGGACAACTGCACAGTGGAGGAAAACTTCACATGCAGCCAGGTTAAACCAATGGATGAGAGTTGACATTGCTTGACAATAAATTGCATTTAGTTACATATGAAGGGCTCCGAACCAGAGTGGACTATCCCAATTTGGAAAATGTATATCCTCAACTGTACGCATACCCTATGAGCATGTAAAAGGTGCATATATAGCTCAACAATTTTCCCCAGCTGGGCATATATGAAGTGCACATTTCACTTTACCTGGCTTTGGGTCTGTCTACTTTCTCATGAGCACAACACGAGGGTAGAGGGGTGAAATTCTTGTGGACGGGGACAGCTGCAATTTTAGGTAACAAAGGAGGTAGTGAATCTACACTTTTTGTAGGCTAGTGGCTACCTCTTTGGAGCCTGTTTGTACCACAGACTGAACGCTGAAACAATATCATCCGCGAAAGGTAGCCGTCTTTCAATTGGTCCCTGTTGACAGGTATTAAATGTACCAGGCTCTCCAGTAGTACAGTGAAATGTGCAGGAAAGTCCGGCGACGCTTGCATAGAGTCAATACATAAGCTAGCAATTTAAGCAAGGCAGTAGTCTCTGGTATCATTTGATGTTTGAAGGTAAAATAAATTTTTTATTGTGTGCAGCATTAATGGCATACTATAATAAAATAATTAATTACTGATTATTATTTCTGACGCCCAGGACCCTAACACCAATGTCTCAGTGTGCAGTGCAATTCTACTGGACTTGAATACAGCAGATAACACAACTCTCGGCTATACAGCTGAGTTTGAAGCAAGAGTAGTATATTTTCTTTCCAACCCCAATGAAACATCGGTCACATTTATTGGAGGGGTGAGTTTTCACGTAATATACATACATACATACATACATGCATACATACATACATACATACATACATTCATACATACATACATACATACATACATACGTACATACATACATACATACATACATACATACATACATACATACATACATACATACATACATACATACATACATACATACATACATACATACATACATACATACATACACCCCCGTGAAATTTCTGTTCATACGAAGTAACTGATGGGTCCAGAATGTATATACGTACCTGCCTGTACAAGGCATTAACAAACTATTGTTGCTATAGGGAATAGCCTCTGGGTCCATGTATTGCTTGTGCATGCGCAAATAATACTAATCAACAATTTTACTAACCTTCTTTTCTTTCTGATTCCCACGCAGAACTGGACTTTCGTGACGCTCTTGATTTTGGAAGCGGAATCAACCATATCAGAAGAAGTAAGTTCTCGATTTGATATAATTATTTCTCTAACGCTATATGTACACTGGAGAATTTTATGCCACTACTCACACAAGATTTGTCCCTCAGTAAGAAAGGAAAATTGTTTTGCTTGTTTTTTGTCGTAGTCTTATATTCATAGAGAAGGGATCGTAGCTAGCTATTATCTCTCTTTTGATGCATGGCTGGTTTACTACTAGACTAGTGCTAAGTAAATTATAGCGCTTACATAGCACTTACCATATAAGGAGTGTTGGGCAAGTGCTATTTGACAACAGGTGGAATCAGCATACATGCACAAGTTTAACGCTCCTTCCCTTTGGGTTATGGGCTCCTGCTTATATTCACAGGGAAGGGATCATAGCTAGCTATTATCTCTCTTTTGCCCAGTACTAGTAATAATATCTCTCATTTCCAGACTCAGACCGCATAATTTCGCAGTTCTACACGTACGTAGTGGCAATCTTTTTCTGAACTAAAAACCGATCTGCTTTTGTGGAATGTGCATGCACACTCGGCTGTAGAAGACTTGTATCCCTTGTGTGCACTTGAAACATCATTCAAGTGGGCAGATACTACATTGCCAACGTACCCTTTGCAAGAAATTGACACAGAAAGGGGTGTGTAAACTAAATACACAGTGGGCGCTTAATTCATACACATGTATTCTAAATTGATTATACGCATGCTGTAATACAACATTATACGTACCGACACGGTTAACGATTGATTATGCTGTCAGCTGGCCATAATGGCACCTTTGAGCGTCTTTGGAGTCTGGGGGAGTATGCTCCCTAACCTATCCCCCCCCCCCCCCCCTCCTCCCCCCTCCTGAGTGTCTTGAAGTCTGGGGATGTACACTCCCTTACCTCCCCCCCCCCTCCCCCCCCCCAGTGGTGTGCACTTGATAGCATGCATACTATAAATCATGTGTTACTTAGTCATGCATATCCTTTGCCTGGTAGGCTAAGCTTGCAATCATAAAGGTCCTGACGATGGTATGACGGTGACCTGCTCTGTACTGTGTCCTAATTTGTATCAATCTACTCATGTGCTACAGGTTAACATCTTTACGGATCCTCAGCTGTTGGAGGGAAGACTGACTGAAAATGAAATTATAGCGTTTCGGAATAGATTTATACCCCTGGCTGTGTTACCAGGATTCGACTTTCCGTTTGGATTTGAGGGAAGGTACGTACACCATGTTCTACATGAAGCACCCATGAAATAAACCAGGCTTCAGCACTCAGTCTGTGGCACCAGGCCCTAAAAATTATAGCTACATACATGTATACCGAAGTAGATTTGCTGCCTTTTCTTGGTGTCTGGGACTACAACTATACTGAGTCTCGTCTACATGCGTACACAACAAAGTCCTTTCAACCCCCCTAACTCACTCACATAAGTAATAATGTGCAAAGCTCTTCCCCATTTGTTTTGATCTTTCAAGGGCAGAGCCTAGAGATGAGGCTATGTATATGGTGGTGGTATATGGTGTTCCAGTATTCATGGATTCACACATGCACACACACACACACATGCATATACACACATGCATATACACACATGCACACACACACACACATACACATACACACACACACACGCATGCATGCATGCACACATGTACACTCACAGCACTGTGGTATCTGGAGTGCAAATCTCCAGCATGCGAGGGATGGGGTCACCCTTCACACCAGAAGAAATTAACATTTTGTTGCTACAGATCGGCTACATAGCTAACGAGAATGAGCCAGGCTTTGATACCAGGTCAGTGAGCAGTGCACAGTAAAGTCACAGTTACACAGAAACAAAGTAATTTGGAAGCTGGCATTAGCGAAACCAATTTACAAACCACGTCCCAGAAGTAGCTTACAGGAGGGTGGAACAGGAGGCCACAGCAAAAAAAGTCCAAGACACACAGGCACTTTTTTTCCGGAACCCTCGTATCAACCGACCAATTACGTCACAAAGCGTCATAATTACATACATTACGTCATAAATAATCAATTAACCGTAGTATGACATCATGTAATGGTTAAATGATTATGGCCCAACCCTTACTTCGCACTCGCGATCATGATAAGAGTGGACGAACAAACAAATACACAAATGGACAGACGTGGGAAACGCAAAGAAATCTTAGTACCAGCTGAGTGCACCCGTGCACATGATCTGTACCTATCTGAATGCAATGTGGGCCGAGGTTTTAAGGAACAGCTTCAGCAGAATGTATGAAGAAAGGGTATTTGCTCGGTAATCATGAAATATAGTGAACCTACGTACATAATACCATATTATTTTCAAGCTGGGTTTGGACAAAATCTGTGGGCCAGAAGAAAATTGTCTTGCCTGCGTGACTAGTTTGGAAACCAGCTAGCTCTGTAACAGAAATACCTACGTAAAAAAAACTATGCATATTTCCTTAGTCGCATTCAAATTCCTGCTTTCTTTCTCCTCAGACGAGTGTGTGTGGTAGCTGAGAATACTGTGTACCAGACCAGCGTGTGTGTGGAGCTGTTCTTCATCGGATTCAATGACGATGCTCCCTCTATTGACTATGTGATGGCTGGGGTGGCGAGGTTTGTTGAGCAGCAGGCAGAGCCGGTGCTGGTGGTGAATGGGACTATTACTGTGAGGGATCCGGATCACCCTACGAGGTGTGTGTGTGTGTGTGTGTGTGTGTGTGTGTGTGTGTGTGTGTGTGTGTGTATGTGTGTATATGTGTATGTGTGTATGTGTGAGTGTGTGTGAGTGTATGTGTGTGTAGGCATGTGTGTGTGTGTGTGTGTGTGTGTATGCATGTGTGTGTGAGTGTGTGTGTACTATGTGTGTGTGTGTGTGTGCGTGTGTATGCATGTGTGTGTGAGTGTGTGTGTACTATGTGTGTGTATGCATGTGTGTGTGTGTGTGTGTGTGTGTGTGTGTGTGTGTGTGTGTACACATTTCACGAGTGACATGCTGTGTGTGTGTGATTTACATGCATGCACGAATGTTGGTTTTGAGTACCAAAGTACTAAAGAGAGATTTCCCTCAACCATGTGTCTGCCTCAGGTACCCGATTGAACGAGCAGTGGCCTCTATCGTCGGGTTTGTGAGTGGAGAGGTGCTGTCTGTCACCTACGAAATGCCCGGATTCACCTACAGCGTAAGTTAGTACCTGCAGTCAGTGAAAATAACTTATGTTATTAAACCATCAATCCTCGAGTATACGCATACTGATCCCTGGGGGTGAGACCATATAGAAGTTTACGCTTGAGTATAAGTACACTCTAGTCCATTCCTATGCATTTTATCAGTCGGCCTTTGGCATAGCTCACCCTGAAATGTTTTTTAGACGCATCAGTCTACAAAAATAACAACTTCAGTCTAACCTATTAAAGTATGATAAAACAACATAAAAACGTAAACCTAGAAGTGAAGTCTAGGGCACGAGAGCCAAAGAACCACCCAGCCCACAGCTGCACCAAATTTAAAACACTACTTTAGTAGGGAGGAAAACCCTTCTTCTCGGTGCTAACTGGCCATCCTATAGAAAAGATCACACGACGATTGCGATAATGCAAATCTCTGGTTGCTCTCGTCGGAAGTCTGGAGACCTTACGAGTACTGCCCATGTCTGTGGTCATGGTGTGGTCCATGGCATATAAGCAGTATAACAAAATGGCCTCGTGTAGAATAATTACGAAGCAATGAAATACTATAAACTATACATTACGCTACTTAGACGAGCAATGGTATAGGAGTCAGTTGTCAATCAATGGAAGATGTATCAAAATTGACAGTAAAATAATTCCATCCCACTGAAGGTATTAAAATCATTACCTAATGAATATTGCCTGTCTTTGAATATGGGATCATAGAAGCCCTAGAAGTGGTCATTATCCTTATTCTGATCAGTCTACAACTGACCACACAATGAGTCGCCTTCTAATAAGCCCATGTTTTCTTGTTGTGTTGCCATGGCTACTCCAATGGGATTGTGTACACACTCTAGTGAGGATCGATGACATCGTTGTTTGTGTTATGTACAGTATGGGGCCTCAGGCAAGTCGAAAAAGGGGTGTGTCTGGGTAGTGGTAAACAGCTCTATATACACAACACAGGTGTTCATTATTGTCTAAAAAGTGGAAAGATATACAACTGCAAACATGCAGCTATGTTAGTCTCGTGCCCAGTCATTTACGCCCACCCCCCCCCGGCGAAAGAACGTCTGGTATTTTAAACGAACTTTCTTGCCACAGACCCTGAACTGTGAATTAAAATTTGGGGGAAAGTTTGACAGTATGCATCGGACAGAATTTCACATGTTGTAGTTCAAAGTACGCCAATGGTATTGGCCTATATCACCCCATTGGCTGATTGTCCCATTGGCCGGCTAACAATTATTGTCTAAGGAGCGAAGTCAGTAGGGATGGAGTCTGCAAAACATACCAACTCTACTGTCACATACTTCTATCCCTCCCCTCTCCTCTCCTCCAGTTCGACAATGCCTCAGGTATTCTGACCATCACTGGAAGTGCACCCGCCGCAGAGTATGGGGCCATCCTGGCCAACATCACCTACTTCAATGAGTAAGCATTAGCTGGCATGTCATTGAAAGACTGTCACAATGAAATTTATGAATTTGCTAAAGAAATAAACTAGAGCACCGGGTTACAAGGCCATTTGACTATTAAATCACTGCTGTACTAAAATTACATTTATGTGTCATAGGCAGAGTGTATACCCCATTCCTAATAGAACAGGGCAGACACATACAAAGCATTAAGTCTGTTTGATTTGTTTTATAGAGATTTAAATGTGCTATGGATTTATTACAGCTCCAAACCCTTATGCATATGCAGAAATAATGGATGTAAATATTTTCAACCTGCATCTAATTAGCAACTACCGCACACAAGGTTCATGAGGTTGTTGCGAATCATGTCACAGAAATAATCCGAATTACATCATCTTCCAACAGCATGAGTGAGCCAGTTGCAGACCGTCGCAGCATCCAGATTCAAGTGTTTGACGGATTATTTTACAGTGACGAACGGACAGCCACTATAGAGTAAGTGCTTTGCCTACCTCAAGGCTACTATTAATTGCAGTTTAGCAATTTGAAGTTAATTTTAGTGATTTTAACATGATGACATAAATTCACCAGCATGTGTCAACCGGGTTTCAGTTAATGTGACGTGACATTCTACAATCTGTTCTCCGTTGCAGGGTCATCATAGTGAACATAAATGACCTACCGGCTGTTTCGCTAAATGGGGCAGCCCCCATCGTCAGAACCCTATCAGCAAATTTCATGGAGAGGGCTGCTCCTGTGATCCTAGCACCGAACCTGGTGGTCGTGGATCCCGATCCCACCGCTATGATAGTCAGGTGAGAGTCATGTGACATGTCTATATATGTATACTTTTAATATAGTGGGCTGCATAAGTTGCAGGACATGCGATCCTCACATGATTACAACCACTAATGAGCCTTTAATTCTCAGTGAAATCTATACTAGTTATAGTATACTGCCTCTATATCATATGGCTTCACTGACTTTTTGCATACAAATTGCTTCAATGAGATTCTATGCATGAAGGCTCTTGAAAGTGAAACTAAATTATCAGTTGCCGATGAGCGGACACTGCAGCTCTCATCGCATTTAGTGTTGGCTTGCAGTTCAGTATAATTCTCGAGTGACTGTGCAAAAATAGTCTGCATGAGACGGCAATACACACAATTCATGGGATAATTTCAGGTGGGATATATGTCACGTGTATATTCATCAAAAATTCACATTTTGGAAAACTGTTTAAGCTTTTTTTGTACCGATTCAAGTTCTAAATTCATTTTCTCTATTATTGTACCTGCAGAGTTTCCGTTCGACTGGCCAATCCGATTGATGGAGCTCAAGAAAGGCTGGCCATTGCTGGCGATACAATGGGCCTGAGTGTTGCAGGGAATGACTACTTTGTGGTGAGTGTAAGCCGCCACTGACCTGACTGTAGTAGTCTAGCAAGAGCCCATGCTAATGAAAACCCACCAGCCCAGCAAGAGCCCACCTCTAGCGAGGGCCACCTCTAGCAAGGACCCACTTCTAGCAAGAGTCCACCTCTAGCAAGAGCCATCCTCTAGCAAGAGACCACCTCCAGCAAGGGCTCGCCTCTAGCAAGAGCCCACCTCTAGCAAGGGCCCACCTCTAGCAAGGGCCCACCTCTAGCAAGGGCCCACCTCTAGCAAGGGCCCACCTCTAGCAAGAGCCATCCTCTAGCAAGAGCCCACCTCTAGCAAGGGCTCACCTCTAGCAAGAGCCATCCTCTAGCAAGGGCGCACCTCTAGCAAGGGCGCACCTCTAGCAAGGGCCCACCTCTAGCAAGGGCCCACCTCTAGCAAGAGCCATCCTCTAGCAAGAGCCCACCTCTAGCAAGGGCCCACCTCTAGCAAGAGCCCACCTCTAGCAAGGGCCCACCTCTAGCAAGAGCTTGCCTCTAGCAAGAGCCCACCTCTAGCAAGAGCAATCCTCTAGCAAGAGCCCACCTCTAGCAAGGGCTCACCTCTAGCAAGAGCCATCCTCTAGCAAGAGCCCACCTCTAGCAAGGGCTCACCTCTAGCAAGAGCCCACCTCTAGCAAGGGCTCACCTCTAGCAAGAGCCATTCTCTAGCAAGAGCCTACTTCTAGTAAGGGCCCACCTTTTGGCAGAAGTACTCACTGGCTCCTCCCACCTCAGAACCTCACTGGGATGGCCACAGCCGCTGTCTACGATGTTGTGCTACGCACTTTGACCTATGTGCATTTGGACGCTAACCCTGGCAACCCGACCACTGATATTGTGAGGTAAGCACCCCAACATATCTACATACATGTATGTGCTTGTATTTATACTTATTGTCATTAAATGCATAGTTCTTAGACTATAGTTACATGTATCTTATCCTTAGAAGTTGGTAGCCACATGTGGACACACATACAGACGCGGAAAGGAAAAGCAATCTTAGTACCGGCCGGTTGTGCACTTCACACACTCCTGGCTGGTTAAAAGCAGTTACAAGCGTGCCTCAATCATGCATGGCTAATACAGTGCATATGTTTCTCATGAATTCTGGCTTAGTAATTAAACGTCTTACCAATAGCGTGTGATATTTTGTCTATAAAATTAATTTTTGCATCAATGAAGTCCATCGGTACCCTCTCCCTACCCTGCAGGAGGATTGAGTTCCAAGCTGAGGATGACCAGGGGGCCTTGAGCGATTTCTCCATTGTCATGGTAACTTGATAGACATTAGCCTTTCATACGGATTTATGATTGGGCTGTCATTTGTTTTTGTTGTAGCCTAAACTTTAAGAGTTTGAAGCGTGACAGTGTTTGACTGGAAATATATAATTCTGCTTGCCGAATCCTCTGTTTCCCTTATTTGTCTCAAGCCACAAAAATCTAGTTCTTTACAGCGAGTTTAAAGAAGTAATAAATATAACTAACCAGAGCTGGAATGGATTTATCTTTCTTTCTTTCCTCCCTCCCTCCCACCCTCCCTCTCTCCCTCCCTCCCACCCTCCCTCTCTCTCTCCCTCCCTGCCTCCCTTCTTCCCTCCCTCCCTCCCTCCCTCCTGTGTAGCTGACAATCATTCCCGTTAACGACCCCCCAATCTTGCTGTATGTCTCGAACGATACCCTGAGGGCGTCGACAGAGCTGCTCACTGACGGAGTGATGGCTGCATCATTCAATTACACCGAGGATGACCCTCCCATTAACTTCGGTCGCGATATATATCTCAGAGACATCGATAGCAGTATGCTGGCAACTGCCACCGTCAACCTTACAGGTATGTAGTAGGTTTTAGTTAATACAGGATTGCTATAGGAACAGGTTTTTCAGGTTTGATACCCGTGCAGTCTATCCCCCCCCCTCCCCTCCCCTCCCCCACACACATACATACATGCACCCTTCCTCAATCTCACCTGTTGCCTGTTCACAGGAAACATAGTAAAATCCAAAAGAGTGGCTTCTTCCGAATTCTCTGAGCGCCTGCATGGAAAACTAGACTATCTCCCCTGAGAATCCTGAATTGCGAGGAAGCTAGAAGTTGAGCCTTGGGTAGCCTTTCCAGATCCTTGGGTTCAATCTCCAGCAGGGCCCTGCCCTATTTTATTGTTGTCGTTGTATTTTTTTTTTGCTTGTACAATCTGGACGACTGCATGCATCACTGTCACCACAAGCTCCATACTGCATTTCTCACCCCTCCATCCCATAGGGCTGCTGAACGGAGCTCAGGACAGCATCACCTTTGACGCTGTCCTGCTGGCCTCCTCCGGTGTCAACGTCTCCGAGAGCACCAGCAATGGAGGGGAGAGCCGGGATGTCCTGCTGGAGGGACAGGCCACGCTGGAGCAATATGAAGCAGTACGTGTATACTCTAGCCTCTCGATGCGTCCTTGATACTGTGTATGAATATAAGTTAGATACGGAGACCAAGCGATCTACGAGATTTAGAAACCCAAGGGCCTGAAGCTGTAGCGCATGAACAAAGTGAGAACACTAATAAGGGATTGAGGGTTTCTAAATCTCGTAGATCCCATTGGTCGAGGTATCTAAGTTATTTTTAGAGTATGGGCTTAGCAACCGTTTTCATGGCAAGCAAACGACGAGAGAGTGACAGTAAGTACAGAGCTTAGTAACTTAACTTGGCTAGATAGCTATAGCCTTTGTAGTACAATTGGACTGAGCTCACTGCTAGTCCTGGCTCCACTTCTAGCCACCGTTCGTACTGGCTCTCCCCCTACACCACACCTCCTACGTACGTGCTATATCACTAGCACAAAACACGAGCACTGCTTTAGTTTTAAGTTGTATGATAGTTCTTCATTGTACAGAAGTTTTATGTAACAAACATACTCAGGAATTCCCTGAGCGCATGGACTTATGGAAGTTGTAGGTAGAGACTTGCTCACCTCTGCCAGGTTCCTATGAGACTTTAGAGACCTGTTATTGACCAATTAAAGTAATAAGACTATACTCTAGAATTTCCTATACCCAAGAGGCTTCGATCATTATTCAGGATCGTGTCAGTTGATTGAAGTATACTGGGTTTTTTTTACTGCAGATTCTCCGCAGCATGGCTTACTCAAATCTCCTTCGCAACGACTCGGTACGGAACGGCCAACGCAATGTAACCATAGTTGCTCAAGACTTGGAAGGGGAAGTGAGCGACCTAATCGTTGCCTACATCACAGTCATGAATCGGAACGACATGCCAGCCATCGACCTCGGTGGTGGAGAAAACATGGATTTTACTATCACGTACATCGAAAACGAGCCAAGCATCGCCGTTGCAGTCTTCCACCTCACGAACCTAATGGACGAAGAAGACAACGGTATATCCAGTCTCAGTATAATGCTGCTCTCTACCAACGGGATGCTCGACGCTGGAGAAGCGATATTCCTCCGCACGCCAACAGCCCTCGAGATATTCTTCGATCCTAGGAATACCTTCACCGACACGTTCATCTACGTTGAAATGAACGGCACCACCGTCGATTACCTTGAGATTCTGCAATCGCTGAGGTACGTAAATACGGAAGCCGAACCAACGCTCACAAATGCCCAGGGGGAGAATCTTACTAGAGAAGTCGTCATACGGATTACTGATGCCAATTTCGGCGACAGATCGACAGCAGAGATCAGAGTCGGGATCGAGATTCAACCAGTGAATGATAACGCTCCTCGAATATATATCAATTCACTGCCGGCTTCTTGTACTGAGGATTTCAGAGACCAAGGTATCGTCGTGACTCGGAGCCGCCGTGAGGTGAGGTCTGCCTCTAAACAGCAGAGAAAGAGACAGGCATATGACTCTACCGATGGTGACGACTCAAACGTAAGAAATTTTTGAAGCTTGTATTTGCATCTCTTTAAGGACTAATTAGTTATTACATCTCATTAGCCTCATCATGGCTCCTCCCCCCAGCATTTTTTTTGCCCGAATGCAGCCCTGCCCATGTCTTAAGTGTGCTAGATAATGTTGGGGAGTGGAGCAAGATTCGAGGCTACTACTCTAGTGGGAAGTGTAACGAGCCTTAATTAGCTAAAGTATTTTATTATTGCTCTCACGTGTGACACCACATTATGGCTGGAGAATGCGTGAACTGTTGATGCACAAGGTTACAAGCGAGTAGGGAGATGATCGCACCTCTGTAGCTCGGGACATTTTCTTATGATCTCAGTCACAAATGTGCTGTGACATTTTAAAATTTCTACAATGCAGCAGAAGGACAATTTTTATAGCCTGATATTGCAGTCAAACGGTCAAGAGCTGTTTTGCAGACGTAGATTTTGATATGGTCAAACGGTCAAGAGCCTTTTTGGAGTGTGGTCAAGCGGTCAAGCAGCAAAAATGACAGTCAAAATTTCTTGACCCCGGTCTTAGCTGTGACTACAGTGCATATGGGAGTGCCCACCCCTTGACAATGTAGCTTTGTACACTTTGTACACTTCCTCTAACTTTTAACTGTTCAAACAAGCAGACTGTTAGCTAGCAACTTCAGTCGGTATCATTATCGCACTCCTTTTCCTTTACAGGCTCCTCGACTCACGGACGTTCACGCCTCTCTGTCACCCGGGTCCTGCCTCCAAAACGTAACCCTGGTCTTCAACGCGGACACGAGTGCTCCCGTGGTGGAAATTCAGCACGACCTTCGGTTTCTGCTCCGCTTTGATCCTCCTGAGCTCAACTGGGTGGCTCATCGCGGCCTGTGGTTAGATTTCAGGACACTGGTGGTCGTGTTCGATGAGTGTGTTGTTTGGGAGGGAGCTACATCCAGCGGAAGGGAGAGACCCATGTTTGTGGCATTCGAGGCGCTGAGAGGTGGGTGTCTGTCTGTCTGTCTGACTATCCATCTATCTGTCCATCCATCCATGTAGCCGTCTGTCTATCTATGCATTTGTCTGTCTGTCTATCCATCCATCCATCCATCCATCCATCTGTCCATGTAGCCTGTCCAGCGTCCGTTTGTCTGTCTATCTGTCTGTCTATCTATCTTTCTGTCTGTCTATCTATCCATCCATCCATCCATCTATCCATCCATCCATGTAGACATCTTTCTGTCTGTCTGTCTATCCATCCATCCATCCATCCATCTGTCCATGTAGCCTGTCCAGCGTCCGTTTGTCTATCTATCTTTCTGTCTGTCTATCTATCCATCCATCCATCCATCTATCCATCCATCCATGTAGACATCTGTCTGTCTGTCCGTCTGTCTGTCTGTCTATCCGTCCAACCATCTGTCTATCTGTCCATCTGTCTGTTATCTATCAGTACATGTGCCTACCAAATAATAGTCCCCTATAGCCCATACAATATCTGTGGGAACGTCCCAGTAATTATATTTCAATCTCACAGTGTCGTTACTCTGCTCCACAATCCTTTTCTTCTCAGGTTCTTGCAACGAGACAACCCCGTGTCATGTGGGTGTGTGCTTCAGCAACCTCACCGGCTGCCCACTGACCGGCTATCACCAGATCCTGACCAACAAGTCACATGACCTCTTAGCAGACCCTCCAGTTGCCCCTAGCGATGTCCACATGTACTATCACTCGTGTGTCGTGACACTTATTGTAGTATCCTTGGCGTTAGTGGTGATGGTATGGACAGCTCGAATCAGAATGACACAAAGGAGGTAATGCTCCCTTCTTTACCTCATGGTCCCCTTCAAAATCTATAATTGCCATATAGAGAGATAAATGTATATTATATATATATATATATGCAAAGCGGCTACTTGTTAGTTGATGTCTTGTGCAAGTGGCTCTCAAGTCTTAAAAAAGTAGTTCCAACATTTGGAATGCAAGGGATGGGTGTGTGAACATAGCTGAACCTTAATTGGCATGTCTACACATGCAGTAGGGTACCTACATATTCACACCAGCAGGTTTAGACTGTGCAGCATTCGGGTAAACAGTATCCAACTCATGCACTTCGGCAGAAGTACAAATACTTTTACTATGATCATTTCACGCGTATAATACGTACTTTACGTAGAGTATGTTTGATCTTATAACAGTATATCTCTACTTCTCATCAAATATTACATACTTTATAATTATGCTTGCTTGCCTACCACTACTACTACTACAGCTCCCCGCCACAATCCAGTGTATTCACCAAGACAGTCGACTGGTCTGCTAGCAGTGAACTACCTCCCAAGTCTCTGAAACCCGTCACCACTCTCACAGCACAGACCGTCGCCATTGATATCTCACCGTCCAAAGCTCCAGACCATCAAGTCACAATCTCACCATCGGGATCAAAGGTTCCACTCGAAGAGCTATCAAGTGAATATAAACCAACAGAGGAAGCGCTCACCTTAGCTACGCCTCCAAAGCCTCAAACTCCGCCTTTAACTCCGCCTCCTTCTGTTTCACCCAGCAAGCCAAACAAGACCTCCTCACACCAAAAGGCGACCTCCCCTCGTGTTAAAAAGACAACACCCAGCGGAAAGGATCCACCGCTACTCCGCTATACTCCGGATGAAATCGGAGCACTGGAAGCAACAGCCACAGTGTCCTTGGTTGGTATTACCAACAGCAGCATCCACCCCGGTAGGAACGAGCCGTCTCTGGCCCGACTGCAAGGGCAGGGCAGACCGCACCTCCCAGCAAGTAAGACGTTTACACCATGTTTATAAAGAATACTGTGTAAAAGACAGATTTTTATTATAGTATGTGACATGCTGCCTAAAAACCCAGCATTTATATAGTACCGTTTCTGACAATTTTCTGACTGTGTCGTATCTCAACAACCTATGGAATGATTCTTGGTACAGTACAAGCACACTAGCTTCAAGTATTTAGTACCACCTAGAAGTCTGCAGTTCTTTATATTCCTGAGATACGTATATGTGGCAGTCCCGGGTAGAAAACGAACATTATTCCGTCGCGTATTTCGATCGGATACGCGTGTTCAAAGCGCCGTATCTCTGAACTTCCGTTAAGGGCAGGGCTCATACGCGCTACGTAGTAGCGTCAATATGTGAGGCTTCTACGCAGCACGTATGAGCCCCGCCCTTAACGGAAGTTCTGAGATATAGCGTAGTGAATGCGCAGGTGCGATCAAAATACGCGACGGAATAATGTTCGTTTTCTACTCGGGACTGCCACATATGTATGTATGTCTTTGTAGCACCACTTCACAATCATTGAGACATACCCCGCCCCATAGCTTCCTTGTGGTACTGAAGAAAGGCTTCATTTCTGGGTCAATAGTGCAGCAATGCCTTCTGTAAGAACAACCCATGTTAGCTATGGAGTTACGCGTCTTTTAAAGTTGACACTTTCAAAATGTGGGGTTTCTGTTGCTGTATCAGCAGTTTTGCTAAAAGCTGTACATGATGAGAATGTCTAGCCAAGGTGATCCATTCTACAGTTGCATTTAGCTTAGACTGACCTGTTGCTAAGCACAACCTTTATTGGATAATTTATGTAAAAAACAAACAAAAAAAACACCGGGTCTGGTTTTTAGATATGAAATATCAGTCTTGTTTTCATAGTGAATGCAATCTCTTCACTCTCTGCAGGGAAAGTGGAGAGAGATGCCTCCCAGACAGAGCAGCGAGCACGTCCTGAGAGCTGCAGCCACTCTTCCCAAGCCTCAGAGAAACTGGGAACCAACAGACAGCCACGGTCACAAGACGTGGTTGCTAGGGGTAACCACCCAGTGGTGTCTAGAGAACATTTGCTTAGCTATAGTGCTAATAACTCAACAGACAGGCATACATTAAACTATAAGGTCACTTCTGAGCACTAGTGTATAGTGGTTGGCATGTAATACAATTTCCATGGCTATTCTAACAGATATACCACAGGTCTCATTTTATACCAGTAACTACTAACCATTATCCATAATGTTGCACAGTTTATACACTACCATGTTTTTATACTGCCAAAACAGGTTATCCCGATTTGTATACTATTTTTTGTTGTTTACCGACACCCAAAGTTTGTAGAGACTTTATTGTAGAAACCTGTAATTTGATTTCTGGTGAAAGTTTTGTAGACATTTGTAATTATAATAATTCTACATAGTATTACATTATGCAATGCAAATTTAAATCGATTGTAATGATGATATAACTTCACGGCTTTCAATATTATTATAATATGCATGCATATGAAAACATGAGGAACAAATTAAAGCACAGCATAGATCTATAATTATAGATCTGTTTATGATCTCACCCTTATTAATAATAACCATGCATGTATAACATTAACATGCTTTGCGGTCAGTGTACTTTTCGACCAATCTGCTTTCAGCACTCATTGATGACTGAATACCGGTAGTGAAATATAGAAACTGGTTTCAGCTTTCAAGTAATATAAATTAGAGCCCTCACCTGAAATCTGAAATTCCCTCACCTGAAAGTCGGAGTACTTTTCGGCCAATCTGTTTTCAGGTTTCATTGATAACTGAAAGGCAAAATTTAAATATTGATTTCAGCTTTTGAGTTAAAGCTCTCACCTAAAACCTGAAATTATATTTAGATTTCAGGTTTCAGGTGAGGGAATTTCAGATTTTATATTTAGGTGAGGGCTCTATATAACTCAAAAGCTGAAACCAGCATCTAAATTTCACTATTCAGTCATCAATGAAAGCGGAAAGCAGATTGACCGAAAAGTACACTGATCATAGTCAGGGTGAGAAGTTTTTGGAGTGCTGGGGGGAGATGGAATACTGCATATTAGTCAAAAGAGTGAGATTTCTACATGATATTCCGATATACACAAGATATAATTAAATTATCACCATCGATTTCAGCAAGCAAGTATATAGTCTATTATAACTGTACTGTGGCTGCATTTCCATTTCTAGGGGCCCTAGCTACTTGAATAATAATTTTAACTCGGTCTCAGGTGTGTCTGCTATTATAATAATTATTATTAAACACTACTGCTTACAGCTAGCTAATACTAACTTATTGTGAACTGGCAGGGTTAGTGTACTTTTCGGCCAATCTGCTGTCAGCTTTCATTGATGGATAACCCTGATGTAAAACAAGCTCTACAAAGCTGGGGAAATGTTTTCAAGACTACCATGGAAGCCTGTATCCCAAACGCTCTTCAGGAAGAATTCAGCCACAATACTATCAATGCAGCAATCTGATGGTACATGTGCAGACAATGAGCTGGACAAAGCAAACATGTTAAACAATTACTTCTCTAAACGCTTCACTACCCCCATTGCCTCCCCTATATGGCTCCTTTGAGTCTGCTGAACACCTGGAATTGCCATTATAGTGCTATGTTGTGTGTTGCATAATATTTAATTTCAATAGAATTTTTTTTCTCCTTTTTTAACGGCTGTAAATTGTATTGTTTTGTGTATTTAAACTTTTCTTTGCTTCTGTTTTTATTTGTTTTGCTCTCTAATTTGTTTTTGTGGTTCCTTAACACTAGCAACCATATGCTATTGGGTACATGTTTTGCCTATTTCAGCTTTAACATTAAAAAAATGAGCCACAAGCTAGGGCTTATAGATACTACTAGTATGTTTGTCCTAATGACTTAATGTCATTCCAATTATTTTGCTAGTATTCAGTGTGGTTGTAGCTAATGAATAATTCAGTAGCCATCAACCTGTCAGACTTGAATTTTTTTCCCCCCAGGCTATTTGTGGTATTTTAAAACAACTTAACTTAATAGAGAGAGAAAAAAAGAAGCCTATATAGCTCGAGATCCTAGACGGGCAAACAATTCTTCCCTGGCTTACTATTGATAGATAGATGACTATTTGTGGTATCTCTATAAAGTGAAACAACTTAAGTTGAAAAAAAAATAAGCCTGGCTCCCTCCCTCCTGGACGTTCAAACTTCTAAACAATTTTTCCCAGGCTTAGTATCGATAGATAGATTACTATCTGTGGCATTTCAATAAAGAGAAACAACTTAACTTGGAGTTGGAGGGGGGAAAAAGAAGTCTGTAGCTAGCTCCTGGATGGTCAAATAGGCTTAGTACTGATAGAGAGATGACTATTCGTGGTATTTCTATAAAGAGAAACAACTTAAGTTGGAGGGGAAAAAACTAGCATCCCTCCCTCCTGGATAGTCAAACTTATAAACAATTCTTCCCAGGCCTAGTTGGAAAAAAAAACAAAAAAAAACAACTAGCCTCCCTCAGCCAAACTTATAAATAATGCCTAGTTGGAGAAGAAGAAAAAACGCCTAGCGAGCTTCCCATCCCTCCTGCAGGGTCAGACATACTTGTAGAGGTATGGCTGCCCCAGAAGCGTTGGATAGGCGAGACTGGGAATCACGGTGGGCACCGCAACGTGCCCAGTCGTCCATTCGGCTTCGGAATCCTTCAGCCCTCGCGGGAGAAGAAAGTTACCGGCGTTCTTGCTACTAGGTCGTAGAAAGTCGAAGATCAATATGTGTACAGGGGGCCCGATCCCCGACTTGATCACCTTGGGGAGATAACGCTCCGAACCCCAGTCTGCAAACGAGCGCACCATTTCGACAATCCGTCAAACGTGTATCAAATTCAGTATTATAAACCCCAACCGTCTGAGAGCTGAATCTCAATAGGTTACACCTGTAAAGCGTTGAACCTCAAGAGCTGAACCTCAATAGGTTCATACATCACTATCAGATTTGCTTGAGTCAGGAGTCATAGTAACATATAATACATGCAGGATGTACAGCATACAAACTACGTATACAGCACTGTCTCAATCACATCACCATTAATAATAAATATAAGTACCAATAATTAATGGGGTATTGCCTTGTTCCCAGGCTACACTCTACAGCTTTGTTTTCACGCCACCTGTTTTGGCTCTCCCTCTTGAAGTTCATCCTTTAGTCCTGTATAGCTAGCTATATACGCACCTGCTACCATTCATCCCATGCAGTACTAATAAGTTGGGGTGAATGAGGCTAGTACATTGTAACTCATAATAATGAAACTTGCCTGCATGATGCAATAGCTAATGATATCCAGGGCATGCCACACTTTATTTGAGTGCCTTTGATGTGTGACTCCATGCTTGATCAGGTTTTGTTTGGGGATCGAGGAATCTCTGAATGGGGGCAGGGGTTCACTCGTCTTTACCCTATACTCCCGGACACTGCTGCAGATGAGACCTTCTGAACTTAGGTGACACGTGGCCACAAATGGTTACAGTATTTTACTGAAGACAAAAAACAATCGCAGGTTCAAATCTCAAAGCCTGCTAGATCACAGTAAGTTAGTATTAGCTAAATGTAATCAGTAGTGTTTAATATTAATAGCAGACACACCTGAGACCGCGTCACAATATTAATTTATTATTTATAGTAGCTAGGCCCCTGGATATGCAGCCACAGTACAGCTAGTAGTCTAGCTTGGTAAACACAAATAGCTACAGTCTGTTCTATCAGTAAAATATCTAGCATATTGTCAGAATACCTTGGTCTGTGGGCTGGGGTTGGTGGGGGGAGGGGAGGAGGTCTAGGGGGAAGCACTTAAGGCTCATGAATAATTGAAAGAAAAGCCATAGGTGTGTACTTTACTTTCACATTCTGCACCTGTACTGGTGTGTTC
The DNA here is from genome assembly GCA_963921505.1 of Phakellia ventilabrum. NCBI lineage: Eukaryota > Metazoa > Porifera > Demospongiae > Axinellida > Axinellidae > Phakellia > Phakellia ventilabrum. The sequence goes on along the minus strand of OY997380.1, from coordinate 1,122,694 downwards.
TGCATATCAATAATAATTACAGTGCCAAGTGAGAAGAAGAAAAGAAGAAAAAAAATAATAATAATAAACTGAATATGTTTGCATATGCACATATGTCCGTATACAAAATTAAAAAAATTTGACAGTTAATATTATTATCATGCCAATTTAGATATGAATAAAAGACTGGCATGGGCTCTTCATAACTGTAATACTGTATTAGAACTCAAGTTCATACTGTGTCTGTGAGCTCAACTCCCAGTGTCTCAAAGTTAAAAAATAGTAAAATGACAAACTGAAAACCAAACAGTCCAGCCCAAACCACTGGATACAACCATGGAATGGAAATGTCCGACACATATCCACTCACGAAAGGTATGAACATTTCTGAGATTGACAGGATGTTGTTGAAGAACACCAAGGCAAGAGCTCGAATACTGGTCGGGTAACACTCCGATATGTAGGTATTGAATAGTGCATCAATCGGCATCATGCTAAAGTAGATTAGGATGGTGAAGACGGGAATAGTGACTTCATTTTGTATGAAGGCAAAGAGGAGGAAAAATACAACGGTAAGTGCGGTATAGAATCTCAGGGTGTTTAGTCTGCCGACGTATCGCCATTCCACGATTATCGACATGAGAAGAACACCTGGAATTTGTCCAAGGTAACCGACAAATGAAGTGAAGTAGGGATTGACATTCAGTTTGTTCAGAATATTGGGCAGGAAAAGAACTGCTCCATATGCACTCATGCCTTCTAAAACATAAACAATGCTTATCAACACTGTTCTCTTCAAATAAGGCGACTTGAAAATGGTACGGAAGTCCAGTACAGTTTGCCACAGGCTGCGGTTTGTCTGGGTTTCTATAGCAACCAGCTTTTGAAATTTGATTTCATCTGGTAAGAAATCACTCAGCTTTTTTCCGTTGATACGAGCCATTTGAGATAAAACGTTTCTGGCTTCTTTGAATCTTCCCCTCGCTATGAGATATCTCGGAGACTGGAGGTGAAACACCAGACGGAAAAATACTGCAAAAAGACTCGGAATTGAAGCGGCGATGGTAAGATATCTCCATCCCTTCACATCGTATGTCGGAATGAGCCACCAGGCCATACCTGCGCAAATACAGGTTCCCAGGGCTTCAGTCAACTTAAGCAGCACGATAACTCTGCCTCGATTTCTCACGGGAAGGAACTCAATCATTGTTGCAATAGCTGTACCAACAACCACGTTAGTGGCAAGACTAACGAAGAGTCTGAAAACGACTAGAGTCACAAAAGTGGGCGAGAATGCGGATGCCAGTCCAAACACACTGATGTTGAGAAGTGGGAGGGTGTAGGGCCACACTCGACCAAAGTGGTCAGTCAGATACCCGTAACCGAATCCTCCAATGATATTCGAAACTCCAGTCACAGAAGGAATAATAGCAAATTCAAGCCCAGAGAGATTCCACTGGCTCTGAACAGGAATATCAATGAAGGCAAATAGAGTGTCGTCAACTGAGTAAGCGAGCAAGGCAAGCCCGACCATGCAAAAGGCAATGACTTGAAGTGGACCGTACCCAATGAATCCTAAGATGTCATCAACTGTGACTTTTGAAGTACTCTCGTTAATGAGAGAATTGCTGTCTTTGCCCTCCTTCATTTTGCTATAGTTGGGCCTTGCATGTACATATACATGTACATGTACATGTAATGCTTCTACTCTGTGGAAGAGATATGTACAACTGCATTAATACTCATACTCTGCCAAATAACTAATGGGGTATTCTGTTTTACTGTGAGTAGCTATTCTCCTTGCCCTCCATTTTGCTATAGCCAGGCCTTATAAATGTACAATCATGTGATGCTTCTACTCAGTATGAGATGTACTCATGCCTTGCCAAATAGCTAATGGGGTACTCTGTTTTAGTGCGAGTATACCTGTGACAGAAGTGTGGGGAGAGAATGCTGAACATATATATATTCTTTATTCTTCATCTCTCCTCCTCACAAGACATACCATTTTTATTTTGCGTGTGTGTGTGTGTACGTCCCCGGACATTTTCAGCAGCTGCACCTGACAGTAATTTACTCTGTATTCAACACCACAAGCCCCTGGACATTTAAGTGTTTAGAGACAACTACGTATGACTTTTGAATTTAGGCCACAGTGAGTTATATAACTTATGTATTCAAAGAATCACCCACTTGTAGTGCTACTTTGCTCTCCAAGCCCATTTTGTATTATCTACAGTAAGTGTTTAGAGACAACTGTGACTTTTGATCATATATACGCATAGTGATTTTTAGCCTTGTAACTTTTCAATCTATCTTCCAGTATCGGAATTACCCCAGGGGTTAAAATACTGTTACAATTGCTCCGCTTTACCTTTACCCAGACCTTGCTAAATATTCATGTGCTATTTTGTTTCCTGTCAGTACAACCCCGATACGGTATAAGGGCGGGGGGAGGGGCTGAGTCTGTACCCTATCCCCTAGTCTCGGGTTCCCCAGACTCTCCATCTGGAGACTATGATCCCAACAATACCGGGGGGGGGGGGGGGGGGGGGGGGGGTTATGTCGAACATTTTAGACTTTTGCAAGAGGCATGCAATCTGACTTACACTAGTACTGTAGCCACTGCCCGATTCACCTCACTATCTAGTCACCTCATCGCTTCCTTCCTAGTCTCGTTCCGCAGGAAGCGATCGGAGGTGTGGCCTGGGGGGGACGGGGAAAGTCCCAGCCAGTATGCAAATTAAGGGGAAATCCCTTAGCTCCCAGGAGGCGTACATGTGCAATCCTAATGTGAAACCCAACTAGATCATGTTTCTTTGGTGAGGATAGCAACAGGCTGGGAAAGGTATGCATTGTTAATTGGCCTTTCTATCATTTTGAAATTGGAGAAATATTTGTGTAAAGTGATCCACTTGTTTACGCATTGTTTTGTAGCTAGACAGCAACTGCAATAACCAAAACTAGAAATTGTGTTCCATGAATGTTCTCTTCTACAGTTGATTCCAGAAATCTACAAACTTTGCAATTATGCAGTGTTTCTCATAAGGATTTGGGGTGGTACTGCTGGCAACGGGATCGATATGTTTTTTTTATGTGGTGTAGCTAAGCCATGCATGGCTCTGTTTAAATTATTAGTGACTTCAATATTATATCATTCATCCTTTAAACAGAAAACTGGGCAGTAGAGCCTACAACTACCACCTTACCGATAGTAGCTAGATGTAGACTAACAATTATCCAAGCTGTCCAATACACAATCATTAAAATATCAGACAGTGTCAGTCAGTCTAATTCCACGAGTCTCAAAATTAAAAAATAACGAAATGAAAAACTGGAAACTATACAGTCCAGCCCAAACCACAGGATACAACCAATGAATGGAAATATCTGATACATAGCCACTTACAAATGGTATGAATAATGCTAATAGTGCTAAAATATTGTTGAAGAACACCAGAGCAAGGGCTCGAATGCTAGTAGGATAGCACTCTGTTATGTACGTGTTAAACAGTGCATCTATTGGTATCACGCTGAAGTAGATCAGAATAGTGAAAACAGGAATGGATACTGTGTTCTGAACAAATGCAAAAAGAAAGAATGATATGACAGCGAGGAATGTGAAGAACCTCAGGGCGTTTAGTCTACCCACGTATCGCCATTCCACAATTATCGCCATGAGAAGAATGCCAGGAAATTGGCCGAGGTAGCCAACAAACACAGTGAAGTAGGGGTTAACGTTCAGCCGACTTAAAATATTCGGTAGGAATAGTGAAGCCCCATAACCGCTCATGCCCTCGATAGCATAAGCAATACTAATCAGCACAGTTGTTTTCAAGTAAGGTGACTTGAATATAGCACCAAAGTTTTGTATAGTCTTCCAGAGATTAATATGCTCATTTGGTGTTTCTATGACAACCAGTTCATTGAGTTTAAATTCATCGGGTAAGAGGTCACTTAGGTTCTTTCCATTGATACGAGCCATTTGAGATAAGACTTTCCTGGCTTCACTAAATCTTCCTTTTGCTATAAGATATCGTGGGGATTGGAGATGGAACATCAGGCGGAAAATCATCGCAAGGAAATTGGGAATAGCAGCGGCTATGACGAGATACCTCCATCCATCCCTCGTATACGTGGGGATGAGCCACCAAGCCAGCCCTGCACAAATACAGCTCCCTACTGATTCGGTCATTTTAGCAAGAACTATAACCTTGCCTCGATTTCTCACAGGGAGAAACTCAATCAGCGTTACTATAGCTGTAGCAGTAACTACACCAGTACCAAAACTTGTAATGGCTCTCAGTACGGCCAGTGTTGCGAACGTTGGTGAAAATGCAGACGCAAGTCCAAAGATGCCGATATTCAAAACTATAAGAGCATACGGCCAGACTCTTCCAAAGTGGTCACTCAGGTATCCATAACCGAATCCTCCAACGATGTTAGTGATTGAAGTTATAGCAGGAACGATGGCATACTTAACTCCAGATATAGTCCATTTCTTCTGAACTGAAATATCGATGAAGGCAAATATAGAATCGTTAATTGAATAAGCGAACAGTGTGATCCCGACCATGCAGAAAGCGATGCCTTGAAGTGGGCCATAGCCAATGAAATTTAAGATATCGTCAACTGTGATTTTCGGAGTTCTATCATTGATAAGAGGCTCACTGCCCTGTCCACCTTCTCTTCCCTTATCCATTGCATTGTAGCCATATTTGCGACATTGTGATGGATTTTCTGCCTGTAGAAAGATACGGTGGGTACACAAAGAGCTATCAACTCAAACACAAAGAATTATCCACTTTGTTGGTACAAAAAGAGCTATCAACACAAAGAGCTATATAGCTATCAACCTGTCGTAGGCAACAAATAGTTTAGCAATATAAAGGGAACTCTGAATGGCAGTCACCATCCATCTGATCACCCTCCAACATGGCAATTGCACTATGTATACATATAGATGTGCCCACAAAATGGTCTGAAAATTATGTGAAGATTAATGATCATGCAACTAGCTATATAGCTAATCACAAAAAAGTAAATGACCCCTGGGAGACCACGTGCAAAATAGTACGGAATCAACAGTGAGATAGGCTCCCAAATAGTTAACACAAGCAGTAAACTGATAACGAGAACCTCGGTCAAGCCTCCTTACCGCGTTTGCTGGCCTGCTGCAAGTGTCAGGGCTGAAAGTTGACGCGATTACTGGCACTGCAAGAGGGTCAGCTTCCATTGTTGGAAATAGTCTCGCGCAGCCAGCCCACGTCCGACGTCCGACGTCCTTCCGCAGCACCGATACGCGATCGGTGCTGCGGAAGGAATTCCGGAAGTGGGCTGGCTCGAGACTCTACACAGTCTACAGTCTATGTGCAGCGCGCGAAACTGGAAATTAAATAACTATTAATAATTGCATTTTTCAAAATTTCTCGTTGCTATGCGTACTTTGCGTTCGGATATTTTGAGACTATGCCGAAACGCGGTGACGCTAGTCACATGACATCATACGGTAGAAAAGTTATGAGTGGGCGGTCCACAGTTTATGTTCAGGTACTTATCTGTATTAAACTGCTCTTGTTTCTATCATCTCTGCTAGATCCTACTAGTAAATAGATCAGTGACACATCTATGCTCAAACATGGTTGTGACGCAATCGGTTGATGGTGTACCGGTGTCACAGGAAAATTGGCACCCCAGGAAATCTGGCACCCCCATGCAATTTTTCCCAGGAAAATTGGACCCCCCTCAGGAAAACTAGCACCCCTCATCACAGTAGAAATTCCGGCACCCCCCTGCCAATAATCCTAGGATATATTGCACCCCTCATCAAAAAATACTAGGAATTTAGGAACCCCCTACATTTCGGTATAGCTATAATCTTACCTGGACCACTCAAGAAATGGAGAAGAAAATAGCTAGCCCGTACAAAAGCAGAAAAGGAAGGAACAGTAGAGCATGAGCTCGAACGCTGGTCAAACAGCACTCTGACACATGTCCTACAATTTAAGTTGGAGAAAGAATCGCAAGCAGAGGGACTAGCTAGCTATTGTCTTCTTAGTCTCACTCTGCTGTATGGTGTAGCTAAGCTATGCCATGACTCTCTTTTTATATATTAAATAGGGACTTCAATATATCGGATGTTTGAGATGAGAGGTGTAAGGGGGTGTGGACATCTGTTTAATAGCTAGGTATATAGCTGCTTAGCTAACAGTATTGGTACCATGCATACTGAAGGAATGGTAGTTATGAAGATAAGAATATTATTTTGTGAATGCATAGATCAGAGTTTACTGTAGTCATGTACAAAGAAAGAAATTAATGTCCCTGTGCAGAGAAATTAAATTGGCCATGTAGGCACTGTTAAACAGCCACATTCGTCAGGCTCAATAGCCCAGCTGTTTTCACACTGCACAAAAACAAAAAAAAACAACAGAAAACTGCATGGGCAGTAGAGCCTATAGCTACCATCTCACCGATAGTAGACTAACATTTATGCAAGCTGTCCAATATACAATCATTAAAATATCATACAGTGTCAGTCAGTCTAATTCCACGAGTCTCAAAATTAAAAAATAGCGATACGAAAAACTGGAAACTAAACAGTCCAGCCCAAACCACAGGATACAACCAATGAATGGAAATATCTGATACATAGCCACTTACAAATGGTATGAATAATTCTGAAAATGATAAAAGATTGTTGAAGAACACCAGAGCAAGGGCTCGAATGCTAGTAGGATAGCACTCTGATATGTACGTGTTAAACAGTGCATCTATTGGTACCATGCTGAAGTAGATTAAAATAGTGAAAACAGGAATGGATACCGCATTCTGTACAAATGCAAAAAGAAAGAATGATATGACAGTGAGGATTGTGAAGAACCTCAGGGCGTTTAGTCTACCCACGTATCGCCATTCAACAATTATCGCCATGAGAAGAATTCCAGGAAATTGTCCGAGGTAACCGACAAAGGCAGTGAAGTAAGGGTTAACGTTCAGCCGACTTAAAATAATCGGTAGGAATAGTGAAGCCCCATAACTGCTCATGCCCTCGGTAACATAAGCAATACCAATCAACACAGTCGTTTTCAGGTAGGGTGACTTGAATATAGCACCGAAGTTTTTTATAGTCTTCCAGAGATTATGGTCATTTGGTATTTCTATGACAACCAGTTCATTGAGTTCATATTCATCGGGTAAGATGTCACTTAGGTTCTTCCCATTGAAACGAGCCATTTGAGATAAGACTTTCCTGGCTTCACTAAACCTTCCTTTTGCTATAAGATATCGTGGGGATTGGAGATGGAACGACAGCCGGAAAATCATCGCAAGAAAATTGGGAATAGCAGCTGCTATAACGAGATACCTCCATCCATCCCTCGTATACGTTGGGATGAGCCACCAAGCCAGCCCTGCACAAATACAGCTCCCTACTGACTCGGTCATTTTAGCAAGAACTATAACCTTGCCTCGATTTCTCACGGGGAGAAACTCAATCAGCGTTACTATAGCTGTAGCAGTAGCTACACTAGTAGCAAAACTTGTAATGGCTCTCAGTACGGCCAGTGTTGCGAACGTCGGTGAAAATGCAGACGCAAGTCCAAAGATGCCGATATTCAAAACTATAAGAGCATACGGCCAGACCCTTCCAAAGTGGTCACTCAGGTATCCGTAACCGAATCCTCCAATGATGTTAGTGATTGAAGTCATAGCAGGAACGATGGCATACTTAACTCCAGATATGTTCCATTTCTTCTGAACTGGAATATCGATGAAGGCAAACAAAGAATCGTCAATTGAATAAGCGAGCAGTGTGACCCCAACCATGCAGAAAGCGATGAGCTGAAGTGGGCCGTAGCCGATGAAATTTAAGATATCGTCAACTGTGATTTTCGGAGTTCTATCATTGATAAGAGGCTCACTGTCCTGTCCACCTTCTCTTCCCTTATCCATTGCGTTATAGCCATATTTGCGACATTGTGACGGATTTTCTGCCTGTAGAAAAATAGGTGGGTACACAGAGCTATCAACTCAAACACAAAGTGCTATCCACTTTGTATACACAAAGAACTATCGACACAAAGAGCTATCAACCTGACATACGCAACAATTATAGTTTAGCATAGGGAATTCTGAATGGCAATTGCAACATGACCCCTGGGAGATCACGTGCATAACTGCAGCGAGATAGGCTCCCAGATAGTTAACACAAGCAGTAAACTGGTAACGAGAACCTCGGTCAAGCCTCCTTACCACGTTTGCTGGCCCGCTGCAAGTGTCACGGCTGAAAGTTGACGCGATTACTGGCACTACAAGAGGGTCAGTTTCCATTGTTGGTGACGCTAGTCACATGACATCATACGGTAGCAAAGTTATGAGTGGGCGGTACCACCGCAAGACACTACCCATAAAATATACAGGTACTTACAGTACATGTGGGATCTGTAACAGCTCTTGTTTCTATCATCTCTGTTAGATCCTACTAGTAAATAGATCAGTGACACATCTATGCTCAAACACGATTGTGACACGCGACCGTGTCGCACACAAAAACGCAAAAAGGGCGTGGCTTGCCTTGGAAATGAGACGGTGCCAATGAGTGGAGGAGATATAATCGAGGCTAGCTGGCTATAGGGCAGATCTGAGGATGCAATCAGATGACTAGAGCTGCTTGTTGCTCATGATCAACATATATTATTTGTCAGGTAAAGCTAAATATTTAGTTCTAAGTTCAGCTTGGAACCCCCCCCCCCCCCCCCTCCCCCAGGCCATTTTCTTGTTTAGCTAACTACAGGTCACTTGGAATGTTGCCTATGGAACGATTAATTGACCTAGAGAGCCTGTAAGCCAACAGTTGGGTTCAGAGGAAGGGTTAGGACAGCACTTACTCTCGTTCCCAGACCTTCCACAAATGCGCTGAAAAATTACGTAAAGAAAGGAGGGCCTGTTGCATCCATAGATACTATATTACCCACCCCTATGGCGAAGTGGCTCCAAGGTTGGAATTTGGGTGCGCTAGTGTTCATTAGGGATAATTAGAATCTCATTTCAGTAATTGCTCTCTACAAAAGCTAGCATGGTGAATTTTGTGACTCTGACGTTGATGCTGCCATCCAGTCTGCTATCAAAGTTGTAGGCTTAGAGAAAGTGAAAGATGAACAAAAGCGAGCTATTCACTCATTTGTGGAAACTAAAGGTGCCATTGCAATCGAGATGCTTCCTTTTGCACTTTCGTCCTTTCTTCGCCGGGAACCAGGCTAGGGTTGCAACACAATAGGATCGGTTGATACGCAGCTGTGCACATTCACTGCTGGGACTACCCTGCCCTCCACTCTAAGGGAGTCTGTTAACAGCTGCACGAAGGCGGAAGAATACACCAACAGTAATTGATTGGATGGTTGACATTCCTTGAATCGACTTCAACTTCTTTCTTTACTCTCCCCCCCCTCCCTGATTTTACTGTGCGTGTGTGGAGGGTTTGAGGACAAGACTGCATGTAGTTAGGCCTAGGGTTGGGGTAGTGCTAGGGTAGGGGTAGGACCTAGAGGCTAACCGTTGGGTTTAGAGCTATATAGCTGCGCTGTGTCAGTATCGAGCCATTAGCTAGTTTACGAGTGCGCATGTGCATACTTCCCTATACAAATGTCTGAGCGTCCTATTGGCTTTCTAGTGACGTTGTTAATATTTCCACCCTATGAAGTCCGGTATACCCGCAGCCGGTATTGTTATACAAATCCTTTAAAACGGAAGTTGCTACAAGAATAACACGATTACATTGAGTGTGTATACCATTTTGCATTGCAGCCATTTGATATTGTGTACTCACTGTACTGTAATCAGACTGTTACTAAAAGATCAAATGCTTATAGGAGAGAATGTATCATTAATAAACTATGGCTCTTCAGATGTGTGCCCATACATGCACTGTTTTACACCCCCTCTGTGATTGCCATGCAAATCTTTATACTTAGCAGTGTGTAGTTCTTCATTTAATTCCTACATCTTATTTTTTGTGGAACTACAGCAACAGATTGCATCAGTGATTTATGTAACATGAATAAAGAAAAAGCAACCACGCAGAACAGTGACCGTCTTATCAACGAGAAGACTCCAAAAGTCACAGTTGATGACGTCCTCGGTTACATCGGATATGGACCATTTCAAGTCGTTGCCTTTTGTATGGTGGGTCTCACAATGCTCGCGCACGGATTCAACATTTCGTTGTTTTCTTTCATTGGTATTTCTGTTCAGAAGCAATGGAATCTCACTGGAATTCAATTCGCCATCATCCCCTCCGTAACAGGAGCCACTAACATCATTGGAGGATTCACTTACGGATACACAAGCGACCACTTTGGTAGAGTTTGGCCGTATGTTGTTCCCCTTTTGAATGTGGGCATCTTTGGACTCGCATCGGCATTTTCACCGAGCTTTGCAACCCTGGTGGTTTTAAGGGCTACCTCAGGTCTTGCTGTTACTGGAATATTTAGTATAGCTATTACGACTCTAACTGAATTTCTTCCGGTGAGTAATCGCGGAACAGTCATTGTGCTTCTTAGACTGACTGAAGCAGTGGGCAGCTGTCTTTGTGCCGGGCTAGCATGGTGGCTCATTCCCACGCATGGTGTCAATGGCTGGAGATTCCTGATCGTCACAGCTTCCATTCCGTTTCTGTTTGCTGCGGTTTTCCGATTGATATTCCATTTCCAATCTCCGAGATATCTCATAGCAAGAGGGAGATCGAAGGCAGCTAGAAGGGTCCTATCTCATATGGCTTGCGTGAATGGAAAAGCACTGAGTGGCATTTTGCCTGCAGAGTTAGAGTTTGAAGAACTGGTTGCCATTGAAACACAGACTGGCCGCACTCTCTGGCAGACTGCGCTTAATTTCAAGGCTATATTCATGCCACCATACTTGAGGACGACTGTCCTAATGAGTATCGTTTACACACTACAAGGCATGAGTAGTTATGGGGCTTCGCTATTTTTACCCAGCATTCTGAGTAGACTGAATGTTAACCCCTACTTCACTGCATTTATCGGTTACCTTGGCCGAATCCCTGGAATTCTCCTGATGTCGATAATTGTGGAATGGCGACATGTCGGTAGACTAAACTCCTTGAGGTTCTTTACTCTCCTGACAGTGGTGTCGTTTCTCCTTTTTGCATTCGTACAGAATGAAGTCACAATTCCAGTATTCACGATTCTAATCTATTTTAGCATGGTGCCAATAAATTCGGTGTTGAATACTTATATATCAGAGTATTATTCAACCAGTATTCGAACTCTCGCCTTGGTATTTTTCAGCAATCTTCAAGCATTATTTGAAATTTTTATACCTTTCGTGAGTGGCTATGTGTCGGATATCTCCATTCCATGGTTGTATCCAGTGGTTTGGGCTGGACTGTTTGGTTTCCAGTTCTTCATGTCATTGTTTTTGAACTTTGAGACTCTTGGAATTAGATTATCAGACTCTGTGTGATGTTTTATATATGATGATGATTATTTTTTGGGCATTTTGTATGCCTATATATGAATAGCGATAGGGCAAATAAAATGAAAAACAGAAAGAATATGTCTAGACTGCCTAGTAAGACAAAAGGTGTGTGTGTACTGTGGGGGGACCTCAGGCCCAACCTTGGGCCAACCTGGGTTTGCTGCCATGAGGCCTGGGACCGGATCTACATTAATAAATGAGAATTTTAGTCCCATATCAATAGTACTAAGTGTATGCATTGATGGGGCCTTTGCTATACTGATAGTAACTTCTGTAATAATATATTATATAAGTGGGAAATTTACTATATATGTAGCAACAGCTGATCGCTACATATCTGGCACTACATCATAATCGCAATATACGAATCTATGCATGCACAATGTAGTAGTAATTATGCAATTTTATATCACTTTGTTCACTTTCTTAATGCTCTGTACTGAGGTGATGTGACATACTCTCTGTTTACTCAGGGAGAGTGTATAGCAACCCAAGGCTGTAACATGAACCAGAAGCACGTTTAAACAGAATAGACTTGCTAGGATTGTGAACCATCATGCATGCATTAATTAGACTATACTTTTCCTCTCTAGTATTCATCTTTGACTGAATTACAAGATCAGGGAAGACATCTGAGACAGAATATAAGATGAATAAGAAAGAAGCAATAGCAGAGGATACTGATCCTCTTATTAATGACAGTATTCAAAAAGCCACGGTTGATGACATCCTCGGTTTCATTGGCTATGGTCCACTTCAAGGTATTGCTTTTTGTCTAGTCGGGCTCACAATGATTGCTTACGCATTCAACATCTCCCTGCTTTCTTTCGTTGCTATTTCTGTTCAAAGCAAGTGGCATCTCTCCGGGACCCATTACGCTATTATGCCTGCTGTCACTGGGTTCACAAACATTATTGGAGGATATGGTTATGGATATCTCAGTGACCACTTTGGTAGGGTCTGGCCTTATGTTGTTCCACTTTTGCATTTTGGCGTCTTTGGACTTGCATCTGCCTTTTCACCGACGTTTGCAACCTTGATAGTTCTCAGGGCTATTACAAGTCTTGCTATCACTGGAACGTTTAGCATAGCTATCGCAACTCTGATTGAGTTCCTTCCTGTGAGAAATCGAGGCAATGTTATTGTGCTACTAAAATTGGCCGAAGCCGTAGGGAGCTGTATGTGTGCTGGACTGGCCTGGTGGCTCATTCCGACCTACAGGAATGGGTGGAGGTACCTCATTATGGTAGCTTGCATCCCAATTTTGCTTGCGGTAATTTTTCGCCTGATATTCCACCTACAATCCCCAAGATATCTCATAGCGAGGGGAAGATTCAAAGAAGCCAGACAGGTTTTATCTCAAATGGCTCGTATCAATGGAAAGAAACTGAGTGATTTTTTACCTAGTGAAATTGATTTTGAGAAACTGGTTGTCCTAGAAATACCAACAAATCGCAATTTCTGGCAAACCGCTAGGAATTTTCGTACCATGTTTCAGACGCCTTACCTGAAAAGAACTGTACTGATAAGTATTGTTTATGTTGTCGAAGGCATGAGTGCATATGGGAGTACACTGTTCCTACCCAGTATTCTAAGTGGTCTGAACGTTAATCCCTACTTCACAGCATTTGTCGGTTATCTCGGCCAAATCCCTGGTGTTCTCCTCATGTCGATAATCGTGGAATGGCGACACGTCGGCAGACTAAACAGCCTGAGACTCTACACTGCACTTACCGTTGTGTCTTTTCTCCTTTTTGCATTCATTCAGAATGAAGTCACTATTCCTGTCTTCACCATCCTAATTTATTTCAGCATGATACCAATATATTCATTGCTAAATACTTATATTTCGGAGTGTTACTCTACTAGCATTCGAACTCTTGCATTGGTATATTTCAGCAACCTTCAAGCATTGTTTGAGACTTTCATACCGTTTGTGAGTGGCTATGTGTCGGACGTTTCCATTAGTTGGTTGTATCCAGTGGTTTGGGCTGGGCTGTTTGGTTTTCAGTTTGTTGTATCACTGTTACTGAATTTTGAGACACGTGGAGTTACATTACAGGACACTGTGCATGTGTGATCATGTGTTTATTTTGTGGTGAGATGTCATGTAAATGAATTAAGCATGTGCAGTTTTTAGGTATGGGTAATCATGACCAGACTGGAAGTTGTAGCGCACTGCCAGCATTTGAGATCATACTAAGTAACACAGACTACGTATACGTATGTGGGACCACTATGGTAGCCTATTGGCTATTGTTTCATATCTCATTAGCAGGGACTACTATATATGGTAGCCTGTTACCTGGCAGAGTTGCAGTTGCCAACTGATGCATAAGAGTCCCACCGCATTAGAAATAAGAAATGAATGTCTGGTTGGTGGGTGGTAATATGAGAACCTAATTATCAAATTGTATTCCTGCAAGTACTTTAGGCTATTACCACTCAAAATGGCGTCTTAGCATCTGTATGCTTGTAGCTACTCCTTCGAATTCCTTCGTGCTATTATAATTGCATGTGTTAAGGAGTATGCAGGCGCCCATAACCCAAAGGGAAGGAGCATTGAACTAGTGATTCCACCTGTTGTGGAATGGCATCTACAAGAAAACTCCATATATGGTAAACTAGTGATTCCACCTGTTGTCGAAAGGCGTTTACAAGAAAACTGGTTTACTACTAGACTAGTGCTAAGTAAATTATAGCACTTACCATATAAGGAGTTTTGGGCAAGTGCTATTTGACAACAGGTGGAATCAGCATACATATATACACAAGTTTAATGCTCCTTTCCTTTGGGTTATGGGCTCCTGAGTATGTCAGCTGAATTGAAGTCTAGCTATCAAGAGCAATCTGTAAATTAAAGGAGATATAGGCAGCCGGGTCTGGTTTAAACTAATTTACTAACTATTATAATATGATATCGATTGGGGAACCAGAAGACTCAAGTCTGTTATGTGGGCTGGGTGAAAGATGAATCATTCATTCTCCGCCCCCCAATCTCGATACAGTTGTTATGGCCAATATGTAGCCTCGTACCCAGCCGTCCCAGCTTTTTTTCGCTTCCAGTAGCTAAGTGAAAAAAAGCTGGGTACGAGGCTAGCCAATAAGCTAACAGGTAGCTAGCTAAGAGAAAGCAGACCTGAGCAAGACGGCTGGCTCAGACCTGGCATGTCTCCACACCCTAGATTAGCTAGCTAGCTACATGGCTAGGTATTGAACTATATCCATTTTCTAGCCTCTCAAACTGCACTAGTACATTAATATCGGACCAATGTCAGCATATCACAAAATCAGCAAGAAGCATGAAGCTAGAAAAATGTACTATATTGTAATAGGTGGCCTGAATAAAGTTAGGTAGCTACAGCTATAGGCCACCTATCGTAATTTTTTTTTCAATAACCTGCCTATTTTTGCCTTATCGCTTTGTACATGTACTATGGTAGCCAAGTTTTGCTTTATATCTATTGCCAGTTCCTGTAAGTTACATTTCACATCTATTATCAGTTCCTACTACATGTATTATCAGTTCCTACTGCATGTATTATATCAGTTCCTACTACATGTATTATCAGTTCCTACTGCATGTATTATCAGTTCCTACTACATGTATTATCAGTTCCTACTACATGTATTATCAGTTCCTACTACATGTATTATCAGTTCCTACTGCATGTATTATCAGTTCCTACTGCATGTATATTATCAGTTCCTGCAGCTTTACTACAATGCTGACATTGGTTCGGGAGCCAATATACGTGCATTACTCTGGTCAGGTCAGTCATCCCATATTCCAGTCCAGAAAGAATCCAGTTCAGAGGCACCCGCTGTCCCGTGGATTTTATACTTTACGTATACGTGCACGTGAGGCTAGGGGGCCCGGGAACAAATATTTCCGATTTACTTCCGCTTATTCTCGCTTCATTCTCGCACCGAGATATATCCCTATTCCTAACTTTTTCTGGCATAATAGGCGCGGGCCTATATTATAGCTATTGGCAGCAGCTATGGCCAAGAGCAGTACAAGTAAGGAGAAGCGGGGCTTCGTTGTATCCGCACTGCACCTGTTTAGAGGCTATCTGAGGGGATGGGCTGTCATGTTGGTCACTACCGCAGCCATGATCCTCCTGGCTACAGCCATCCAAGGTATACTAGCGGCGAGCTCTAGCTAACAGGAGTTTGTGCTAAATCTAAGTTGTATTTATGCATGCAGTACAATCATCCAGTAACTCGGATTAGAGTACTGAAATGTACAAGGGCACTCTCTACTGAAGTGATAAACTGTAACATCGTGACAGTCATAGTGCAGACATAGTAGAGGCCTGGCCCAGCGGAGCTGGTCCGGCAGACGTGCAATGTTTGAGTGGCCGCCACTAAAAATAAAATACAGCAGACTTATGACTCTTGGCGTTTCACAGACTTGAGCTGGGCCCAGGGAAAAACCGCTGAGCAAAAGGCAATGGAACGCTTAACCGTTGGTAGAACGGACGTGGTTTTACTAGCCAGTCTGCGCTAGGACAAAATATGAAAATTCATTTGCTCTCGATCGAGGTCGAATCGCGATCCACCCGCATGATCGCGCTGTTGACAATTTGCTGGCTCTGTGCTCGAGGTCGACCTGTATTGATTACACTAGTGCACGACCTTCAATGTAGCGAGATTTTATCAGACTGCTTCTTGACGCCTCTGAAACACCGAACCATTCCTAAAATGCTTCCGCCGGCCCTGCATATACAGTTGCTTAAGTTAAGAATCCATCCGGACTGTAGCTACACTAAAAGAATTTTGCTGGTGACTTTATAGCGTCATCTGTGATTCAGTAATTATATTCTTTTCTCTGCAGGTGAAACTCACTTTGTAGGCGCGCTGGTCTACAAAACGTATGTGGAGAACTTTCAATCTGAGCCAGAATCCAAAGCAGCCGAAAACTCATCTAGGTACTATTAGCTCGTTCACTGAAAAAAAAATAAAAGGATTTCTATAACCCAGTTGTGGTTATCTCAATTGCAGCTTCAATACGAGAATGTGCACACAAACACAGACCATTTAGATCACTTACCCTCCAATTTCAGACAGAAAATAAAACAATTGACGTTCATACTTATAGGTTGCTATAGGAGAGGGATAGCTGTGGAGATAGTATAATGGGCAGACATCAGCAATCGTTTTGATTGCATAGCTCCAACTGTGCACACAAATAGCTACAGACAAATTTCAAACAGAAAGGATAATAAATAACCTAGGTTAAATTTTATAGACTGCAAAAAGAAAAGGATTGCTTTGACCCAGCTCAGGTTACCTGAGTTGCACATCAAAGAGTGTGCATGCAAGGAGGTCAATTATATTGCTATAGATAGTAAACAATTAAGCTAAGTCACGTTACAGGTAGCTACAATTGAAGAATGCTAGAAGTGCAGCTGCACTTGTGACTTTCTTAATCGCAGGAGCCATAAAAATGCTATCTCAATTGTAGCTACCTGTAACATGTGACCTAGCCTATACCGGTAGTCGTCAAGCTCCCAGCTGCACTTGTGACGTTAAGGTTTCTTAATTGCAGGAGCGCTAGCCGCAGAAATGCTATCTCAATTGTAGCTACCTGTAACATGTGGCCTATAGCTTAATTCAAGTTGCAACTCAGGTAACCTGGGCTGGGTTAAAGCGATCCTTTTGTTTTTGCAGTGATATACTTGCTAGGAGGAGTGGTACAGTAACATTAGCTTGAAAGTTACAAGGCTATAGTGGTCCTAAGGAGAAAAAAAAGCTTCCCTATTTCCCTCTAACCGCAGTGCATGCGACTAAATCAACCACAGGGTTAAAGTTAGTGTACCTGGCAGTAAAATTTGCAACTGAGTCCTGTAACCAAATTTCGGTAATAATAACCCCTTAAACAAAATTAATATATACTACATTAATTAATGTACCTTTGGTTTAGCAGCTCGATGTGTCCCTGATAATATCAATACATCTTTCAACCACAGTAATGTCACAACGGATGCAGAATTTGTCAAGCAGACTGCAAAGCTGACCTACAAACAGATTCTCCCGGATTATCTACAGGTCTTTCCAGAGGAGTGGAATATGAAGGATTTCTTGTATTACTGGGCAGTAGGTGTAGGAAGTTCACTTCTTTTCTTCCAGGTAAAACCCTCAAATGGTACATTTATACCCTACCGTTATTAAACTATTAAGCAACAAACCTATATTTTATTTGTGTATACATGTAGTAGAAGCAAGTGTCATCTGTAGCTACAGCTGATGTATGGAAGGCCTGAACACTGATAACTACTAGAAATGAAGCAGAGACTGAAACACTAATTTGCAGTACACAGAACATTAACTCTTTGCAAGCCGTGGGCACATTTATATGCCTATATAAAATAGAGAAAACTATGTACTTTATATTAACGCCTAATATAAAAAGCTCATATAAATTCACATAAGCCTTATATGGATGTAGCTATTAAAACTTGGCTGGGAAAGAGTTAATAATACCCCGCTTTTCACTGAAAACAGTCAATGTACTTTACTGTTCTGTTAGCTGATCTCTCTTTGTTACTCTACACTTGTTTAAACTTCATGTGAGGAATCTCTCGTGCAGTGGTATACGATCAGTCCTCTAGCACTTCCTCTGACCGCTGCCTATTGTCTCCTATACAGACACTTTGTTTAGTTAGATAGATTCTGCCCGCTGCTCTTAAAGACTGTCCATCTCTGCCTAGTTTTAAGTTTAATATTTACGTAAGTCAGTTAGCTATCCTTATTTCTATTTGTAACTTGATTATTGTGTTATTTGTTTCTTTGGATCTCATATTAGCTTGTGATATTGCGATTCCATTTCTGCTCTATAAAAAACAACAACTAACCCTCTGATAGTCAAATGGATATAAGGCTCCGCTGCTGACAGGAACGCTCATTATGGACTAATTAAATGGCTACTGCAAACTAGCATCGATCAGCTCCTGTTTAGCAAAAAAATTGGCAGATTTTAATTGAGGTTCTGCTACAGAGATGTGGGAAGGTTAGGGATGTTGGTAGCCTTGTCCCCAGGCTCCACTCCCATGAAAAAAAAACGCATGGGAGGGGAATCTGGGGACGAGGCTAGAATGTTCGAGCTACTGACTCTGTGTTTCTCTCTCCCTTACGTAGGGAGTCTGTGGATTCTTTCAGTGGTGGTACTACGTGAGGCAGAAGGACACAGCCAAAGAATGGAAGTGTCAACCAAACAGATGGCTTTCCCGCCCAAATGAAATACACGAGATTGTTACTGCAACAGTCAACATGTTATTTGCTGGTACCTTCACAGCATTGTTAGTATGCTGGATCAATAATGGAAACCATAACACTTTGTATCACGAATTTGACAAATACGGCTATGCCTACTTTCTTGCCAGTTTCCTCATGTGCTTTTTGTGGATGGAGACGGTGTCAATGCACTTTCACTGGCTCATGCACATCCCTTTTTTCTACAAGCTCACTCACAAGATGCATCACAGGTGGGTTGATATAATGGCTTCCTAATGTCAAACTAGGAGATGTATAGCTACTGTGATTTGGTTTCAAATTTTAGATATAGCGTAACATTATACTGTCATTCTAACTTTGGTGTAGCCTTGCTCCCAGATCCTACTGTACATGCTGCATTTGTTTTTGCTTGTTAGTTTCATATCAAGCCTGCACTGAGACAGAGAATTTAAGACCAGTAATATTATTCATTAGCACTATTGTTAGACTTACGGAAAGTATGCATGATGTTTTTAGAATTGACCCATGAGAATACAATTGTTTTGGCAAGTAAGAAAACAAGTATAGCTAGCTATGCATTTGCAGTACACATATAGACAGAGATCCAGAACCAGTTTCTGATATAGTGCCGGTTTATCTTATATGACTAACTGAACACTGAACAGATAACCTCTGAATACTGCAATCTCATTGGCTACATGTTTTATTGTTGAACGAATATTTCACCATAATCCGTTCAGCTTTGCAAATCTATCATTGCACTCCTTAGGTTGGGCAATACAGGAGTAATATTTGATTCTTGGCTTCTGCATCTGCCCTCCCTTTTGGTCAGTCCAATGTTATCAGCCTTTAACCGAATATTCTCCTGTTGTCAGTCCTGTATTGCTCTCTCGCTCACGCAATAATTATATTATTAAATACTCTGTAGGCTCAACAGTTGTCGTTTGCTGCACTACTCACTCTTTGGCTTTACAAATTTAATGCGTCTCCAAGTACCTATACTCCCACTGCACATTTGAATCTCTGCCTCATTCCCTTACGCATAAACTGCTCCAGTGATGTTTACTCACGCTTGGCCTATCTGTGATGTCATTCACATGACATAGTTCCTCTCTTATGAGAACTATTTAAACAATATATATTCCCAACTGAGGCCAAAGCCCTCTAGCTATATAGATGTACTTGAATTGCGACCACTATTTCAAGATGTTCACTCTCTTCATCCACACAGGTACCTAGCTCCAACAGCCTACTCAATCGTTGCTTTTACGCCACTAGAATTGTTATGCTTCCTGATTCTCGCGTATTCCCCGTGCCTGATCTTTCCTGTCCACACCATACCGTTCTTCTCTACTCTCCTCTATTTTCATTACTACACATTACTGGAGCACACGGGGATCATGCTGGAAGCGTTATATCCCTGGCAACCTCATACAATATTTCATGATGACCATCACAAGTAAGCCCATGAGTATTATGTTTGCATAAGTACATGCACATGCACACACACATGCATGCGTGCACACACACACACGCACACACACACACACACACACACACACGCACACACACACACACACACATACACTACACAATCATACCCACATAAATACAATACATGGTTTGTTTGAGTGTAAGCCAACCACCATAATATTACTTAAGGAGTATGTCGTTACCGTTTTTCCTCATATAAAACCCTCCCTTAAATAAATGCTGGCCTCATTTATGTGCTGAGTGAAAGTTCGATATTATCATGAATAAAAATAATGCTAGGCTGCAATTAAATGTCGGGTCGAACTGAGGGCGTGACACCATGTCACACGGCCTACCACCTGCTGTGCAAGAGCAGCCATGTTATGTTTTTATACTGATATATCATTGCAAAATTAATGTAGGAAAGTATGGTAAGCTATTCTCTCCATCTGTATCTACTATGTTCCATCTTTGTGTGTGGCTTAGTCCTAGACGGATAACTATCGTAGCTACTATAGCAGTCCTTCGTGCTTGGTACAGTTGCTAGGAGTGTTTTGTCGCTGGTAAGTCCCACTATACAATGTTTAATTGCATTATATGCATGCACTCGGTCATTCTCATAGTATATTTACAATGCTGCATGTATGAAGTACTAAGTTCATGTAGTAGTAAAACAGAGTGAATGCATAAGAAGACGGCAGCTTACTTTAAATTTGTAAAGTAGTACCTCCACAAAGCTCCGCCTGCGTCTGTGGGTGCGTGGTCAATGGCGTAAGCGCTACGGCAGCAACAGGAGTATATTATTATTACCTCCACAAATTTAACTCGAGTGATAAATAAAATTTGGGGCAGAGATCTAATATACCTCAATGATGTGTCCAGTGGTTGCCGCCATTCAACTCATGCCCTAGCTGACCTTTGCTTTGTACATGGTACGTACAGCACAGGGAAGTAATAATATGCTGCATCAAGGTTTTGAAGTTCACGTAAGCTGAGCCATCGTTAGTTGTCCTATATAATATCAGGTGATTTTAAAGCCTGGCAACAAGGCATGGTTTCAAAGTGGATGCACAGCGATACTTGTTTTGGCTTACTTTCCAACTCCCATAGATACTTCCACTGCAACCTTGGTTTCTGCTCCTACTTCTGGGACTGGTTCTGGGGAACTTGGAGAGATCCAAATCGAATCTATGGAGAGAACATCAGTTCGAGGGGACTGAAGAAGAAGTGAATGATCTTAAAATGGTGGTACTGACACAGATTTATTTTCAATTAAATCTTGACTATATAACAGTAATTTGGTGCTTTAGACATTCATAACTACTCAATGTACGTTAATGCTAATTCTATTCTACATTATGTGTTGTTTATATCACTCATATGCATACTGTAACCTTGACACCTTCAGCAAGTCTTTAGAGCATGATCACAAGACAATACCTCCTCCTGATATTTGCTCACATCCTCTTGTTGATGCTTAATTCTTCACATGCATACTCTACAGTTTGTGCTGCCTATATATACCACTCATATTTTACCTTGACACTCTCAATAAGTGTTTATAGAATGACCTGTAAGACATCACCCCCCTGATAATTTCCTCACACCCTCTTGACTCGTGTAAAGCCTTTCACCCTGGTTGGTATAATCGGTATGTTTCGCATATCACACACTTTGACCACCCCAATTGCTTTCGCAACCTCATTTTTCCTTATATCAATTGATGGTATTTTCACCATATCAAGTTTTGTTATACAACTTTTTTTTTTACAATACATCAACTACTCCTTCATTTGCCCATAAATATCTAACTCCCTTGTTGTGGCATTGCATAAACTATATACAGCATTTTATAACCTAATTTTGTTGCAATTTCTTGTACCACTCTAATACCGCTTATACCACATTATGTACCATCTTTGCACACATGGTAATTTTTTTCTCCACCCTCATTTTATTGTATATAACCAGCTAATTCCCTGTTGCCACTTAATCATATGAATTGTTTTCCCTCAAACTTCAAACGATATATAAGGGCCTGTAGCTTAGGGTATAGGTATATGCACTTTTAATACTTATATAAAGGTATCTTTAGTGATGGGCAGTATGTGACACTGTTAAACGCTGTAATGAATTAACTCTTTAAGGCTCAATGATGTGTATAGTCGTCATTTTGATCCTGTGGACTTAACATGTAGTGACTCTCCTGGGAACAGGTAATGCTCTAAGTACCTCTTTCCTACCAAAAAGCAGATTTTCAGACAGGAAAACCCTTGTTTCGCGCGCCTTCCTGCACTAACACATATAGACGGGGTGTTTTAAAGGGGGTTACAATTACTCTTTACAAATACAACAATCTCACAAATTTTGAACAGTGTCATCCAACTCTGTTCCAAGGGTCTCATAGTTCAAAAACAGTGTCACAATAAACTGAACGCCAAACAGACCAGCCCAAACAACTGGATACAGCCAAGTAATCGAAATGTCAGAGACATAGCCACTCACATAAGGTATGACAATAAACATAAGTGAAGCAAGATTGTTGAAGAAACCCACAGCAAAAGTTCGAATGCTAGTTGGGTAGCACTCTGATATATATGTGAATAGAAGTGGCACGTTTGGTACCATGCTAAAGTAGATTAGAATAGTGATGACAGGAATTGAAACTGTATTTTGTATGAAAGCAAAGAGGAGAAAGGACACAACGGTAAGTGCAGTGAAGATTCTCAGGGAGTTCAGCCTACCCACGTGTCGCCATTCCACGATTATCGACATTAAGACAATACCAGGAATCTGTCCGAGGTAGCCAACAAAAGCGTTAAAGTAAGGCTTATGAGTCAGGTTGTTGAGAACACTTGGTAAGAAAAGTGAAGACCCTATATATCCAGCAAGCTGCATTGGAAAAATTATACCTATCAAGACAGTTCTCCTCAGGTACATTCGACTGAATATAACACGAAAATTCTTAGCAGTCTGCCAGAAACTTTGATTACTTTCTGCCTCCATGATAATTAACTCTTCCAAATCAATATCTTCAGGTAAAAAGTCACTTAATTGTTTTCCATTCACACGAGCCATTTGAGACAGAACCATTCGTGCTTCTTTAAACCTGCCCTTCGATAAGAGAAATCTTGGAGACTGGAGATAGAAGACAAGGCGAAACAGTGCTGCAAACAGAATTGGAATTGCAGTGGCAATGATCAGATATCTCCATCCATCTGTCGGGTAGGTTGGAATAAGCCACCAGGCTAACCCAGCACAAGCACAGCTACCAACAGCTTGAATTACAATAACCAGCACCAAAACTTTGCCTCGATCTCTTACAGGCAGGAACTCAATCAGAGTCGGAAACACTATGATAGCAGCAGCGGTCACTGCAAAGCTCGTTGTAGCTCTCAGAACAACCAGAGTTGCGAAATTTGGTGAAAATGCGGAGGCAAGGCTTGGCAAACCAACGTTTAGAAGTATTAGGAAATATGGCCATACTCGCCCAAAATGGTCACTTAAACATCCATAAAAAAATGCTCCGAAGATGTTGGTAACACCAGCCATCGAGGGAAGGATACCATATTCAATTTCTGTCAGGTTCCATTTTCGTTGAACAGGGATACCAATGAATGAAAATAGTGTACTATCGAAACCGAAAGTAAGCGTGGTCAGTCCAGCTAGGCAGAAGGCAATCACTTGGAGTGGTCCAAAACCGATGAAATTCAAGATATCGTCAACGCTGACCTTGGAGTAGCCATCGTTCACAGATGCTGTGTTTTGTAGCAATCTTCTTTTTTCCTCCATTTCATTTCTTGCAACTAGTTTGTCTGCATGAAGTATAAAGGGAGCAAGACTATACAACACTATGGGTGATCACATACACACTCAATGACACAATGGAATGAACAACTCACCCTTATAATTATCAATCTCATAATACTGCAATAATTAGGGGAGATTTGTCCCCAGGCCCACGTGTACACATGCGAGTATTGTGCAGGGTGGAAGGAATTTTTGCATGCCATAGTTGCAGTTCTTAGGCACTAAAACAAAGTTTCCAGTAAAAAAACATTTTTTTTCACAATCGATCCTGCCTCCACCGACCCAATTATTTACGTAATCGATCACATTGTTCAATGGCAGACGGCTACAACACTCTGCCTGAGCCGGCTGAAACGGCTTTGGGTTTTGATTTCTTGCAAAATTGCAGAGTAATAAGACTGGTGAAGATTTCACTAAAGAGTTGACAAAACTGTTCGTCAATTTCTTGCGGCGAAAATGATGTAATATTTAATTGCTTCCAGCCAGAAGCAGTAGTTTCTAAACTATTGCAAAAATGCCATTCTGTCCTGGGCTACAGTGACTCCAGGAGTTGTCCCTTCCAGGGGGCAGGGGGAGTGACTTAGCCTCGTACCCAGGCCTAATACCGCAAGCGGCAATAGGTCTGGGTACGAGGCTAGGAGTGACTCAGAAGTCAGCTAATGGGGTCGGAGTCAATTTCCTTCCCGGGAACTGGTGACTGGGAGTGACCAGCTCCTAGGAGAGAGTGTGGACTGGGTGTCATTCGCTCCTAGGGGTAGTCTCGTGCATCAGCCCGTATTTTCCCTCCTTCCCTCGTAAAAAAAAAATACGGCTGGTGCACGAGACTATCCTAGGAAGTGAGTGACAGGGAAGCCACTCAAGGAGGGAGTCACTCACTCTTATGACACCGTATGGATCGGTTGGAAGAATCATGCTCCACTTACCACGTCTGCTGGCCTGTTGCAAGTCTCAGGGCTGAGAGTTGACGCGACTATACTGTCGTTGCGCAAGAGGATGAACCTCCGTGGGCCATATTGCTATATACTAGGGCGTGGCTAGAGCTGGTAGAGCTAGAGCTCCTGCCAACACCGCAAAAAGCAAAAGGTGAGTAGTAGTCACATGCTAGTTTAATTAGCGCAAAACTGAGTAGGCGGCACGGGCACGGTATGAACCGTATCTACAGCTTTCATATTTACAGCAGTTAATATTAAAGTAGAATCTTACAGTAATCTTAAAAAATTATATTATGACCTAGTCTTGCTCCATACCCCACGCATATGGCCAAACTCTAGCTACCATCTGAAGTGGTCACTCATAGCTACATAGGTGATCGCCTTGATCAATGGTGTTGTGGTACAGAGACCGTTGCCCAAGACTATGATAAGAACACAGGGGTAGGGGTAGTCTCGCGCGAGGGTCTGGCGCGCGAGACTAGGGTAGGGGGGAAAACTAGCCACTTTCCCATGCCAGGTTCCCTGCTATGTGAGCAAGGGAAAATGCGCATTTCCCCCCCACTCGCTAGTTAGGGAGGTCTGGGCCACCTCATGGAAATTGTGCCCTATTTGAATGTCTTTTCGAAATAATATTTTTGGCTGTCTTCCATCTTGGGGGGGTGGGGTGTCTGGCTCTTAATAGTGTCACAATGACGCTAGCTAGCTAACTAGCTATTGGCACTTTAGATTTGCGTGGCAGCCATTTGAGCGATATTCCCTTGCAAGTTTAAAATGGTTAATAGCAAATATTAATGTTACATTGGGCTATAGCTCCTTGGCAGAAACAATGTCTCCAGCGAAGGTCAAGAAGTGTAGTTAGTCGTCATTTGATTGGTCCCTCTCCACACATAATCAAGTTATGTAATAAATATAATAACACTAGTAGCATAGTCACTTAGCTAAAAATTCATAAAAAATGCTCCGAAGATGTTGGTAACACCGGTTATGGAAGGAAGGATGCCGTAAATGTCAATGAATAAAAAAACTTTATTTTCATTGACAATTGTACTAGTATTCTAGATCTGTCTGAAATGCAATCCAGGTGCTATTAATATAAAACATGTGCAATAGATTAAACAGTGTCATCTAACTCTGTTCCAAGGGTCTCATAGTTCAAAAACAGTGTCACAATAAACTGAAAGCCAAACAGACCAGCCCAAACCACTGGATACAGCCAAGTAATTGAAATGTCAGAGACATAACCACTCACATAAGGTATGGCAATAAATCCAAATGATGCAAGATTGTTGAAGAAACCCAGAGCGAAGGTTCGAATGCTAGTCGGGTAGCACTCTGACATATACGTGAATAGAAGAGGCACGTTTGGTACCATGCTAAAGTAGATTAGAATGGTGATGACAGGAATTGAAACTGTATTTTGTATGAAAGCAAAGAGGAGAAAGGACACAACGGTAAGTGCAGTGAAGATTCTCAGGGAGTTCAGCCTACCCACGTGTCGCCATTCGATAATTATCGACATTAAGACAATACCAGGAATCTGTCCAAGGTAGCCAACAAAAGCGTTAAAGTAAGGCTTATGAGTCAGGTTGTTGAGAATACTTGGTAAGAACAGGGAAGATCCTACATAACCAACAGTTTGCACTGGATAAATTATACCTATCAAGACAGTTCTCCGCAGGTACATTCGACTGAACATAACACGAAAATTCTTAGCGGTCTGCCAGAGACTTTGATTACTTTGTGCTTCTATGATAACTAACTCTTCCATATCAATATGTTCAGGTAAAAAGTCACTTAATTGCTTTCCATTCACACGAGCCATTTGGGATAAAACCTTTCGCGCTTCTTTATACTTTCCCTTTGATAAGAGAAATCTTGGAGACTGGAGATAGAAGACAAGGCGATAGAGTGCTGCAAACAGAATTGGAATTGCAGTTGCAATGATCAGATATCTCCATCCATCTGTCGGGTAGGTTGGAATAAGCCACCAGGCTAACCCAGCACAAGCACAGCTACCAACAGCTTGAATTACGATAACTAGCACCAAAACTTTGCCTCGATCTCTTACAGGTAGGAACTCAATCAGAGTGGGAAACACTATGCTAGCAGCGCCAGTCACTGCAAAGCTCGTTGTAGCTCTCAGAACAACTAGAGTTGCGAAATTTGGTGAAAATGCGGAGGCAAGGCTTGGCAGCCCAACGTTTAGAAGTATTAGGAAATACGGCCACACTCGTCCAAAATGGTCACTTAAATATCCATAAAAGAATGCTCCGAAGATGTTGGTAACACCGGTCATCGAGGGAAGGATACCATATTCAATTTCTGTCAGGTTCCATTTTTGTTGAACAGGAATATCAATGAATGAAAATAGTGCATTATCGAAACCGAAAGTAAGTGTGGTCAGTCCAGCTAGGCAGAAGGCAATCACTTGGAGTGGTCCAAAACCGATGAAATTCAAGATATCGTCAACGCTAACCTTGGAGTAACCGTCATTCACAGTTGCCGAGTCTGGTAGCAATTTCCTTTCCTCGTCCATTTCATTTCTTACAACTAGTTCTTCTGCATGAAGTATACATGGGGAAAGATTAATAGGACACTATATTGTGACATAATATACATGATTTATGAGAACTTTATTTTAGAACATCATCATGCCGAGTACAATTTGCATTTGGAATAGTAGCTAGTATTTGTTAAAGGCCTTCCCTACACTTCTCCACATACAGGCGTAAAACTGGAGTTAATATTCACTATGGTGTACGTATACATGTGTACACCTCATCCAGCGTGATTCCTTGCCGGTAGCTACGGAATGGAATTTCAGTCCTTGTATACTTGATAGGACAGCCTGAGGCAAGGCCAGTCCAATATGGTGTATTTGTTGAAGGACTTCCCTACATTTCTCCACATACAAAAAGCGATGCCTAGGTACGAGGCACAACCAGCGTGATTCCTTGCCGGTAGCTAGCTACGGAATGGAATTTCAGTCCTTGTATACTTGATAGGACAGCCTGAGGCAAGGCCAGTCCAATATGGTTCATTTGTTTTTCATCACACTTGAGGATGCAGGTGGGCGGTCATTATCATACCTTCCAAAATTCGAAATACTGTTAGTGTAGCTAGCACTTCAGCATAATATATGTATACCAAATGTCTATTAACAGTATAAAAACCATAAAAAAATGTTAACCATGCAACAAACCTAGCTAGCTAGCTACTTCTCAGCAGTCACAAACAGCACAAACAGTCCTGACTACACCAGGAAGTTTAAATAGTAACGTCTAAAATGTATATAACTGGGAAGGTCCACGAGTACATGACGAGAACGGCGATGTCATCAATGTACATAATAAATTTGGAAATGGCCTGATTATGGTAGCCTGAAAAAGGGAGTGGGCAAAAGTGGCCAACTGATCACCTGATCGACACTATTTAATTAAGTATCCAAGGGCGCATTGAAGAAGGTAGGTAGACATAGTATAGTACAAAACTCACGCAAGGTTCTGAGCACGCAGGGCAGCTAGTCTCGTATGTTGCAGTGTATTGGCTCCTCCCCCTCGAGCTCGAGGTTCGGCGATCGCGGGAGGGGGAGGAGCCAAGGTCTGGTCACGAGATCTATTAACGGAGGGCAACCGATTTAAATTAACGCACACTACCGCAGATGGGCGGAGCTAAACTGACACGCTTCCTGCTGAGGTTCAGCACAGTTGTTTAATGCACCACTCAAAACTCTGAAACTGCCAAAAATTACTTTTTAAGAAACAAAATTAAAGTTTTACGTATATACAATCAATCAATCACTCAAATAGAGTGACATGTACACGATAATCCTAATGGTCATGACAGGGCTTATAACTTGAGTCACTGTGCATACAATGCTTCGTGCTTAGCTACATAATTATAATATGTAAAGGTATATATACACACTGCAAAAATACATAGCTAGTTATGCATGCAGCCTATTACTAAATAATGACATCTACCCTCCACAGGAATTTCAATTATAGACGCTGCAACTGCTTTGGCTGCAATACATCAAACTGTGTCATTCAACTCAGTTCCAAGGGTCTCAAAGTTCAAAAATAGTGTCATGATAAACTGAAACCCAAACAGTCCAGCCCAAACCGCTGGATACAGCCAAGGAATGGAAATATCGGACACATAGCCAGCTGCATATGGCATTGGAATGAATAAAAGTGATGCAAGATTGTTGAAGAAACCCAGAGCGAGGGTTCGAATGCTAGTCGGGTAGCACTCTGACATATACGTGAATAGAAGAGGTATGTTCGGCGTCATGCTAAAGTAGATTAGAATAGTGATGACAGGAATTGAAACTGTATTTTGTATGAAGGCAAAGAGGAGAAAGGACACAACGGTAAGTGCAGTGAAGATTCTCAGGGAGTTCAGCCTACCCACGTGTCGCCATTCCACGATTATCGACATTAAGACAATACCAGGAATCTGTCCGAGGTAGCCAACAAAAGCATTAAAGTAAGGCTTATGAGTCAGGTTGTTGAGAATACTTGGTAAGAAAAGTGAAGACCCTATATATCCAACAGTTTGTACCGGATAAATTATACCAATCAGGATAGTTCTTCGTAGATACTTCCTGTTGAACAAAGCACGAAAATTCTTAGCGGTCTGCCAGAAGCTTTGATTACTTTGTGCTTCTATGATAACTAACTCTTCCAAATCAATATGCTCAGGTAAAAAGTCACTCATTTTCTTTCCATTCACACGAGCCATTTGGGACAAAACCTTTCGTGCTTCTTTAAACCTCCCCTTTGATAAGAGAAATCTTGGAGACTGGAGATAGAAGACAAGGCGATAGAGTGCTGCAAACAGAATCGGAAATACAGTTGCAATGATCAGATATCTCCATCCATCTGTCGGGTAGGTTGGAATAAGCCACCAGGCTAACCCAGCACAAGCACAGCTACCAACAGCTTGAATTACGATAACTAGCACCAAAACTTTGCCTCGATCTCTTACAGGTAGGAACTCAATCAGAGTGGGAAACACTATACTACCAGCAGCAGTCACTGCAAAGCTTGTTGCAGCCCGAAAAATAACTAGAGTTGCAAAATTTGGTGCAAATGCCGAGGCAAGGCTTGGCAGCCCAACGTTTAGAAGTATTAGGAAATATGGCCACACTCGTCCAAAATGGTCACTTAAGTATCCATAAAAGAGTGCTCCGAAGATGTTGGTAACACCGGTCATCGAGGGAAGGATACCGTATTCCAATCCCGTTAGGTTCCATTCTTTTTGAACAGGAATGTCAATGAATGCAAATACTGCATTATCGAAACCGAAAGTAAGCGTGGTCAGTCCAGCTAGGCAGAAGGCAATCACTTGGAGTGGTCCAAAACCGATGAAATTCAAGATGTCGTCAACGCTGACCTTGGAGTAACCGTCGTTTACAGCTGCTGAGTGTTGCAGCAATCTTGTCTTTTCCTTCTCCATTTGACTTCTATAGCAACCAGTTCATCTGTATGTTATTGAGGCGAAAGGTAGCAAGATAGCTATAAATGGGACACTGTTGAAGATCAGGTGAGTACAATCGCTGGATTGGACTAGTATACTAGTGGAGTGAACTGGTGGATTTTGGGGACTGGCCTAAAATGCCTGTACTACATAATTCTAGAAAGCGGTTGTTTACTTAACTCTGTAACTTGCCACACAGCCTGAGTAGTACTATGAGTGTCCATACCACTAGGAACAGGTCAATGGTCACATGTAAATTCTTTTGAGACATGATGCATAAAACAAGCTTACAGTGATATTGATGAACAAATAGCTATGTAGAAAAGGCATTTACAGCATTTTAGAAGAGTCCGGTCCATCAGTCCAGTTCACTAGTCCAGTCTAATGATTGTACTCACCCGTTAAAGACCATGTGTTCTCACGGCTCAAATTTCAATAAATGGCATTATAAGGTAACACCCTATTGACTTAGAACTAATCTTCTCACAGGTTTACTAGCCTCGTCCCCAGGCCACACCTGCACCCAGGCCATGCACACACCCCATTCAGGGGGTGTGGCCTGGAGACGAGGTTAGCATGTTTACTTACATGTCCAATGGGAAGCCCAATGGGGGAGGATCTGAACCATCTGTACGTTATGATACGGTAGACAATTAAGGTTTAATCATGTACACGTGGTGGTGTTGAGTATATTCATAAGTGGCAGAGCCATCAATGGAGTAGCTACTCGATAATTTGTAGACTTGTTCCTAGTCCCGCGATCCCTGCAGCGAGAGGCTGGTACCGCAAAAAAAATACCTCTCCCGCTTTGCTGGTTTTCCTAGCCGAAAGCGTCGGGGTCTGGGAACAAGGCTACTACCCTATATATCATGTATATCGATATGGACTAGGAGAATCTCCAGAGCGTAATTACTGCGCTTACTGTAGCAAAGACAACTCACAGATGATTGCATCCGGCTTTAGCCAGCACATATACTAGTAATCTCGCGAGCCAGACCGTTAGAAATGCGAACTTCTACACGCAGCTTTTATTCTGACACCACACCCACTCGTTTCCAGACCCTCCCCTCCGCACACTAAACGTAAGCTCACACGCCTAAAGCTAAGGCGTTAAATATTCGAAATGAGCAATTATGACGTAGCGGTAGATTTCTATTTCAGGATATTACTAGTTTACGGTCAGAAATCTCGAGTTGGAGTTCGGCGGCGATGAGGGCGTGACTTTTCTATTACGTTACAAGGGAAGAGTGAAAAAAAAATACGGCTGGTGCACGAGATTACCCGGAGACGCGATGGGGGGCCATAATGATAATGCAGTTAATAGAAACCTAGCTACTTCCTTTGTAGTATATTAAATACACACTCTACCGATGCTCAGTACAACCAAGAGCACATGCACAAGAAAGTTTTTATTATTATAGAACACCAGACGTTCTTTCCGCGCTGGGGGGGGGGGGGGGTGAACGTCTGGGCACTAGTCCAAAATCTATATAGAGTGCAGCATATCAAACGGGTGGGTCTACAGCGTAGTACGCATGCGCAGATAAATTGGCAGCTATGGCCAAGAGCAGCAAGGAGAAGCGAGGTTTCTTTGCATCCGCACTGCACTTGCTTGAAGACTATCTGAAGGGATGGGCTGCCTTCTTCACTACCGCAGCCATGATCCTCCTGGTTTCGGCCCTCAGAGGTATGCAGGTTGGAGTTCAATGTCCCTGAAATAGTCGGAAGGTACTCCGGTATTAGTAGATTATAGTACTACATTGTGACTGTCACAGTTAGCAGACAGCTATATATATCCTGTAGCTGCTTTGCTGCAGACATTTGCAAGAAAAGAATAAGTAATAATAAGTCAATCTTTTTTACGAAGGATTTTTTTCCGTCCGGAATACTGCTGGAGTTGCTTCTAAACTCTAAGTTTCGAGATATTAATCATCACATGTATACAGTTGTGACTCGGGCAGATTCCATAGCCAATCCAATTGTTACAGTAGTAATGATAGAACACATCATGTGTTATGATATTCTGAATCAATCCTCAGTCACTGGTATCATGAGCCCGTGAGCGGGGTTCATGGGCTCCTGCTAGCTGGTAAACACCGCATTACTTCCTGGGGTCTCTGCACTGCATCTGAACATTTCCTGGCACGTACAAACTCAGAGTTATAGCAGGCAAGGGTTGAATGATATTGTGCCTTAGAGTTAAGCACTTGCCTTGTGCTATTGTATTTCATAAAGATGTATAGATCTGCACATGATTTGTTGACATTACTATCACCGGCAAGAGTCAACAGTGCTGGATTTGAGTCTACAAAGTTAGGATCATCATCCAAATATTCTTTTTAGTCACTGTCCTTGGAATTGAAGTTGACTGATATCCTTCATGATGGGATGGAGACAATTCTGATCCGCGCTTTTAGTGTGTGTGTGTGTGTGTGTGTGTGTGTGGAGATAAAGGCAGCCATTTAATTAGTTGCTATCTGAATAAACCACACTTAGTGTAGACATGATTGCTGCATCAAGGTCATGCAAGCAGTTATCTTATGGTACTGTATATTACTAACATGCAGAATAAAATATCTTTATGGACTTAATTACTATACACCTTCTTTGGGAGTTATAAGAGTTTAAGAACAAAGCTTGCTATAATGAATACCCCACCCCAGAAGATCTATATGCAGCGTAGCTAGAGTGTAATGAATGGTGAGGCCTGGCTGGGGTGGGACACACATTACAACAATAAAAGGGTTGCTACTGCACTTGTAACATTTTTACAGCTCCTGCAATTACGAAACATCACGAGTGCAGTTGTATAGCACTGCGTAGTGCAGGAAAAATGATTGCAGTATGGAAAGTAGGGAAGCACTCCCGTTGCAGTTTAGCTATTTCTAGTTCTGCTCTCATACTATAGAGTAACAGATATTTGCAATTGCAAGAGTTATAAGTACGAATTTAGTGTCTAGTAACTGCTGTGTGTTATTAATCTTACTTAATTGCTCCATGCTTTTGTCGTCATGCTACATTAGAGGGGCACTGTGATGACTTGGTAGGGCCTGTGCCCTACCTGGCCCTGCCTTGGCTACACCACTGATATTAATTTGTTCACCAACTAAAAGCTTCACTTTACCCTGATGATCTTGGCTATGCAGGGTTTTATTGCACGTAGTAATCAACATGATGCTGTTATAGTGATGAATCAGTGGAGGAGGATAGTGCTGTTTGAAAGTGAGTACTTACCGGAGTAGGGGAGTAAGGGAGCCACTGCGCATGGCAGTTTGGAGAAATGAAACATGAGGTCATTCAAAATCACTCGACATAATTGGATTCTGCACATGATAAACTTCTGAATGTCTTTAGTATGTATGCTTGTAATTCACAAGGTCTGTGTAGTGTAATTAAACTAGTTACACCACTGGTATATTGGTCAATAGTCCCTCATTACAAAGTTTACCCTCCTTCCAAGCACGTTACTCTTGCACTTTTTTGGGTTATAGCTATATTGTGCTGACTGTATTTACTATGTAATTCATTTGCTTTGCTATGCATTGTGAGCAGACAGACTCAAATGAATTATGGAATTTTGAGTGTATAGTAAGGCCTTGAATATATAGCACATCTTGGTGGCGTAGTATAAGATTTCTGTTTATTCCAGTGGGTGTAAATTCTGGACTTTCATTAAATAAGAAGGTTTGACGTTTGGAAAGCACACAATCTCAAGCTAGGCTAGCTACACTGGTTACTACTTTGCTTTATAATACTTATTATGCAGTACATCAACATGATGCTGTTATAGTGATGAATGGAGGAGGATAGGGCTGTTTGAAAGCGAGTATTTGCCGGAATAGGGGAGTAGGGGAGCCACTGCACGTAGCAGTTTGGAGAGATGAAACATGAGGTCACAACGTTATTCAAAATCACTCGACATAATTGCATTCTGCGCATGATAAACTTCTGAATGTCTTTAGTATACGCATGCATAAATTAAAGTGGCCTAGCTCAGTTTTAAAAACTAGGATAGCCTGTAATACTGGCCAAGAGAGTCTGTAAGTTGATAGATTTGCCAAATCTTACTGCGCCGTGTTTCTGAGCTTCTCGGGGGGCTGAAAGAGTTACAGAGGCAGTGTTAAAGCTAATTGATATCGGTAGGGGTATGCATGAAGGCCATTCCCAGCCGTGATTAGTACTTTTCTGTAGAGATTCTGAGCGGAAATGTGATCTGAAGGAGGTAAGTAAGCTCCTTGAGCATAGCTAATAGCAACCAACTGGAGCAACGTTGTAGAGCAACTGCTAATGAGTAAAATTCACTGAAGCCTACCCAGGATATGAATAGTTGTGGGATACCACGTTTGTTTCTCCAACTGTCTCCTGTGCTTCATGAATAACATTGTTTACATGTACGTGTCACATGCCACAGTGTCACATGGTACAGTGTCACATGGTACAGCGCATTGCTAGTCTCACAGCCACTCAGAAGACCTCTATGAATGTTCTCTTCCAAGAATCCTCTCCTATTCCACAAACCTTGCAATCTTCAGTTCCATGAGTGTTCTATTCCACACACCTATAGAACACTGTCATTGCAAAGTGTGTGACGTGTCCCAGGCTACACTCACCCCTTTTTGTTCTTTTTTTTGAGATGAGTAACAATACATATGCTCCATATAGTCTCATTCTCAGGCTCTTGCAGCTCTTGCGGGGAGGAGTACGAGCCTGGGAATATGGGATTAGATATCATAAGAATCTAGCAGTGTTTTGTTAATGCTATAAATTGTGTAGAGCAAAATATAATAATATAGCCTACATAGGACCTAAGATGATTTGCATAAACAAAGCAACCTAATCTCCAGTATACATAAGAGTAGGCCGTAATACCTTATAAATAGTTGACAAGAATCCAAAAACGAGAGGGAAAACTTAACGGTACCTAGCCCAGAGCCAATAGGTCATGCAGAACTGTACACTGTATGGAAAGTTAATGTCTATGGCGTTTGATTATGTAACGTTGTTGCCTGAATTCATAAGCGTGACCTTTCCTTCCATCTCATTAGCTGATAAGGTTGACCTGATATCAAACCACATGACAAGTACCTCCCCCTCCCCCGTCTTTTGGTAATGAGGCCAATGTAACAGCAGAAAAGGTCATGCTTATGAATTCAAGCAACAGCATTATACATAACCAAATGTCATATACATAAACAGTGTGGATATGGTGCATACAAAACGGGACAAAACCTACAAATGCTCTTTCACAACCATTAGAGTTGAGTCTGGGAATGAGGCTATATATATACCCCTGAGGCAGGGACCCGGAGATGAGACTTTAGCTGTAGGTCACGTGTTATTCATGCTCAGTGATTATATTCTTTTCCCGGCAGGTGAAACTCTCCTTGTAGGCTCGCTGGTCTACAAAACGTATGCGGTGAACTTTCTGACTGAACTAGGACCCGAAGCAGTAGAGAACGTATCCCATTACTGCTACTACTACATCAATGATACATCTGCAGTTGACAGCAATGACACGATGAATCCAGAATTCGTTAAGCGGGCTGCAAAGCCAACATATGAACAGATTCTCCCGGATTATCTACAGGTCTGTCCAGAGGAGTGGAATATGAAGGACTTCTAGTCTTGTATTACTGGGCAGCCTATTCAGCAGTAGCTATGATGCCACTGGAACTGACATGCTTCCAAATCATCATTCTTTCCCCGTGTGTGTGCTGGCCCATCCACACCATACCATTCTTTTCCATTCTCTTGTATGCACAGTACTACGGAATGGTCGATCACTCGGGTGTCATGCTGGAAGCCTTTTTTCCCCTGGCAGCCTCATACAATATTTCATGATGACCATCACAAGTAAGCCCTATGATGTACGCACAAGCACATACACACACACACGCACACACACACACACACACACACAGCGTACACATAATATACACGTACGTACATAATAATACAAGATTCATCGTAAGTGCTATAGATCTCTGAAAAGTACAAATGTGCGTCACAGAGAATATGCTGCATCAAGATTTAAAACATGCCTTACTTTTAAAATCACCCGATATAGTATAACTAACAGTGGCTTACCCTACTTCAAAGTGGGTGGGGTTTGTTTGATTTTAATTATTCCACAGCGATACATAATATACTTGTTTTTACTTACTTTCTGACTCCTATAGATACTTCCACTGCAACTCAGCTACTTCTGGGACTGGTTCTGGGATACTTGGAGAGACCCACAGCGAGCCTACGGGGAGAACATCTTTAACAGCGGGAAGGGACAGAAAAATGAGTGAATCATCTTACACGTAGAATGATAGTATTGCTAACAGGTATTTTTGCTCCTTACTGAATCCAGATGTGATGCAGAACTCTGATAGACATTCACTAACTGATCAATGAATATTACTGGTTCAATTTGGCTTTAGTCAGTACAGTTTCAGTTTTGCCTTTTTTACTTGGTACAGGTCATATGAAGTACTCATAGTGGATTATCTAATTGAGTTTTATATTTCAGTGGAAGTAGTTGTTTTTGTAGTGACATTGTCTCCATCATCTGAATTGATGCTTCTATTTTTAAACATTATACTGCTACCCTTCAAACTGTACTGTAGCCAGCCATGCCATAGATAATATAGCTATATTATCTATGGCCATGCCGACTGCATTCAGCTCACCTGCTAGCCGCGTGCCAGCCCCCTTCCGCACGCGAGACTACCTGCTAGCATGGTATAGTCTCGTCCCCAGAGCCTTCACACGGCGCGTTCTCAACCTCAAGTACATCTACTCCTTCCAGCTCATCACCCTCCACAAAAGCTAAGTGATACACACTGTCTACTTACAAGACGACTCCGTGGCTTAGCGTAGTCTACATGTGGCATGACACTCGCGTCATCGTACGATTAGTATGTGGAAGACGTGGGTGGGGCAGGTCTGAATACGCATGCGCGGTTGGTAATGAAATTTTTAAGACCATAAAAACAAACCTTAATTAGAGTCCTCCAGAAATTGCAGAAGCGGAGCTACCTACGACATGGCTAAGACCGCTAGGGGAGACAACGGGGGTTCTTCCATCCTAGCGCAGGCTAGCCGATTATTCGCCGACTACGCGAAGCACTGGGGCGTGCTTTTGCTCACCGTCGCTCTGGTGGTCATGGGTTCTTCGATCAGAGGTATGACTGTACGGGTTGTAGCAAGTCAGCTGTGATTTACAATGAGGATTTCTTACATATTTTGGCCAGCAAAGAGGGCGTGAAGCGATCACATATTGTATTCCGAGTAGGCACATTGTACAGGGTTCGATCTCCATGCAGAACAAGTGAGCCAAAGCGTTCCGTTTTTAGACAAAGTTTTGTTACTTGAAGCTAGCTAGATGCATAGTAAGTTTCAAAACTTGGTACGTGAATGGAGACTTTATTAAATTTATGGGATGCTGCAGACATAGCTTATAGAGTAGAAGGCTGCAGACTGCTGGATCCTTGCATATGTACGGCTTGATTGAAGTTTGTTTGAAATGTAAAATTTTATTGAGTTGATTGGCTGTGATCCAAAACATTTGATTGGTTATAGCGTATTTATAAGCAGTATGGCTTATAATGCACATGAACAATTGCAAGTATTATCTCCAAACTGTTTACTTACGCCTTGTTTTTTTTATTGAAGGTATTAATGGGAAGCTCTATCTTGGATGGTGGATTGTAGTTCTGAGTAGCATACTGTCAATGTGGCATTCACGGTTGCGTAATTACTTATGTGATGCAATTTTTTTTTACAGAAATGCATTCCGCTGTGTTTGGTACATGTACTTGCTGGTACCTGAACACCATTGCAAATCGTGGGCAAATATATGGCATGGGACACATTAGCTTTAGTCGGTGGTGCAATACTTGTAATACTGTAGGAAATGAGTCTCCAGAGAGTGACACATCATTGGAAATTACACAGTTATAAGGACAGAATGCCTATGGTAACACCTTGTATCAGCATACCGGTATATCCAAGCTAATTTGAAATAATTTTTTTAAAGACTAGTGCTGACTTCAGTAAGGGCCCTGCAGTGGAAATTCACAGTAAGGGCCTGCAGTGGAAATTCACAGTGCAGTTATGGGTCTTTTTGCAGGTGATGTCATCATTGTGGCTCTACTGGCTTACAGGAGCTATACGGCTAACTTTCACCAAGGATCTGCAGATGCACAGAACCTAACAGGCTACAACAGCAACCGTACGCTTACAGCAGCTAGAAGCAGCGATGGAGAACCTCCTTATGTGTATGAACCACTGCTCCCCGAACATCTCCAAATACTACCGGACGAGTGGAACATGAAGGACTTACTGTTCTACGTTATTGTGGGGATCACCTCTTCACAGCTCATCTTCCAAGTGAGTTAATGGGTGTATGTGCCATTAGGGTAGTCTCGTGGCCGGACTCACACCCACAAGGAGTGATCCGGTTACGCAAGTCCAATCCTGGGGTTTGACTGCAATGACTGTATCTTTGCTACAACGGTAAGACATGTCCAAACGAAGCAGTGTTTAGTTGAATCGAACATATCCTAGTTTGAAGAAAATTCATCCGAAAAAAGGCAAGTTACACTTGTTTATTGCTATTCAAAGCACTGTTTACAAGCTTTAAGACTAATACTTTTACAAGCCTCTTTGTTTCAGACCTGGAGGTTACTTAATTGAAAGTATGATTGCAAACTCTGTTTGTGGTTGTCCCTTCTCAGCAGCTGATCTGTGAGCGAAGGTAGAATGCAGATAAATCTCCACGTTGGCAGCTATTTGTTGGTGTGGTATGCAATAATTTACTTTCCTGTAATCTGATTTGCCGCATCGAGATTTTGATGCTAGCCCCGGAATTTGGACTTACGTAGAGAGTTGTGGGAGAGTCACAGTCGCAGTTGTGACTACACATCAGGGAGAGTCACTCCTATGTGGTTGTATGACTTCTCATGCAGTAGGGATGCCTAGTTAGAGCCACTCGAGTACCGTTCACCAGGACTGCAGCATAGCACGCTGAAACTGGGTCCACTGCCGCTAACTGAAATTGACTAAAATGATCTGCTACAGAATGTGCTATACACGTGTCTTTTTATGTAACAATGCCCAATTACGCATTATTAAGTCACTAAATTCTTCTGAGATTTTAATGAGTACT
Source organism: Phakellia ventilabrum (assembly GCA_963921505.1). Lineage (NCBI taxonomy): Eukaryota > Metazoa > Porifera > Demospongiae > Axinellida > Axinellidae > Phakellia > Phakellia ventilabrum. The sequence continues at coordinate 1,083,124 of OY997380.1, read as the reverse complement.
TATTTGTGTACCTAATGCCCTAGTAGCTGAAATAACAATCAGTGCAAACAATGGTAGTATGAATTTTATCAGAGTGACCATGCACGTGTACAAATACACACGCTCACACACACACACACACATGCACACACACACTCACATACATGCACACACACTCACATACATGCACACACACACACACACACACACTCACATACACGCACACACGCTCACACACACACACTCACATGCACACACTCACACACACTCACACATACACACACACACTCACATACACGCACACACTCACACTCACACACACACACACACACACACACACACACACACACACAGGTCTTTAGTGGCTTCCTCCAGTGGTACTACTACATACGACAGAGAAATAACCCACAAGACTGGAAGTGCCAACCAGAGCGATTCCTAACACGCTCAAACGAACTCCATGAATTCATCGTCGGCACGATCAACATGACCCTAGCCGGTGCGAGCTCCGGTCTTCTCGTGTGCTGGATTGCGAACGGGAACTACAGTACCGTCTACTTCAGAATCGACAAGTTTGGCTACCCGTACTTCCTTCTCTCGTTCATCATCATTTTCTTTTGGTTGGAAGGGGCGTCCTACTACTATCACATCCTCCTGCACATCTCTTTTGTGTACCGGACTGTGCACAAGCAGCATCACAGGTACATCACTCAACGGTGCCCTAGAAATAGACGTTTTGCCCACTGATGTCAATTACTAGATACCAAAATAATATGTCACTGATCCTAATTTTGATATTTGAAGGTTACATCCTGCAGGCTGTGCTAATATTCTATTTTTTAGCCTGACCCAACTGAATCCCAAATTTTTTCTGGGCTCTCTCTCTCTATCTCTCTCTCTCTTTCTCTCCTCTCCTCTCCCCTTCCCTTCCCTTCCCTTCCCTCCCCTCCCCTCCCCTCCCCTCCCCTCCCCTCCCCTCCCCTCCCCTCCCCTCCCCTCCCCTCCCCTCCCCTCCCCTCCCCTACCCTACGCTCTCTCTCAAATTTACATATTTGTACAGCTCTCTCTCTTTCTCTCTCTCCCTCTCTCTAGTTTACGTATTTGTATGTCTCCCTCTTTGCAGGTACCACACCCCCACGGCCTATTCCGCCATTGCCATGAGTCCTTTTGAAGTAGTAGGATTCGACTTCATCCTCTTCACCCCGCTGTTCCTGTTCCCAGTCAACGCCATCCCGTTTCTAACTATCATACTCTACGCCAACTACCACGGCATGGTTGGCCACTCGGGCATCAAGATGGAGTCGTGGTGTCCGTGGCAACCACATTCTCTCTTCCACGACGACCACCACAAGTATGATTTCACCCTCTATGGATATAGCCTTGAGTCTGGGAGGGGTTTGGGCCAGGGGTTACTCCTCCAGAGATTTCCTAAAATCTTAGTGCTCTGCTTAATATCAGGATACCTGAAAGGTATTGATCTAAAATCTGGAAGTTTCAACCCCCCCAAAAGACTGGCTATACTTGTCTATTAATTGGGGCAAGCCCTGAACATGCCCCACGTAGGCAATACTCTAGTGCAGCTGTGTTTAAGCTTACCTGGTGCCTGAAGTTGCTTCTGGTAGGATCAGGGCCCTAACTATATACTAAAATGTAATTCTATGGTAGATTGGAGGGGGCTTTTAGAGCATTTTTTCTGCATGTTCTCTGCAAGGTACTTTCATGTCAACTTTGGCTTCAACACGTACCTGTTTGACTGGTTTCACGGTACGATTCGAAGAGAGGACCGGGTCTATGGTGAAGACATCTTTGGGGGCAGAGGGAGAGAGAAAGAATCTTAAAAAAAGCTTATATGTGAAGTATTTTTGTGATGGCATTAATAATATTTTGTTTTGGATCTTGTATATATCATTTACGACATAATGTTTTGCTGAATGTCAAGAGGATCCTTTTTCTGTTCATTGGCTTTTATCTTTATAATATTTTTTACTTTAACAGACTAGGGCTGCTGTGTCTTTTCTATGTCAACAAACGCAATTTAGTCGCCCAAGATATATAGTGAAGGAGTTGATATACGTTAGCCTCGTTCCCAGGCCACTCCCCCCCGTACAGCTGATCATTCTCACCAATTGTGATTTTGCTTGATAAGTTGTGGCGTACACAGCAGGCCTAATTCCAGAATGATGTCATTTATGGGACATGCATGCAATGGGTGGTTAGGGGCATGCATGAACAGGGAGATATTTGTGTATTGCTGCACGCTGCACTACCTGAGCCACGCCCCCTCCATCACGTGGTACGTGGTGAACAGCAAGACCCGGGAGCCACTGTCTCTGACGTTTTGCCACATGGCACCATCCTGCTGACGTAGGCATCACAAGTGAGTTACCGGTAGTAAACTGATTTTTTTTTTTTTTTAGCTCCCAGTGGAATCGCCAGCGTGCAAACTTTAGAGTTTGGTGGTGGGGTCCAAAAAATGTGGGGTTGGATAAGAAACACACGCTAAATACAGCGAGATTTACAGAAGTTGCGAGTATTGGAGTTTTCGTTATGGTTATTGTTGAGTTAAATATGATCCTTAAACGTTTTACAAAGTTTAATGTGGGTGGGCATCTTTTGAAGTATCTTATCCTTACTAAGCCTTAACCTGTCCTCTAAGGTATTACTTTTTGATTGAAGAGTCACAGAAGGGTAAACCTATTACCATTGAACTCCTTTCAAATCTTTCTTAAAATTATCTCTCATGTTTTCAGATTAACTTTCTGTAACTTTACTGTGCTGTTTTCACAGGCAATTTGCTGAGCGTTAAGAAGCAATATGGAAAAGAGGCTACTTCATGCAGAAACTGGCGACAGATCTGTTAATGATGATTATCAAAAGTTTACCGTTGATGACATCTTGAACTTTATTGGATATGGGCCTCTTCAAGTGATTGCTTTCTTCCTGGCTGGGCTGACTACTCTCTCATTTGGCTTCGAAGCTGTAGTTTTTGCTTTCATCGAACTTCCAGTTCAACAGAAGTGGAACTTGACTGATGTAGAGTATGCCATCCTACCTTCTGCGACTGGAGTTTTTAATATCATTGGAGGAGTTCTGTATGGTTACCTGGGCGACCATTATGGTAGGGTGTGGCCGAATGCTCTCTCACTTTTAAATGTTGGGGTTGCAAGTCTTGCATCGGCTTTTTCACCAAATTTTCCAACGCTGGTCGTCTTGAGATGCCTAGCAAGCGTTGGTGTCACAGGAGCCGCGATTATGGTATTTCCAACTCTGATCGAATTTCTACCGGTAAGAAATCGAGGTAAAGTCTCAATACTGGTTGTCGTGATTCAGACCATTGGAAGCTGCAGTGGGGCGGGGCTGGCTTGGTGGCTTGTTCCAACCTACAAGGATGACGGGTGGCGGTACTTCATAGTTGCACTTTCAATCCCGATTCTGTTTGCTGCAGTCTATCGCATCGTGTTCCGCCTTCAATCTCCGAGGTTTCTTCTGGCGAAGAAAAGGTTCAAAGAAGCATGGAAGGTTTTGTCTCTAATGGCCACTATCAATAGAAAACAATTAGGTGATTTGATACCTGAGGACGCTGAATTTGAAGAAATAATTCTTCTAGAAGCACAAGCAAATCAAAGCTTCTGGCAGACTATTCGAAACTTTCGTACACTGTTCACTTCGACTTACCTGAGAAGAACTATCTTGATTGGCTTAATCTTTGCAATTGCAAATTCCAGTTACTACGGATCAACGATGTTTTTACCAAGTGTCTTGAATGACCTAACACATAAACCTTACTTCAATGCATTTGTTGGTTTCTTAGGCCCAATTCCAGGTGTTCTCCTGATGTCGATAATCGTGGAATGGCGACATGTTGGTAGATTAAACTCCTTAAGGTTCTTCAGCCTGCTTACAGTCATGTCATTTCTTTTATTTGCGTTCATTCAGACTGAAGTCACTATTCCAGTCTTCACCATTTTGATCTACTTCAGTGCTGCACCAATGATAACCCTATTGTATATCTACATATCGGAGTGTTATCCAACTAGTATTCGGATATTTGCCGTTAGTTTCTTCAATAATATTTCTGCCATTGCGGTCACATTTATTCCATTTCTTAGCGGCTATGTGTCTACTGTCTCAATTCCTTGGTTGTATCCAGTGGTTTGGGCTGGCCTGTACGGTTTCCAGTTTCTCTTAGCATTGTTTTTGAACTTTGAGACTCTTGGAATTGAGTTAATAGATACTGTTTTATAAAGTTTTTGTATTCACCTCTAACTCATTTCTGTTATGGCACAAAATGATTATTAACATGAATAGTATAATAATATAATGTATACTTCTTGGATGGCTCTGATTGCATTCGGTAATTAAGGTTCCTACATTACCACTCACAGACCAGACAACCCATGAGGTATATACCTTTCATCTTTTGTTTCTACTGTCTAATGTGGTGGGACATGAATGCACTCCTGAAAGTACGAATAGCTAGAGAAGAGAATTAGTTAAAAATCTCAAAGTGAAATTTACTGTGATGAACCTCTTCAGTGGGATGAAGTAGTAGGTGATGTGTAGCTACAATGTGTCCATGCTTGTGCTATAACTCCGCCATCCGGTTTCGTTCCCAGACCGGGCGTGGGAGGATCTGGGAATGGGGTTGTTGCAGCAGCGCCTGAGCCACGCCCCCTCTATCACGTGGCATGTGGTGAACGCAACTCTGTTTTGGAAACGACGCCAGCAAGAGCCGGAACCACTATCTCTGATATCTCTTGGAAACATATAAGTTAGTTTTAGCTATATGGAGCCTTCCTGCTGAGGTAGTCGTACAAGTGAGTTGACGATCGGTCCCCGTACCAATATGTTCGTAGTGATTAGTCCCCCAGGACTAATTACTTCTGAAGAAGGGGGTCTCCTTCTAAAGGCCCTTTAATCTAGCTGCTTGCTGGAAAATAATTTTTTTATCTAGTAGGGTAACGGGAGAATAATTTCCCAGACACTTAACTGTTTTATGCTTGTACAGCCAAAGAAGAAAGGCACACACGGTTGTTTGCATAGGCCGAATCTATTGACTTTTGAACCGAAAGTGATGTTACTTAGCTGCGCCATGAATATTTGAGTTGCTACGTATCAGATTCTATTATCCACATCACAGAATATGTAGTTATTCAAATACAGAATCTGATATTTGAATTGAATTTGGGGGGTATGGTGTATACGTCCATGCATACTAAATTAACTGTGCTGTTTTCACAGGTAATTTGCTGAATATTAAGAAAGAATATGGAGAATAGGCTGCTTCGTACGGAAACTGGCGACAAATCTGTTAATGATCATTATCAAAAGTTTACCGTTGATGACATCTTGAACTTTATTGGATATGGGCCTCTTCAAGTGATTGCTTTCTTCCTGGCTGGGCTGACTACTCTCTCGTTTGGCTTCGAAACTGTAGTTTTTGCTTTCATCGAACTTTCAGTTCGACAGAAGTGGAACTTGACAGATGTGGAGTATGCCATCCTACCTTCTGCGACTGGAGTTTTTAATATCATTGGAGGAGTTCTGTATGGTTACCTGGGCGACCATTATGGTAGGGTGTGGCCGTATGCTCTCTCACTTTTAAATGTCGGTGTTCCAAGCCTTGCTTCGGCTTTCTCGCCAAATTTTCCAACGCTGGTTGTCTTGAGATGCCTAGCAAGTGTTGGTGTCATGGGAGCGTCAAGTATGTTATTTCCAACTCTGATTGAATTTCTACCAGTGAGAAATCGCGGTAAAGTCTCAATACTCGTTGTCGTGATTCAGACCATTGGGAATTGCAGTGGGGCGGGGCTGGCTTGGTGGCTTGTTCCAACCTACAAGGATGACGGGTGGCGATACTTGATAGTTTCAGTTTCAATCCCGATTCTGTTTGCTGCAGTCTATCGCATCGTGTTCCGCCTTCAATCTCCGAGGTTTCTTCTGGCGAAGAAAAGGTTCAAAGAAGCATGGAAGGTTTTGTCTGTAATGGCCACTATCAATAGAAAACAATTAGGTGATTTGATACCTGAGGACGCTGAATTTGAAGAAATAATTCTTCTAGAAGCACAAGCAAATCAAAGCTTCTGGCAGACTATTCGAAACTTTCGTACACTGTTCACTTCGACTTACCTGAGAAGAACTATCTTGATTGGCTTAATCTTTACAATTGAAACTGCCAGTTACTACGGATCAACAATGTTTTTACCAAGTGTCTTGAATGACCTAACACATAAACCTTACTTCAATGCATTTGTCGGTTTCTTAGGCCAAATTCCAGGTGTTCTCCTGATGTCAATAATCGTGGAATGGCGACATGTTGGTCGAGTAAACTCCTTAAGGTTCTTCACTCTGCTTACAGTTGTGTCGTTTCTCCTCTTTGCGTTCATTCAGACTGAAGTCACTATTCCTGTCTTCACCATTTTGATCTACTTCAGTGCTGCACCAATGATACCCCTGTTGTATACCTACATATCAGAGTGTTATCCAACTAGTATTCGGATATTTGCCGTTAGTTTCTTCAATAATATTTCTGCCATTGCCGATACGTTTATTCCATTTCTGAGCGGCTACGTGTCTACTGTCTCCATTCCATGGTTGTATCCAGTGGTTTGGGCTGGACTGTTTGGTTTCCAGTTTCTCTTAGCATTGTTTTTGAACTTTGAGACACTTGGAATTGAGTTAACAGATACTATTTGATAATAGTGTACTTACTACTGATCAATGTAAAGATTTATGAATCTATTCACAAGCACAATTTTTGTGACTCTAATATCATTCCAATTGTACAGACGCATAATCTCATATTTGAATAAGTGATATATTCATCTGTGACTGTCCTGCTATGAGGCAAAAGATTATTACAAATTTTAACAGAGAAAGAACTTAACTGTTAAGTACGTAAATGGTGAGCCTTTTCAAAGCAATAAAGGTGATAATGGCTAAGGCATGGGAGTAGTGTAAGCGTTCTAGTACCTTCCCTGTCATCTAGTCACTAGACCAGCAGCACAATGCAACGTAGAATGACTCCCCTCTTGCTGTAAATGAACAGGCAGATGTGTATACACTGAATAATGGTTTCCTGCAGAGGGCTGGGCTGCAAGTGGCACTAGTAATGGTTGGCACTAGTAATGGTTTCCTGCAGAGGGCTGGGCTGTAAATGAACAGGCAGATGTGTATACACTGAATAATGGTTTCCTGCAGAGGGCTGGGCTGCAAGTGGCACTAGTACTGGTTGGCACTAGTAATGGTTTCCTGCAGAGGGCTGGGCTGCAAGTGGCACTAGTAATGGTTGGCACTAGTAATGGTTTCCTGCAGAGGGCTGGGCTGCAAGTGGCACTAGTAATGGTTGGCACTAGTACTGGTTTCCTGCAGAGGGCTGGGCTGCAAGTGGCACTAGTAATGGTTTCCTGCAGAGGGCTGGGCTGCAAGCACTATGGCACTAGTAATGGTTTCCTGCAGAGGGCTGGGCTGCAAGTGGCACTAGTAATGGTTGGCACTAGTAATGGTTTCCTGCAGAGGGCTGGGCTGCAAGTGGCACTAGTAATGGTTGGCACTAGTAATGGTTTCCTGCAGAGGGCTGGGCTGCAAGTGGCACTAGTAATGGTTGGCACTAGTAATGGTTTCCTGCAGAGGGCTGGGCTGCAAGTGGCACTAGTAATGGTTGGCACTAGTAATGGTTTCCTGCAGAGGGCTGGGCTGCAAGTGGCACTAGTACTGGTTGGCACTAGTAATGGTTTCCTGCAGAGGGCTGGGCTGCAAGTGGCACTAGTAATGGTTGGCACTAGTATAATGGTTTCCTGCAGAGGGCTGGGCTGCAAGTGGCACTAGTACTACTACATGATGATATGATTGTGATAAGTTATTACAACAGATGCCAAAAGCCAGAGACATGTATACGTACGTACCCTGCTGGCCTCAGACATTCAAAGTCATGCACCCCTGCTGCATATATACACGTACATGTACAATACTAGTACTGTGTCGTTATGTTTAGTGGCCACATCAGCCAGACCAGACAAAGTACTTATTGGGTGAATGCAAAATGATGTATCAGCTCCCAAATTAAGCTAGCATATGCATGCAGCTTTGAAAAATTTCAAAAAAAAGGAATTAGACCAAACAAATCTATATACTGGTCTTAGCCTCGCTCCCAGTCTCCTCTCTCCACCTTTTTTCGCATGTGAAAAAAGTGGGAGTGGAGGCTGGGAATGAGGCTATACTGGTCTAGCCAATGATTTTGTTTCAGCGACAAGCGGTGTCCATTATATTCCGTACTCATAGGCCCATTTCCCTGCGGTAGTAGCTACACGTTGTACGTAACTAACATGGCTCATGTCGCTAAACATAAATACAAGCCTTGTTCCCAGTCAGTTTCGTTTGCTAAAATTAAGCTACATACCAAATAAAGCTGGGAGTGGAGACCAGGAAAAAGGCTAGAGATACAAATTAAATCAATAATAAAAAAATGATAACAGTAATTGTATACACCGCAAGGAAAAAATACTGACTCCTAGCAATTAGATTCAGCAGGCTAGGTACAAAAATACACTGAATCTCTCAAAATGTGTTCAGCAATGAAAAATATCATACTATACATTGGTTACGTATTAAAATAATCAGCTAATCCAGATGTCCAAAGCAATGAGTTGACCCGAGCCTATATAACAAATATTTAATAGAATAATAATCTACTTGTTGAATCGAAATATTGCCTGCATGCTAGCTTCCTTCCCACAGGCCTCCCTGTTCCAGGTGTGATACGGAACACACACAGTGTAGAGAGGTCTAGGAATGAAGCCACCTGTATGCTATGCTATACTTACAGCAAAAACTAAGTATAAATATTGTTAGCTTTTGGTATACCCCAGCAAATAATTTAGGAGGCTTGTTTAGCTATTAACGAATTAGAAGCTGCATGCATGGATTGTAGGAGTCAATAATACACGTTTAAAGCCTCCTTCCTAGCCCCATGCTTTGTGGGCTCATGTAAGCAGTAATCTAACTTAGATTCTAAGTAAAAAATGATTGTATATACATGTTTTAGGCATTGGTGAAGAACATGTAGGGGCTTAATTGATATTACTGTAGATTAGCCTAAAAAGTGGCCGGACCATGGCCTTACCAGTTGTAGTACGGCCTATAGTCGCGCAGTGACTACAGTACCACATATAATATTATACCTTGTTATTAAGGATTCCTGGGCAGCAGTGCTGTGGCAGCTTCTGCATCGGCTTCAAAATCATCCGATTCAAGAATGTCAAGAAATTGGCCGTATCGTTCCGTTTTGAGCTCAATCTTTGATAACAAAGCGGTGATTAGTGCTCGAACTCGCATTGACTCTGTCACTCTTGGACCAGCATTTGTGGCTTCTTCAAATACAGCCCTTCCGATAAGCTTCCTGGCCTTCATCGTATTGGCAAGTTTGTTAGCAAGGTTATTATCAGCCAACGCCGAGATAACTTTGTCAGAGTTATCGAACAGTGTCTTATACTGTGGTGATTGCTTACCAGCCATCTCTCTCTTTATCTCTCTCCTGCTGTTGGTTAGTCAGTCCTAATACCAAAACATAATTATGCAATAATCATTGTAATTATGACTGCAAAACATTCCCAGGGCAACATACAATGAGATTCACAAAATACGCCCATGCCCTGACAGGTACAGGCATATAGGAATAGGAAAGAATACCTTCATTACTCACTAGAAGCCATGTCATAATGTACTGTATTCATTAGTAATTATGTCATTATAATTGATATGCAACTTCCGTTCATTAGAAAATGGTTTCTGCACAAAATGCCCCTATTAGTTGCTTTGCTGTTTCTGCTCCACAGTTAACCCCCACACGATGTGTGCACCGAACAGCGGCCTAAGATTTATAGGCAATGCTTGCATGCACATGTGCATCATATACTAGCTTGTAGCTCTATACAGACACAACACAGCTAGTTAGATGTAAACATTTAGCCCCTAACCTCTACCCTAACCCTAACCATCCTTAACTCTAACTGTCAGACTGCCGGACATTTGGCCACTTCGAAGGATGAATGCTCCGAGGAAAAAGTATAGCAGATGTTGGCAGGGGATCCAGGAGCTGATGTCGTGCATGGGGGTGTGTCTGGTCAAACCCGGGTGGGGTGTGGGGGGGGGGGGGGGGGGCACCAATTCCAAGGACAGGATCTCCTCCCCAGAGGAGGCCATGTTCCATGACAATGGTAGTGTACAGCCACTGATACAACGACTTAGATATTTGGAGACTGAGTGCATGCCATGGCCACAGCCAGTCATTAGCTAATGGTCTATTAAACCAGCTCACCGGGATTTACAACCCTTATTCACGCTGTATAACGCTCATTACTTTAGTACCAATGTCTCAGGCGCGGCACGGGAGTACGGTATATATACATTAATTACATGCAGCTTACCTACAGGTATACAGAAGCAGAAGGGACAATCTTCGCCAAAAAAAAAGTTTGGCAGGGGCTGGGCCGCTTACATTTCCGTCACACCCATTATTGTGGGAGGGTGGAGGTGGGGTCGCTTTATACCAAATTTCGCCACACCCATTATCGTGAGGATTGCAGTTTGTACATGTACTAAGTATGTAAAGAATTATAATTTATAGCGTTAAAACTTCAACTATTTCATCTGTTCCACCAATAGCACTAAGAACCGCCAAAAATCTGTGGAAATTCTCCGACTGGATTTGGACCTGAGCGTGAACCGCCACGATAAGAGTCCTGATCCTCTTGGACTTGGCGACGGCTGCTACGCACGCCTCTTCTCGCGTCCCATTTGTGATTAGTTTAGCCACAAAGAGTTTGTCTGCGAGGTCGTCTGGCGATTGGGTGGCCGCAAGGTGACTGATGACAGTGTCAAATGTGTCTTGAAGCTTCTTGTACTCAGGGGTCTGCGTACCAGACATCTCGACAGGGCCTAGGGCTGGCTATAAGCGTATTCATGATTGATGACGTCATTTCCTGCCTGTACGTCGCGCGCGCGGATCGCAGGCCGGACACGTGACGTTGGTATCTTGGCAACCCCACCATCTTTGGATCTGTTTCTCTGTACTAGTAATGGAATAGGCACACTGTTGGATCCTGGCATTGATTTAGCTGGTGGTCAAGTAGCTATAGCTAGCTACTGTCTTTTTGGGGATAGATATTTGTCATTTGCATGCATGTATATCTAGGAGAAATCTAGCCAATACAAAGCCTGAGGAAACACTTTATGAACAAACTCATGTATCATTGACAAGCTAAGGCTTCAGTCCTACATCTACTGATACAAAATAACGATGACAAGCTAGCTAAGTGTAGCAAAGTCAGTCTCGTGAAAAGTGTAAAGCCACTGGCACGACAACTCCTGTAATAATTCCTATAATTACAGATATAACTATAGTAATAGCTATTCCAATTAGCCATCTCTTTTTCTGCAGCAGGGAAGGAAAGGCAAAAGTGATAATGTGCAGCCTACACATAGCTACTCTACCAAGCAATGTAGCTAGCTAATTTGAGTCATTTTTGCTGTGTGAACCCGTCATTATATTATAGTGACTTGTACCTTACCTAAGTCAGTCATTCGGATCAATCAGCTTGCGAAATTCAGATGCTCTAATGAGTATTATATCCCTGCAGGCAAAGGTTATATCCTAGCATCTGTGTTGCCATGCACCACACACCAATCCGAGATTCACAGATCGCTGGATGGGAATTTCTTAAACTTTTGAGAAGCTCAGTGTGGCAGGGTAAGTTGCTATGGGAGCCTATCTATATGCAGGATATTTGTAAAGTGCTGGACGATTGCTGCAAGAAGGCCTAGTAAGCTACGTACACCACACTCCATCCGTACGGCCTTGCAGTTTAAAATTTAGTTGTTGTATTTCCATGTGTCTAATATGCATGTATGCAAGAAATATCAGTCTTGTTAGATATGAATTAGCAACCTTGTTTTCCATATGGAATGGGAGTAATACTGTGTAAGTACAATATGAAATTGTAACTCACTTCTTGCTTTTTATCATCAGGATGGCTGGGGTCTGGGAATGAGTACGATTATCAAGGAAAGAAACTCCATCTATACTATCCACAATATACATAATATGTAGCTATGTCAGCGCCATGAATTTTTACTGGCTATAACAGTATACGAAGGCATATAAGATTATACAATAGTATGTACATATTATACAGACATTAGAACCCATCAAAAAGTCCAACTAACTTGTACATTGTATCTTTACACTTGCGTATGATATCTAGTATTATGTCTACATAATCTCACACTTATTCTTAACTCACCGAGTGCTTTAATAACATGGATCTGTGTTTGTGTGTGTGTGTGTGTAATGGGTATATAGCTAACAGTGATAAGAAAATGTATCTCAAGTGCTATCTATATTGCAATCGCACACATACATGCACGTACCCTTGTAGGAAAGCAAACATCAAACGAAAGTAATCATGAAACTAACACAAACCCAAAACCTGTGACACCCCCGGGCCACCACGTATTTCCTGCCACACCCCAGGCTGGCCAGCTGTGCGACCACACTCAGTTTATGTTGAAACCGATGCTGTAGAAGGCTGCCTGTGAGCTACACTGATCATGAGTCAGCCATTAACGCAATCATAAAACTGACCCCTCAGCCATTCAATGTGAGGCCTCACTCATGCAACTGCAGTAGTTTCTCATTTCTGTTATAGTTTCTTGTTTGTATTGGTTTTGCGTTGTGTTCCTATATACATACCCTCCCTCATCAACGTGTAGATGTATGCTGCAGGTACCTATAAGTAATCCTATTATATATATATGCTGATATATACTGCATTAGCCTAAAAGCAGCCCATCCCTGTATCATGTACCCTCTGACTTAGTATATCAACTGCCCACTGTACCTGCATCCTCACAACCCCCATGTGTGCACTGTTAGTACCTGCATGAGTATCAACGTAGACTTTAGCTGCTTCAGGGCCGTAGGAAGCAAGAAAAAACCTGTCCGGCCAAGCTTTGCACACCATAATGTAGGGGGGATCTGGGGGCATGCTACCCCAGGAAAATTTTGCAAATTACTCCTAAGACTGTTTCTGGTGGCTTCTCAGACATAAAACGATTTCAGAAACCACCGTAGATGAAAGCAGAGTCTTTCACATTGCCAGCTGAAATTTGAACCTTGTTGCTACAGATTGCCCTGCTTTCTGAGTGGCGGAGCGCAAGATAGTTTTTATGCTTACAAACACCAGTACGGCCATGGCCGTACCGGCCGTAGTGGCTCATACGGCCATGTACTTAATTCATTTATCACTCTCACGTGCACTTACACAATGTGCCCTAATTCCTTCCTTCTCACTTGTGCTAGCTAGTACACAACCAACCCGGGCGCCCCATGCACTATATACTATTAGGCCAGATTCTTGTATATCTCATGTACTATAGCTACCTCTGTCATGGCTACCTCCATGCGCTGTTACAGTACCTCTGAAACGACTTGCTGAGCCTTCCCCCAGTTTTCACGACCTCTGTTAATGGTATCAGGCTCTATACAAAATGAGTGAGAATGACATCAAATGAAGTACAAGAACATTTTATAATAAGAGTTAAAATGATCAGTGCACTTATAATTAGAAATGTAGGGGGCATGCTACCCCAGGATAATTTTGCAAATTACTCCTAAGACTGCTTCTGGTGGCTTCTCAGACATAAAACTATTTCAGAAACCACCGTACACACACACACACACAAACTTACAGACACACATACACAGACAGACATGCAGACAGACATGCAAACAGATTTAGAAGACTACCAATAATAGCTTCATATATACCTTTCCTCTCGGGTTCTAACTCTGCAGGAATATAGCTAGGAACCTTAGCTACTACTCCCATGGACCAGGCCTGCAGTATATTGATAGTCCAAATCCTAGTGATCATGTGACACTGGTCAGACCTTACAAAGTAGCACAGACTACTATGTACCCTCTGACAGCTAGGGCTTACTATATGGTAGCCTGTTACTAACTGTGCCATCTCATTAGCAGGGCCTACTATGGTAGCCTAATACTTGGCAGTGTTGCAGTTGCCAACTGGTGAGTCCCACCGCAATAGAAATAAGGGACGAAAGGTACCTCTTGGTTTGTCTTGTCAGTGGGTGGTAATATGAGAACCTTTATATTCAAAGTAACTCCTTACACACTGCAAAAAATATATATAGCTAGTTGTTTTTACCATTTAGTGGTTACTTGAATTTCATGAGTTTGAGTATGAAGGTAAGAGTTAGACTTGTTCCTTGCTAATGGAACTCGACATTCCATACTCAATTTCCGGAACAAATTACCCACTTTGAGGCTTAACTCCTACCTTCATACTCAGACTTCAGAAATTCAGGTAACCACTTAGCTAATAGTCAAAACAACAGCATACGTTTTGCAGTGATATATACGTTCTAGCAGATCTTAGCTAGTTAGGCACCCATAAAGGCTTCAGGACACCAACTATACATTGCCATACCAACAACTATTCATCACACTAATTAGTAGGTGAACCTGTTAATAATCATACCGTCATAATCTGCCTGTGGAGAACGGGTTCTGGGTTCTGCATTTGAAGTTCCATTCACTGAATAGGGAAGGTTAGTCATAGTAAGTGTCCACACTGTGTTTGCTTTATATATAATGTACTTTATCCAAATTGCACATAACCCGTAAATTGTGACTGCAAATCTTGACTGCACTATAGATAGTAAGTTCTGTATATCTCGCCTCTATTTACAAACCATCATGCTGTTACCAACTGAGCTATAGCCAGAGGCATTTCTGCATGTGTGACTATTACACATGCAATATAGACGACCGAGTGCTGAGGTTAGAGGAATTAAGTTTATGGGGCTATACACCTAGCAAGAGTGCTTTAGACCAGACAATGAGTAAAAAAAATTATCTTAGGTTACTAGGTACTAACGGATTAGATTGGAGGTTACTATCACGTTTAGAATATCTCATTAGCACTGGCAACATCAAAGATTAAATTTTCATAAATTTTTAAACTAATACTTATTGCTTTTTATTTCTAGTCAAATCGCTGCTCCAATATATTATGTGAACCATGATGTTTTTCAAGGGGCATGCCCAGCGATGCATTGATCTGCCATGCATGCCTACAGTAACAATATTTGGAACCATGAATTGCTAACAGACAGTATTGGCATGGTCAAAGAATAGCTTCATTCCCAGGCTCCACTGCCCTGCCCGTGTTTTTGCAAAGTGCAAAAAAAATGCTGGGCAGTGGAGCCTGGGAACGAGGCTAACCAAGGAATACAACACAGCTGTATAGCCACTTTGCTTTAATGAATGTCAACAAAACCAGGTGTATGTGTAACCTGATCAGGATAAGCATTTAGGTGTTGTGTCAGAAATGAATAATCAAAAGAAGTATCAGATAAACACCTTGCAGGCTTACAAGCATCTTGTGAAGGTCCCAGTTTCTACTGTGTTACTATTCGCTTCATGATCAGCGGTTTAAGCCCAGTGACCTTATCAGAGTTAACTAGTAGGCTATAACTACCACAAGGAAGTTGCCAACTTTCAGTACATGCAGTGAAGGTAGGGAGTATTTTTTCAGAATAAGATTATTCACTGGTTCATTGACCTTGGAATGTTATCTGGACCTCATGCAGAGTTTATTGTCGCCACCTCTGGATATTCAATACACATGAATGTTATTATTATGATTGAAGTTCTGTTAATTAACTTCATAGCTCATACCTGTAAGAGCTTTGTCTTCTTTTGGAGGCTCTAGAAGAAATGAGCAGTCATATACATTGTAGTGTAATGTTCTCGAACATGGTATGTAACATTGCTTACACATAATTTTTTTTGTATATACTATAGCAGCTGAAATAAAAGTACCAGTCAATAGTTATTAGTGGTTTATACTATTAATAATAGTAAATCTTGCTGTACCTTTGATAGCTATCCACCACTATGTGGTAGTGCTAGCAGGGTCTAGCTACCTAACTTTGAGTTTCTAAGCAGATGTCAATGATGCCTGCATGCTCTTTGCTTCTCACTTTATTACAATAGCAATACCCACGCATGCAGTGAAGATAGGGAGTATCTTTTCCAATATTCACTAGTTCATTAATCTTGGAATGTTATCTGGATCTCATGCAGAGTGTATTTCCTCCACCTCTGGATATTCAATACACATGATTGAAGTTTTGTTTATACTAAGCATACCTTCATATTCATCTTCTTTTAGAGGCTCTAGAAGAAAGGAGCACAGGACCAACTGTCATAACATTGTGGTATGTTTTCAGTGTTAATTACTGTATGGTTATGAGTGCAATATGGCACTGTGTGACATCATGGCATGAGGGCTATTAATAAGTAATTAATGCCTATGCATGTTTTTTTTAATATAGAAGTTAAATTATATTACTGTCAAGAATCAGTGGTTTATGCTATTATAGTAAATGTTGCTGTAACCTTATGATTCTTGAGCCAATTGACAGGTATAGGTATTCACCTATGCCTTAGTGCTAGCACGGTCGACCTAACTAGGAGTTCGTAAGCAGTTGTCACTGATACCTGCATGCTCTTTGCTTCTCATGCATCTTTAAAAGCTTGTGAATGTCCCGTTTAACTTAGTTATGGGACAGTAATACGACGGGAAATTGAACCCATAATATTTACAAGGCTAGCCTTGTTCCCATGCAGTCTTCACTTATAGCTAATGTCTTCTTTGTACTTTGCAAAGAAACTATTATAATAGGCCTCGTATATAGCTATACATATACCAGGCCTTCCCTAAATCTGAGTGTGTTGGAGTACGCACCATTCTGGGAATTTAATTACTTATCGTGATGGAGGCCTAGCAACTTACGATCAATGAATACTTCAATTATGTCAGCATCAATAGTCTTGAGAACTTTGAGGAATTTTGGTAATTGCCTTGGATTCAGCTCAACTTTTGCAAGAGCTGCATCAAATAGAACTCTAACCCTGTCTGTCTCCACAACATCGGGAGCAAAATTGCGACACTTAGGAATTACATCATCCTTGATTAATCCTTTTTGAAGAAGCTCTGCAGCGAAGGCTTCACGGTAGATCTGGCTAGCAATGTAGTCAATTATTGATTTTCCTCTGCATTTGAGCTTTAATATGCAGTCTTCTGAATTGCCTTGATCCATTCTATCTCAGCTCTAGTAATGATCAGAAACAAACAAGAGCTTTATCACCATTGAGAGGTATAATGGAGAGTGCTATGAATATCATGGAAGAAAAGCTCAGTGCAGTCAGATAGTTATAGTCTACCGAGCTAGGCCCTCCCACCTCCACCTCCACCCCTCCCCCCCCCCCCCACTACACACACTGCAAAAGCAAGAGAGGGTGTGCCAGATGTTATTAATTAGGTGAACAATCAGATTTAGTAGCTCAGTTTCAGCTTACTAGCAAACACACCTGCACATTAGATAAGGCTTTATAACTTACTATACGTGGCTGTTGACACAATCTAACTCTGAACTCTGAAATCTGTGGAACCCACACTCGCTTTTCCAGTGGTGGGGGTGGGGGATGTGAGACATCAAACTATAGTGCTCAATGGTCCATTAATATTCCTGCAGTGGAACTGGAGCATGCAGCATAATTATGTCTGATTGTGCAACTACTGCTTTGTAATAAAAGCACAACGATGATGCATGGTGGTAGTTTAGTATGAACTTAACAAAGTAAATTAGAAATGATTAACAAAGTAGCCTGATCCCTGCATTTGAGGTAACTGTTGGTTCCTTACTGCGGTGTGAACACTGAACTTTATATCTATCTATAAAAAAATCTGGACTGCTGATAGGTGTACAAAATTGTACAGTATGTTGATAGGTTTACTACATTGTACAGTAGCAATAGACCACTTGCTGTCGGGCGCCCTCAACAGGAAAGGAACTAGCATTCGCGCACAATCAGGTCATTATTGCAACTTGAGAGCATTCAGCCTGGATGTCGACTGGGTAAGTAATCGGTTACAGCAAATAATAGCCTACGCCTTGCGCCATCGCGTAACATAAGTTAATCTCCATAAAAGTTACGCGCTAGCGCTGAAGCATTTTCCCCTCAGGCGTTCAGGGAATTTCTCAAACGCGTTGGGTCTCTTCAAAATTTCAGCGTTTATATAGACACTGGACGTTTGAATAGACTGGTATTGCAAACGAATATGTTAATACACGGACGTCGAAAATATGTCGCAGTTTATAACCCTGCCTTGTACATGTATTTAATTACTGCATGTCAGGATTTCAAAAGGGCACTTACAAGGTCGTGAGCTGATGGCGCTGTCAAGTCCGCTGGTAGTAGCACACGCAACACTCGATAATTATCATTTGTAATTAACTATTGAGCATGACCGCCCACATCAATTTTTGCTGAAAGGCATGGCAGTGTGTGGCGAGGGTCTGTGCAAGAGGTAGTCTCATATGTATGCGCAGGTCATTTGCAAGGCACGTTTAGTATACTATATACGTAGGCAAAAGAAGAAGGCATCGCTGCATGGAAGTTTGCAGAGTGTTACAGCATGCATATAGATACGTTACGTGCTCTATTATCTATTATAGACACGTAAACGAACCTATAATATCCATGGTTACAGTAGCCCTCGCGAAAACCCCGCCTCTATTCAGGAAGTGCTATATCAAAAGTCTAAAGTTCGAATAACCCCGGAGGGGAACGTTACAACATGTATAGTAAAAAACAAATACACAAAACAGACAAAAACAGATAAAAGGCACTAACGGACCAGACATTGGAAGTCAGATAGTTCAAACTGCCTCAGAGTCTCTTCTGCCAAGTGGCTCTTCGAGGAAGGACACGTTGAGAGATCCCCCAAACAACGATGACAAAGGGCACCGACGATTTGTTGCACTCTTCTAATTGAGCGAACTCCCCCACTGAGTGCTACATCCCACACTGCCTCCCATCCAACTTCTCTTTCTATCTTAGCCACCACTGGGGCCTTCCCCACCTCTGCACACCTTATATACTAGTAGCTAATGACTCTCTTCCCTTTTCCAAAATACTCTTCTTCAGCTGCAATGTGGAAACACCTGCAACACCGTTCTCTACCAGCCTCTCTGTATATGTGGTCCCGAAAGCCCCCTCCAACTCTCTGAACTCCTTCACAAGACCCAGCGCCTCAACATCATCGCTCACACCTGACACCAACCGATGGAGAAAGCACAACTTCTGTATCAACACCCTGGCACGCACTGTAGGCCAACCCATCACCACATTCGCAGCAGTGCTGGAGGACTACTTGGGCAACTTCAGAATCCTCTTAGCCATCTCATCCTGAAAAGCCTCAAGTCGGGAAATCAGTTGCTCAGTAAGGACCCAGTTTTCATAACCATATAGTAATACTGGCAGCACACAGTACTCCACCATAGAACGAGATGACAGAGGGCTCAGGTCACCCTGAAAAACACCGATAGAGCCATAGTGAAAGAAGCTTCTCCTCGCCTTCTTAATGCCCTCTTCTACAGCCCTATTTGCCATCAAGTCCCCCCTCCACCAATAATCAAGACACTTCCCCTCCCTACCAACTGGAATGGTATGGGAGTCACTTGAGAACACAACCACCTCACACTTCCTAGTGTTCAGCTTCAGGAAGTTCTCCCTAGCAAAACCTCTACACAAGTGCCACCTGCGCATCCAATACCTCAAGGCTGCTGGCCAAAGTTCTGATATCATCCGCATGAAGGTAGCCTCCTGCATACAGGTTGTTAATGGAGGGACCAAGTGCTGACCTTTCCAGCTGTTGCAGCAGTGGATCCATCACTATGAGGAATAGAAGTGGAGACAGCACACCCTGAACCCTGGCGAATGCCTCTCATTTGCATCCATTTACAGTATGTGCATGTGCATTCTTGCACTAGCGTGAACCCAGCATCGATCGCATAAGGAATAATGGACCACTTATCTGGAATAATATAGATGAAGTTTTTGAAACCCAGAGACACGTCGTGGGAATTTAGGGAATCTGGACATGGCATCTAGCTTCGCTAATACATGTGGTAATTCTGACGATGATTCCCAAGAGTGCCTAGACTTGGTAGTAGCTCTGTAGTGGATTTAATAAATTTGTGTAGAATGAATTAAGTGTCGCATGCTTATTTCTTACTGTGGAATTGCAGCTCGGGAATAGGTAATAATAATAGGTAAATAATAGGCTAAAACTGTGAGAATTGTAAATTTTCGAGTGTAATCTATGCACATGTGGTACCGCGGAAAGTTGTAATTGTCTCATTATGTTTAGTTTGGCTGAACTTCGATATCATTCACCTTATACCGCCCAAATTTTGAATAGTATCAGCCTCCGAATCACAACTGAAACAAACGTTTTCAGTATGGATTCAACTCAGTTCAGGATCAAACATGCAGGGGCATTCAATTGCATGATGGCACAATTTTAAACCTAGTTATGTGAATGCTCAATGTGAGGTTCAGCTGCATACTTTGGCCTATTTTTTTGTGAACCTGACTGACCCGTTTTTCTGGAATCCAAAAGAAAATAATGAAAGTATGACATAATACAAATTGTGATGCTTGTGTTCAAAATGTATAGCTACCTTTTTTGTTAGTTCAGTAGGTAACCAGCTAGTACAACAGCTATAGCATATATTGTGTATGTGTATATGTGTGTGTGTGTGGGGGGGGGACAAATTCCTCCATGGAAAATATAATTGCTCTCCTTGTGAACCAGTGGTAATG
The DNA here is from genome assembly GCA_963921505.1 of Phakellia ventilabrum. Lineage (NCBI taxonomy): Eukaryota > Metazoa > Porifera > Demospongiae > Axinellida > Axinellidae > Phakellia > Phakellia ventilabrum. Next base: position 1,062,387 of record OY997380.1, on the reverse strand, counting down.
CGGCCAATGGGTGATACAGACACAAAGTAGTCATTTCCTCCACAGCTCAAATACCAAACGTTTCCTCATACCTGATTACATTATCTCAGTCTACAGCACTTGTATGGCATGAACACATAAATATGGTCAACAGTCTACAATGTAGACTCTTGAATGTGATTAGCTATGTGTTCATGCCAGCTGTACACTGGGTTAACGTACATATGGGGCAATTTTTAAACCTAAACTAGGAAAAACATAGCCTCGTTCCCAGGCTCTAGTGGAGGGGAGAGTAGTCTCCGCCTATGCAAGATCCTGGGAACGAAGCTAGGAAAAATAAGGAGTAGCTAATATGAGTTTGAGACTGGTATTTACAATGCATGTGCAGTTACCTTACTAGCCTTTCCTCCAAATCCAACTAGGAAGGAAAGAGAAGTTGTGTATGCAGGAAGTTTGGAGGGGGAGGGGGGAGGGTGAATGGAGAAATCTTCAAAACACGCAAGACAGTTCATATACATGGCTGCCATATCACTGGAACCACTGCAGTGACCTTTGTAGTTCCCTATGACTGCAGTCACCACTCATTCTGAAAAACTGGGACATGCGCTGGACACTGGACACAATACCTTTTTTGGAGATTTGGAACAGGGAGATTGAAAAATGCTTGAGGGTCTATAGAGAGGCTGAAGCTAGCTATACTGGAGAGACTGTGGGTAGCTAGTTAGCTACCTTGAAAGCTAGAGACACGTGAGTTGAGGGATAGTAGCAACTCAAAGGTACATAGATTTAAATTGTGGAGGTGCCTTTTGCTATCGCTGAGTGTATGGATTAAACTGACAACAAATCTGACCGTGTACGTCAATGAGAGAATTGGAATATTCATTTGCCATAAATTGTGCAAAGTCTGCTCTCATTATATACTATACATTTAACTATAATTATTCCATGCAGTCAATGCAGTAGCCACGTTTTCAGGCTCCACTCCCAAGTTGTTGTTTTTTTACTCTGCGCAAAAAAAAGTTGGGAGTAGCTAGAGTCTGGGAATGAGGCTATCAAGCTATCATAGAGCAGTATGTGTGGTGTCTTTGCTTCCTCCTTTCAGTGAGGATGTCTGCTAACCACACAGGATCGCAATTACCTTAAAAGGAATAAAGCCAGTCTCGATCACCCCACTGATGTGTAGTTCGGAAATCAATTACCACATTGTTATTCTTGCGACAGCAGTACATGACCTTGTACGCGTGGAGCTACATATATATTATAGTACATGCTGGAGACACCTGAAGCAGTTGGAGCAATACACAAGATAATTTTACACATTTGTTTTTATATAATCATCTCTGGAGCTGTTGTGAGTCCAATAATTCAAAAATCTATGTCAGCCATGATGGCTTTGTAGAGGCATGTGTAAATCGGTACAGACTTACCCTGGGAAACTATATACTCTAGATCTTACCGCCAGCTTATGACCTCTCATTCATTCCTATAGCTACTCATGCTAATTTCTTAGCCTCGTTCCCAGGCCCACGTGCGCGTTTCACTTTAGTGTAGCAAAGCACACGAGAGCCTTGGGATGAGGCTACTACCTTTAAACTAAACTTATTTATCTCTTCCTTGTATAATTGGCCATACGGCTTTACACACAACTTTCGTAAATAAATTCTTAGCAAAAATATATACTCAAGCAAAATAATGTCTTCCAAATACAAATTTTAACACTCTTTATTCCTTACAGCATAAAATTGCTACACTCAGATCTGTACACCTACCTAGCAAAAAATATATACAAATGTAGTTGTCTGGTCCCGAATTACTCATCGACTCAAGGTTCTTGTTTAATTTCCTGTATAAAATGCAGTTCATAGACATTAATACAAGTTAGGCAATTTTTAGTGCTCTAGAATATGAGGTACAGTTGTTGGACTCTGAGATATTGCCCTGGAAATGAATTAATAGTCCCCTCGCACGTGCATTTTTATTTTAAGAAATGTGGTACGCCATATAAGGCAAGTGTTGCGTGAGGTTTTTGGTCGCTTGATTATGTTTAGCTGTTGGATCATGGGAGAGTCAATATGGCAAATAACTAATGACTCGGGATTATTAACTAACACTTCGCGTATTTCAGATAAACTCCTCATAGGCATGGTCTAACTATATAACATATTACCCCTACACTTGTGAAGAATTATGCATCTTGTGATTGCAATAATATCACACACAGCAAGGAAGTGGAATAATACAGGCCATTACCAAAATCCTTATGGCTATATATGCTCAAATTACATCTGCAACTACATACATGTAGCTATTACAGTAACTATTCCAAGCAGTCAAAATAATTTTGTAATGAGCTTAATTACTGTATTTTGAATAGTTGCGGTATCTCATAAATGAAAATACACACGGTATGCACGGTATGCAGTACGCTTTGTATACTATGCTGTACATTTCACTACCGGTAAATCCTACTTTCATAGAAGATAATATATATAATGAGACAATATTTAACATCACAGTGACTGCCATGCCAAGTTCTCACCTGGTCCTGCAGGTATATATTTCTCAACGGTTTCTGCATCAGCACCAAGTACCTGTAGAAGAACCTCACGAAATTGATGATACCTCTCTTTCTTTAGCTTTGTTTTTTCCTTCATTGCATCAATAATTGGTCTGACCCTCATTCGCTCTGTGACATCAGGCCCAACGACATAAGCTAGATCTCTGACAGAATCTCCGATAACATTTTTGTCTAGCAACTGATCTGCAAGTTTGCGACCTATATTGAATCTTGCAAGTGACGTGGTAAGCTCAGCAGAGTTTGCTGATATCGTCTTATACTCCCAGCTGTCGGTCATCTCACATCAATGAACTGCATATCCAGAGAAATCATTAATGCATGAGTTCCAGCTTAGACCCTTTTATCATGCAGCATGATATATATATGGGGAAACCAGGTAGATGGCAATGATAATCCTGATTTAGAAAGTTATGGCTGCTAGCTAACTGGAAGTGTAGCACGATACCGCTGCATCGGCACTTTCACTCTAAGACCATGATAAAACAGCCTGATCTGTGCATTTAGTTTGGCCTGATCTGTTGCTGAGAAGAATATTAGATTTGAGGCACGTGCAATGGCCCCGCTATAGCCGAAATATCAACCTTGTTAACTCTTTGAATGCCATGCATGGGTGCATTTAAAAATATGTGCCCATACCAAATTAGTGGCTATAGCTGCAATACAATCGGTAACATGTGTAGTACAAAGTACACAATGTAGCGCTATAAGCCCGTAAAAAAGAAGTCAATTGAACGCAAATTGCTTTAATTTTTATTTGTAAGCCAACCTACCGACTGCTGCTGAGTGGCGTAGCTAGAGACTAGTGAATGGTGGGGCACAAGTAAACTACTGGCCTAATGTGGAGCAGATCATTTGCGTGAAGCCACCCCTCTGCTAAGTGCGGAGTGATTTTTTGCGGTAACTTGGCAATTAAGCACTCTTGTAGTTTAGCTACTGTTTCTTCTGTCAAATTAGAGTACAAGAAAGTACAAGTTGTAAGAGCTACAAGAAAACACTGCATGCATTATCAATCTGCAGCCTCTCCCGCCTGTGAGACTTAACCGCTCCATCCCTTTTCATTGCGCTAAGTTGGTGGGGCACCGGGACGAGTTGGTAGGGCCTGTGCCCTACCTTGGCTAAGCCAGGTCTGACTCTACTTGAACATTAGCCTGTGAAACATCAAATCCGTGGCTAGAGAACCAGTGAGAAGTGCATACTAATCGCAAATGTAACCTGGCCCCACCCCTAATCCTAAGCTAATGTCGTCAACACAAATCAAGTTGAAGTGGCCTAAATTAAGTGCTCGCTAGTCTCGTACCCATGCAGCTCAAAATCAAGGCCAAGGGGACAGTACCCCAGGGTAATGTAAGTGCTGGTATTTTTAGGCTAAAAATTAGCAGACATTTACCACGGACGCTGGACATCGGACGTTCGTTATTAAATTTATACGGGTGAACGCAACTCTACAAAGCGCTCGAAGCATAGAATGTTTGCTCCTCCAGCGCAAATCATCTGCTGAGGAATCAGACATTCTAATGCTTGGAACACATAGGCAAAACGCGTTGGTCAATTAAGGTCTGACTTGGTTTCGTAATAACAGTTATGCGAGTCCTGACTTACCGGGAAGCACGCTGATAGGGCAGACTGTCGCACGGTTAGCAGATAACCTTCAAATCGGGGCTGGTAGCTGTCCTCTTGCTGGCGGAAATAGTACAGCTATGAATGTTATTACTGTCTAAGTCTCGTGCCGTATACCGCGGGCGCGGCGCTGCGTGGACGCAAATTTTGTATGTGGGCGTGTCTTAGCGCTACGTATCGATATCGGCGGTATATATATATAGTGGGAGGGCTCAGGGCTGGAATGGGCGCGACTTAGGTTGTGCGGTGAAATAACACTTCCTAAACTGGGAGTCTGTTTTTTTTTACAGCTCATGCTACATATTAAAATGTTTATTAAACATTTCTGGTAAGCCCAGTCCCGTCATCGTGACGCTATAGAATGCTTTACTGATTACGTAGTAGGTTATTAATCTACGGTCCGGCCAGCATGGCAGGTATGGCTACCTCTGTGTCATAGTATAACTTCACTCCGCTCATGTGTTCTCCACTACTTCATACAGGAGTAGCTCAGCCAAGTGAGCAAGCAAAGCAAATACTAAGAGACTATAAAGTTGATTCTGAAATTATTGGTAACTTTGATAGCTAGCTATAGCTAGTCCTTCTTAATGCATGTCATTGACTGCTGTTTTACTACAGTATCGTTATACTCTTTGGCAGATATTGAAGACTTGGTCTACGTGAATGCCTGCATGGTCGATTTAGCCGATGACTGGGTGCGACTTGGAGAATATTTACGAGTTACAGAAGCAAAGCTGAGTATTATTCGAGCTCAAAATCCAGATCATGATGTTACAAAGTGCCTTTTAGAGATGCTTGCAGAGTGGCTCAATAATGACCTTGAACCAACGTGGGAAAGAATCGTGATTGCCATAGCTGGAGTAGTGGGTGATGAGAGTGCCACGCAAGTGGCTAAGAGGCTTCAAAGTGAGTATGCATGCATGATTATTATCATGATAGTCTAATTTCTTCTATATTTCCTATAAATAGGTGGCACATACAGTCTTATCACTGCACGTATACCGGGATTGGATGTTGGCAGTATTGACAGCTCTGTACTAGACAGTAAGAAGATGGTTGTTAGTTATATTGTAGACTAAAATTGTTGTGAAACTTGCACAACACAACCTTCACTCTCAGGAGATGCCTTTCCTGATATTGTCAGTGCTCTGCACACTGCTGAAGTGACAAAGCGATGGTTTGAAATTGGACTCTTTCTGGGAATTTCGTACGGTAAGTTGGAAACTCTGAAGACTAAATCGGATGATGAAAAGGTACGAGGAGTGGTGAGTTTCTGGATGAAATGGAACTACGACTACGAAATGTTTGGCAAACCATCCTGGAAGGACCTGGTGCGTGCCATTGGAGCCCGAGCAGGAGGGAATGCTCGCAGAGCCGCAAAGAAGATAGCAGCTGATCATGTAGCTACACCTTCAGCAAAAGGTAAGTACATGTCACCCATACTTACTCCTTGTGATCCAATTAGCTATGCATTGCCAATATCCTTTAAGAAAGCTGCCTGGCCATATATAGTTAGCTGTTTTGACGTCATGATGTGTATCTAGTAACATAATATAGTAAATGAATAATCTTAGCAAACAACATGGTTTGTAACACACCCAGTTTTTATAATTAGAATGTTGTAAGCACTCAGTCCTCAGACTGCTTATAAATAACCAACATCAGATCCTCTTGGGTGTTTGGTTAGCTCGTCCACTCATGTACGTATCTTCATGGCAGTTTGCATGATTGAATAATGCTCTCTAACATGCAGATAACTGTGAAATGGCTGCTGAGAATGAAAGTTGGGAGTATACAACATTGTCTAAGAACGCAGGTTCACTTGCTGGAGTACTATCTACTTTCAACATCGCTCGAACACTTGCCGATGAATTGAAAGATGCTGGTGTGATTGGAAATGCTCTCAGAGATCGGGCTTATATCACCGGGGCCGATGTCACAGAGAGAATGAGGGTGAGGCCAATCATTGATGGAATGCTGGCCAAGATACAGCAGAACAAAACACGGTATAAGGAGTTTCGCGACGTTCTTCTGAAACTACTGGGCAATGACAAAGATGCAGTTGAACCATTTATACCAGGTAATGATTGAGGTATAGCAGTGGTATACATAGCTATAAGAAGATGCTATAATAATTATGAATTTTGTTTACGAACAAGGCCATACGAACTGATGAGACTAGTCAGGCCATGGTCTCATCGCTTCATTGTGCGCCTAGCTACAATCAGTTGACCTAAATATACATGCAACAGTTTTGATTCCAGTAAGGAAATCAGAAGATTGTACAGATGTCTGATAAAACAAAGTTATCTTTTGTCATTTCCAGCACTTCCACTACCAGGACAGTAACTCATCAATCTGTGGACAAAAGCTATGACTACAAGTGGTATTTGGTTTTCATTGGCCTTAGATAATGATTTGTGGATTATATATTTTTTTCTGAATTATTACCATAGACTTCTCATTTTTCCTGTCAGAGACATGCAGGTGTTTTTCAGTGACATGGGTTCTTTCTAGCCTGTTGTTTACATTACCTTTTATAGAGTGAAAGTTGCTGTGCAGGACATCATGAGGTAATCTGACACAGCTCAAGTTACAGAAGTATGGGCGGAAAGAAGCCACTTCATGCAATCCATTATGCAATTAGGCTCTATGTCCTTGCCTACACTAAGGATATACTCAGTACAACCATAGCAGCTTGACCTTACATGTATATGCATGTCAGGGCTGTCTAGCTACGAAGGTTTTCAGACCATGCATGATAATTGCATGAGCATCGCAGGATGAATATTATACACAGAGCAGGACATATAATTATATACATCATCACATGATGTAAAAGGATATAAAAATAGCTACTCTCAAAAAAAATACTAATTTAAAATACATTGGTGTGTGACTTGACATAATAATTATTGTAGATTCATCAGTTATCAGGACTGACCAGTGGCACCTATTGAATGAAACAAGTTGTGAAAGGTTAGTACCCAAACCTGTTTTTTAGGAGAGTATGCGAGAGGTAGTCACATCATAGGCCCTTATAAAGTATCCATATATGAGTAGGTTTTCTCCTACAATCATAGAACACCACGTATTATTCCTATGGGAATTCTCCTTTACATAATATTTAAATGACGCTCGCCTGTCAACTTACTATCAGCTGATCCAGGTTTGTGTTTAGCTGCTATTCTGTTTGCGGCATTACGGGCATTCCCTCCAGCACGGGCTCCAATGGCATGCACCAGGTTCTTCCACGATGGCTTGCCAAACTGTTCATAGTCATAGTTCCATTTCGTCCAGAAGCCCACCATTCCATGTACTTTTTCGTCATCGAACTTAGCCTTTAGTGTTTGCAGCTGGCCAAAAGAGATTCCCAGAAACAGACCAATCTCCAGCCACTTGTTTGTCACTTTTGCATCATAAAGGGCACTGATGATGCCAGGAAAGTCTATTGTGAAAATGAAAGTAGTAAATGAATGGTTTTTACAATACGTAGCCACACCTTCAGAGGATGGTATGAAGCAAAAGTTGCAAGCTATTTAAAATGTAGAGTCATAGACGACAAGATACCATCATCAGTTATGGTATGATTGCCTTGGAGGTCACTCCACAGTTCATGTTCCAATTCTATGTTCCATTAGGTCTCAAACCTTTGAGCTGGCCCTGTACCTACCTAATGACATTAGTTTAGATGTGTTTTTTTATTAGAATCAATGCTGTGTGTGGCTCGCTATTTCGTTGGATGGTAAGGTAGCAAGAGCCTATGCCTGTGACAAATCAGTCATTAGGACATCGTGGTTTATCGCTTGCTATATTTGGTACTGTATTGGGACGTTCATGAACAGGTTCATGTCTCATTATATCTAACGACACACTTCCCCATCCGAGGCAGCGTCGCAATTGGAGATGACATTATTCATGAGTATATTCAAGCAGAATCCTAAAACTATTTCAAATGCCTCCAAATGTATAGCTAGTCTTAATGTCACCGCCATTATTTGATTGTTGCACTATGTGAGGCTAATCAGGTTATATAGTCGGTCATAAGTATACAGACACTCTAGCTACAGCAATGGCTATTGAAACATTGTTGACTATTGGAACATGGAACGTGGAGTGACCTCCAGGACCATTGTACTCACGGTTTACCATTTAATTCTGAGTTGTCAACACCATCAATATTCAGCTCTGGAATGGACTCAGTGATCAGACTGTGAGGACCATCTGTGTATATTAGAGGAAGATAAGAGTTGAGATCACTCTTATTACTCATAGTCTGGATGGCTAAGTCAACATGTAGTAGTTACACTCTGTAAACCACCAGATACATTTGTACATATACACATCATGATGACCTCATAGGAGCCTAAGTAGCTACTATGGCCAGGCATGATATTACATATAGGTTAGATGCCGAGACCAAGGGATCTACGCGATTTAGAAACCCGAAGGCCCGAGGATGTAGCGTCCCGAGCGAAGCGAGGGCGCTACTAAGGGCCTGAGGGTTTCTAAATCGCGTGGATCCCATTGGTCGAGGCATCTAACCGATTTAGAGTAGCTAGCAACAGTATATGGTATAGTCTGTAGCAACACAACAGTCGAGAACACAGAAGAATGGAGTTAGAAGACCTCTTGAGTGACGAGCTTTTAAACTGGATGCAGGGTGACGACGCTGGAGCTGAAATTGACGCTGTACTAACAGCTGCTATTGAAACGCACGTCGAGACACAAAGTCTACATTCCGTTCCTGGAGCGAACCGTGATGGCTCCTCCCCTCAGACGAGCACCTCCCCTAAGACGAGCTCCTCCCTCATTGCAGCCAGTAGCCGTCCTTTCGCCCCTGTGAAGACGGACGCGGAGATTGAACAACCCAAAGCAGGAGTCCTCATCGTTTCCAGTGATGAATACAGCAAATGTCCAAACAACTACAAAAAACTGTATCCCTGGAGCATTTTACTTTACTTCATGCTCATCTGTCACCATCAACATGCACTGTAATGGAAGTAATTAACTGGCGCATTTTAGTTTAATATAATTATGGTCATCTGTCACTATCAACATGCATTGTAATGGAACTAATTAACTGCTGCATAAACTTATTATTAAACCTTTATTCTGTAAAAAAGGATTGTGCAAACACTAAAATAAACATGCCCCAAGGGGTGGACTCTATATGTAGAGTCCATGACCTGGGGGGTGAACTCTATATGTAGAATCCACCAAAGGTAGATTCTATGAGGTTTAGATCCCTAGCACTGACCAATCAGAATACTGTATTTTGTACAAGCATACTCTAAATGTACATTGAATTGTAGTAGTACTAGTATATGGTTGGTCTGCTCATGTCTCAGTCCACAGGCGTGGCATTTGTAATATGACTGTGCATGCATAATATCCTACAGATCCAAGTGCAGCTGATACCTATTGTTAAAAACAATTGGTGCAAACATTGAAATAAAATGCCCTTCGCCACATTTGCTCATATTTGTTTGTGGATGTGTTCTGCTTGACTTTAAATGACATGCAATATACCTTGTAACTGTTCAGTAACTTTCACAGCTGCTCTTTCGTCTACTGAATGAATAGCCTCCACCACAGCTGCCCATGTTGGTTTGCGGCTGTTCCTCAACCATTCAGCAAGCATTTCTATTAGGCACTTGCCAACATCAACTTCTGGATAGTTTGCCTTGATGATGTCCAGCCTAGGCTGTGAAATTTTCAGTGACATTCCTCCGATTCTCATCCAGTGATCCGCTTGATCGACCATAGCAGCATTCACATAGACCAAGTCTTCCAGGTCTGTATAAGAAGACCGTGTCTGTAGTAGCCTCATAGCTACCCAGCACCCAGATTTTATCTCACAGTCGTGGAGAAGTAACATAGCTAACTAAAAGAAATACTCCACAATTTTAAATTCCATGCATGGGATAAAAGGAATTAAAGTACTCCTTCACAGCTGTGAGGTAAATTCTGGGCTAAGAAGGCCTGTGTACGAGGCTAGTCTGTAGAACAGCTGACTGTATATAGATAGCTACTACAATCGATATTAAACTGTGGAAAGTAACTTACCAAGAATTGTTTTAGAGTCAACGCCATAGTCTTTAATAATCTTCTCGACTCTTCCTGCAAGAATTTAGCATGGATATACAGTAGCTAACTGTACCTTAACAGAGCCGGATCATATATATACATAGTTGAATACGTACACATCTGTACATTACCTGCCATTATCTATCCAGAGTCAGCGATACCGGTTGTTAGCTATTACGGCAACAGGAAGAGAAACCATTTACTTCATTTCAAAACTCTTGCAAACTTTCTTTAGTGAAAGTTTTGAAGTCAATTAAAAAATTTGGGACTCAAAGTACTTACCTAAAATAATGGTCTGGACAGTTTAGCAACGCCGAAGTTGAATATCAGGGTCCAAACAAGCGCCAGTGGTTCAAATTATGTGACCCACCCATAATAAACTATGCTGGAGGAGGGGCTAGACTTGAAAAGAGGTGTGGCGTGTTTTAATGTGAGTCGTCATAATGCAGCAAGAGGACAGGAGTGCTTATGACACCCTCAGGGAACACTTTAGCGCTATAACCAGCTCCTCCCTGGACCCTGGAAAGCTGGCAGATGACCTGTACCAAGCCAAGCTGATCGCCGACGGCGCCCTAGAAAACGCCGGGCAAACCCTCATCCCTCGGGCAAACAGGTATTTTCAGAGGCGCTGCAAGTCCACTATTAATACGTAGGTGTTTTAGAATGACAATAAGTGGCATAAATGTAATGTAGTTTTTTTTTGGAACCCCACCAGCCAGTCACTCCAAGTATTAAACGCGTAGATTGATCAACATCGATCAGTACATGTATGGCTGCAAATCCATCATTGTAGCTAAATATGGCATGAATTTTGATCCCCACCCAACCATATACATTGACGGTCGTTGACTGTGTATATACTTTCTATGACTTTATACAAATCTATATATTATGCCACCAGACTGAGGGACTTGCTCACTAGAGTACTGCACAATGGCAAACCGGGGGCCTTTCGGGATGTTGTTCTAGCCGTCAAGAAAGATCCAACGCATGAATGGCTGGCAAAGAAGCTGATAGGTAAGAGAGCAACTCTACAGTCTCACTCAAATGCTGTATGCCTGTATGGCTTCTATAACTGTAACATTAGACCAGGAGAATTGATGTTATGGGTTCCCATTAATATACATGAACTGTGTGTATTCACATTTTTTTAAGGAAGTGCATATTCAGGATGAATTAATGGTCGCGGCCGGACTGAATTTTGGGGGGGGGGGGGGTGCTGGAAATGAGGTGGTATGCCATCCTCTATATGAGACACAGAAACGTGAAGGGCGTACAATATTTCAGTGGGCATCATTTGTCTTTTGTTCTGAATCATTACATTTCACGGCTCTTATATCAGACTTTGTCATCATCCGAAGTCTCGTCTACTTCATGTGCATGTGCTTTTCGGAAAGGAGGAGAGGGCTGAGCCTCCACTGTTAGTTTTTTGGAGAGCTATAGCCCGCTTCTGGTACCCTTGTGATATTTAGCTAGAAAGATCTAGAGGGGCTATCATGTCTGCAGCGTTTCCACAGCTCTGAATTCTGGGGTGTTTAGTCCTCTTTGTTTCCCTCACAGATGCCTATGTAAGGAAGGGAGGCAACTGGAACCCAGTGCAGGCAACCGGCAGCGATCTCGCTGATACTAGGGCCATTCGCGGAGGTATATGTTCTACTTATACAGTATAGGCTGATATGGAATAAGTTGTTTCAAATCACTAACTAGATTTCTGTTTGACTTATCTGCTCTTCGCCATGGTTTCTCGCTCCTGAATGTGGGTCCTTTAGTCATTTGCCCCAGAACATGGGTCCTGCCCCTCATGGGGGAGGGGGGAGGAACCAAGGTCTGGGGGTCTTGGCACAAGCCAGACTAGCTTTGCACTCGATTGGGTGTGCAGTAGAACTCTGGGGCATTAACAGGCACTCCAGGCCATTCACGTATCTGCTACACAACACTGTTACAGATATTCAAAGTGATATTCTATTTCAGGGGCCAATTGACTATAAAGTTAGAATTGGTACATGTCAGCTTGCCAAATAAGAGCAAAAAAAACAACTTCCACCCTTTAACCTAGCTATTCCTGTATCTCCTGAGTTTGGGATAGCTTCACTGACTGTGTACAAACAATTTATAGTGCTCACTGAGGGGTATTCCCAGGTGATTCCCCCACTTTAACTCACAACATCCCTAATATAGGTCTTCCTGTATGCTGACATCAACTAGGGCTACAGGTATTGATTTTGAGGGGGGGGGGGTTCACCTGGGAATACCCCTCAGCATGCCAGAGTAAAACTTCATCATTACTCCACTATAATTATGGTATAGTCTAAGGCATAATGTACTGTTTATACTTTCTGTAGCAACTACTCCACAGCCTGCAGTCAATTGGCAACATCTCATAATGTCGAAAAACTCTACTGGCATTATTCGAGCTTTAGCTACTAATAAACTTTCTGAGGCTCTAGCGGACGAGTTAAAAGCTCAGGGGATGATTGGAGATACTGTGTATGAACATGCCACCAACCGTGGTCCAGACGTCACTGAATATACAAGAATGAAGCACCTCATTACTGCAATACTGACTAGCACAAAATCTAACCCACAGCGCTACCATGACTTCATCGCAGTTCTTCAATTGGATGGCATTCGTGAAGACGCCGAAGCAGCTCTTGCACTTCTTCCAACAGGTATTAGAATTAATAGTGGTATGCTACTGCTTCCTCGCAAACTATGTGCATTTCAGTGAAAGGGTACTAAGTATCACCTTGGAGAAGCAGCAGTGATATATGTAACAGCAGTTCTGTGCTCTGTATGCCTGACCCCCTCAACAATTATTAATTTAACCAATGTATTCCAGACTTACATAAATCACTCATTCAGCATTTCAACTGGTGATACAGCTAGCTAGATACTTCCACTCAATCTATACAGATGCTCTTGACACTGTATCTCAACATGCAAACTGTAGTACCATACAGATTTACTCATATAGAACTCTATGAGTTTACTCATATACTTCGTATACATCTCCAGATCTACCTGCAACAAGCCCTGAGGGGATAACAGCTCCGCGACACCAACAACAAGTCCAGCGGACCGAATTGCATACTAATTGTCATATATCTGGTAAGAGAAAATTGGATGAAAAATCATATCTTGATAATTGACAGTGTTAGCTAAACCCGCTGGTTAGTTTATGGTAGCCTCGTTCCCAGGCTCCCACCGCACGGCTTTCGTACTGCAAGTGACAAAAGCTGGGGTGAAGGCCCGGGAACGCGGCTAAGTTTTTGGTGCTCTCTCGTCAAAACTACAGAAAGGAAGGGTACAGGTATGAGTTAGTTTGTTAATTTGATGCTTATTTGATTCCAACATGCATATTCCTCACAGTTGCATCAAATGCACGAGGAGAGAGACGGGAACCACGGCAGTCATCAAGTAATGGGACTGCTGGCACTGTGACCATACACAGAGGTACTTCAGTTTAGTAACCAATATTACTGTAAGTTGTGCTTTGTGCATGAATAGATGAAGGAAAGGGGATCACGGTTGCTACTGTAACAAGTCACAGCTAAGTATGGCGATACCTACATACATACAAACTGCATTCACTAAACCACTATCTGCTATGTAGCTAGCTATATCAGAAGCTACTTAGTCCGGGGTAGCAACTGAGGCTATAGAAACTGAATATATATATTGCAGTCTCGTTTTGCACTGTATGAAAGCCACAGTTAACAGCAGAAAGATAATAGCACAGTGATATTATATTTCCTAGGTTTCCTGAAACATACCATATAAAAATTTGAGGTTACAATCGCTGTTATGATCACATAATGCATACCTGTGGAACTGAGCTATAATAGGTTTCAAATTTCAGCACTCCCACCAACTATGACCTGCTCACTTTTGCAGGTGACATGCCCAGTCTTCTAACTCTCAAGAAATTTCCCGGCAAACGACACGAGTTCAATGTCTTGGAAGGAATTGGTACACATTATGGAGATGTTGGGACATTCCTCTTGAAAGATCACGTGGGAACAAAAGTTTCAGTGATTGAAACTGCCAGACTACGCAACTCCTCTCTGATCCTACAGGACATTTTTCAAGACTGGCTTCAGGGAAAGGGGGAACAGCCTGTTACGTATGCCACACTTGTTGGGTGCTTGAGAGCAGCAAATTTGAATGTTTTGGCTGATGACATTGAAGAGGTTTTGCAATAAGTTTTATGAGTACCACGAACTAAGCATTCTGACTTGTTTTTATTTGTTGACGTTTCAATACCTGCAGTACATTGTCACCTGTACATAGCCTGACCCTAACCAAATTAAACATGATTATATAGCTACTGCTGGTCCAACAGCCCACTCTGTTTATTCACAGATAATACTTCATTAAACACAGCTAATCAGATTATGAGTGAGTGGTAGGGAAGTTAGCTAAACCCAGACCCAAACATTATAGCTTAGCTATACAGTTAACAGGCGCCTCACTTCATTTTACGTGGGCGTTCATGTGGGTGGGGTCTGAGCATGCGCACTCAAGTGTCCCTACCACAGTAGTGGGAGGGGCTGAAATGGGTGCGTCGGCCGAGATGGCCCTGCCCATTTAAAAATATGGCCTTGCCGGAGCTGACGCTTGACGATTATTTGGCTAGGGTGCCTCCCCAGAATCGGCACGAGCTGGACTACAAGATTGAAAATGATGCCGAGCTAGCGGAGATAGCAGAGTCCTACACCGATTGGCAGGGAACCATCCCTAAGCTGGGGCTGAAGGCTACGGATGAAGAGGACATTCTGACGGCGAATAGAAGTGCCAGGGTTCAAAGGTACATATCGGCATAGTGATATCAGGAAAACCAATCACTACAATATTATGTGCAGTGAATAGTCAACCTGGTGTATCGTAAATGGGGCAACTTTAGACAGGAGTGATGCACAAAGTTTAGAAAGAAGTGCGGGGGTGTCTTTGGATGGCGGGGTTGTCTGTACACATGGTAAATTTTCCTCGTTCTGAAGACCTTCCTCCCTGTGATTGTACGTACTGCAAGAGAGCAAAGGTAGCTCATGATATAGAACACACGTATGCATAAAGTTCCCAAGAAACATCCTTCCTGGGAGAAGTCAATTGGATAGTATGGATTACTTCAATTCCATGCCAGACACAAGAATCAGGCAGTAAGCTAATAGGAACTTCTAAGTGATAGCATTACTTGTTACTAGACTCATTCCTCTCCTGAAGGAATTTTTCCTGCACTTATGCTACAAGTATCTGATGCAATTTCTCTCGTTTCCAATAGTGGCGTCAGTCTAGAGTTATCTTACCTCTTTGCCAACTTTGAACACAAAGAGTGAGAGGGTTCGTGTAGACACTGTAGAAGTAGAGGTATATGAGCGCTGGAGACAGACGTGGAAGTTTCAAAAAGCATAGTCCGTCTCCACTCTACCAAACTAGCCATGTCTGAGCCTTGGATAGGCATTGCAAACGAAGATTTCACCCTTCTGAGGCCAGTTGTTTCTCCAGCGACCGGCTGGCTCCAAGTTTCTGAGTGATAGATATTCAATGCCTGGTCAATGATCCTTGTACTGACACCTAGCTGGCTGGTACATGCATGTACTCACTCAGGCTCGCCCCACAATGTCCTACATTCATCTAGTTTGGATGAAACCTGGTTTACAAGTCTACAGTTTTAATCTTCCATCATGCAATAGCAAATATTTGAACCAGATATGCGTAGTAAGTTGCTAAAACATTGGTAGCTGTATATATACCAGCTATCGTATTCTAGGACACAATCGTATATGCCCTCCATATGTTCACCTCCACACACAGGAGAGTCGTTCTTCAAAGATGGAGGGAGAGGTATGGTTATCGTGCCACCTACAGGAGTCTTGCCCTATGCTTTTACGAAGCTCACAGGCCAGACATGGTACAGGCAGTGCTCGAGAGACTGGGGGCATCATTCAGAACTGACGACACTGTGAAAACAACAGCATCTATCATTGGTCATCAGACCACTAGTCAGACCCCACAAGGTACATGTCGGTGGTGACATCGTGCATCAATTTATTGCTGCATAACTGCGGTACGGGCAATTGCTCCATCATAGAGGTGGGGTACTGATACAGCTAGGATGATAACCTACAAGTTATAGTCTCTCATATATTCATGGGCCCCGCCAACTTTTTACACTCAGTAAAGGAAATTACTTGGACAAGGCTACATATAATTCCTAAGTTTTGATGACAGTATGTACATTTTTCTTTAGCCAGTTGAGTGTACTGTAACTACTCTAGCAACCTACACTTTTACCGCCACACGGTATCTGAATTGCAACGTGGCCTGCATGATGGTACATATTCTTCCCAACCCGCAACAACTATACCATGTGTGCTTGTATTATGTTATACGCCACATACACCGAAGTTGTAGCTATAATACTACACTAGAACTCTGTAAGAGCTTCTAATGCTAATATAATATATAGATGGTACTATTGTCTGCATGATTTGCCACTCTTCCGTGTATCTAATACAGGCCACTATCCCACGATGACAGATTCTTGGGAATACAAGAAACTTCGTGAGAATCAAGATGACCTTGCTACAGCGATGGGTGCTAATAAAGGTATCGCTCTCAGCGTTGCAACTAGACTCGTTGCAAAAGAAGTAGTCGCAGAGGCTGCCAAGGAGCTAGCTGATGTACGTGGTCCTGATGTTACCGAGAAATGGCGGGCAACTTCGGTTATTAATATAGTGCTGCAAGAGATTAAAGCAGATCCAAAGGTGTACGAAGTTTTTCGAGATGCTCTGTTATCTGTTGGTCTGACTAAAGCTGTGGTAAACACATGGCTGCCACCTAAACCAGGTATGCTGATTCTAATATAAAGCCACTAGCTATAGTTATATAGCTACACTGCAAAAACATGAGGATTGTAGCTTGGCTACCTCAGTTGTAATTCAAGGGTCACCTCATATGCATATACAGGTAGTTGTAGGAATAACAAGTGGTCAATCTTTTCCTTGTTAGCTACAAGAGAAACTACACAGTTAGTGACTATATCTGATTCACTATGTTTACTGTGACTGGCTTCCCTAACTGAAAGTATGTGGCTATACTGGCTAGCTTTCTGGCTCCAGTCAAATTATCTGAAAGGAAGTATTTTTGTGAGTGAACATCTGGTAATCAACTGCTCTGATACCCAAATATGAATAACAAAGTGGTTGAGTTTCCTTTGTAGCTAGCAGCAAGGGAAATTCTAACTACTTTTTTATTCCTGCAACATACATATTATATGTATGAGGTGACCCATGTAGCACCCTGCAACTACAGTAACCACTCAGTAGCTAGAATAATCTATTCATTTTACAGTGTGCAATAATGACTGAACGGATTACAATAATTCAAATGTGAAGAAACGGTATTTTCTTTGGGGTATTGCATGGACGTTTAGTTAAATATTTGGAGAGTAAGACAATGTGACGGAGGTTTTACCATAGATATTATAGACACATAACTATAATATCTATGGTTACACCTATACAGGAAAATCAACCTTGAGTACGTGTATAGAGAGCTATTGTCTCCTATCGCATTGCTGAGCAAACAAGTTAAACCGCACGAGATCCAGTAGCTGGTGAATTCACAAATTACCCCCCCAAGGGCGACAGAGCCATAGCAGCCGCCATGGCGATTGAGAGCAAACAGCCACAGTATACATAATGTTAATGCATGACCTTCAGTATAGTGAGAGCTGCTTCCTCACGGCTGAAATACCTAGTGTATAAAATTTCAGTCACCACGTAGCCTCTGCACCAGCCCTGGTAGTTTGCGATTAGTTTTCTGAGTACCGCGTTATGCTCCAACTGAGGTAGGGATGATCCCTGTCATATCTGAAGTCTAGAGGCATCAGTAACTCACATTATCTCTGGTCTAGCTTTCTAAGTGGTCAGCAACTCTTCTTTACTTCTTTAATAGCTTGTACAGCGTATTATGGCAGCAGATCAAAGTGTGCAGTGAACCAGTTAATTAAGTCTCTACCAGTTAAGGAAATTGCTTGGACCAAGGCTACATACAAGTCACAGGCTTTGATGATAGTATTTAGATTTTTCTTTAGCCAGTTGAGTGTAATGTAATTACTCTAGCAACCTACGCTTTTACTGCCACTCAGGATCTGAGTTGCAACGTGGCCTGCATGATGGTACACGTCCTTCCCAACCCACGACAACTACACCGTGTGGAACAACAGAGTCCCTTGCTACCAAGTCTGGGACAGTGTCAGCTCCACTGCAACTGTTACAGGAGCCCGAGCCTAATAAACATCCAAGACAGATGGCTAGTGCTGGGAGCCACTCGCACCCATCCCACAAAGTGTTAACAAAGTTCCCAGAGTCTGCTAAGGAAACATACTTGGGTAAGTTGAAAGAAATATATAGTAGAGTATAATTATTGTGTTAATGTTTCAAAACCTGAAGGCGTATATGTACATGGAGAGCTGTAGGTGTAGATGAATTATGAACATGCTATGAATATGCTTTGTGAACAAGTAGTGTAAATTGTAATTATGTTAAGCCTAGGCCCAACCAGAAGTATTGACTCCGCCCACTTCATCGTGGTAGTCATGGCAATATCTGGAAGTGTACTCTATACTGAGTTAAAAGTGTAACTATAATTTCAGTAACATCAGTTTATTACTTTTGGAGAATTTTGAAGTATGAATGTTTTGGGCAAATTAGTGGATTTATATGGCTGCTTGCCGCTAAGTCAATGCATGCAGTAATAAATTTCTTGTATTTCTGTCTCTGTTGTTTAGTTCTGTGTAGGTCTTATGGCTATTGGTTGCAATTTTGTGGAGTGATGACAATAAAAGCCTTACCCGGTCATGACTTTTCAACTCTTCAACACTTCCGATTTGGCCTAACCTTAATTTACAATATTATGGAACTATTTAATTTCTAATTAATAAATATGGAAACCCGCCAGTGTGAGTGTGACCACCTGTGTTGGCACTTTTCGGTCTCATCAGTGTACCTTATAGCCATACCAGTCAAATTGGTAGCCTCATTCCCAGGTTCCTTCTTTGCTAGAAAATGGGCTACTATTACATTCCCATATAAAGTGTTCAGATCTCCTGAATGCACAGATTGTATGCATTATAATGACATCAGCAGTATTGCAATATACTGGGATGGAAGCTGCTTTCAGTATAACAACAATTCATTTCCTTATGATGTTATAACAACAACTCCATGCAGATAGAAGTTGAGTAGCCTTTCACCCAATTGAGAATATGCTGCACTTTAGTTTCGTGTTAATTAACCCATATTATACTAATGTATAGCAATGTTAACCCATGTTGACCCATGTTAACATCCATGTTACATGTTAACCTACGTATACTGGCATACACCCATGTTAACCCATATATACACATGTTAACCCACGTATACTGATTTATAGCCGTGTTAATTAACCCACGTATACCCATGTTTAATGTTAACCCATTTCATTAAATTAATTAACCTACGTATACCCATGTTAACCCATGTATAGCTACCCTTGTTAACACCCATGTTAACATCCATGTTAACACCTATGTTAATTAACCAATATTAACCCACGTATACTGATGTATACCCATCTTAACCCATATAACTGATGTTAAACAGTGTATTTGAATGCTGAAGTATTCTCTGGGCAGATACTTGTATGATAACATTTTTTTATTCTTTCCTAGCTGACAAGCCCCGACTTGCCCAGCTGAGGATGCTGAAGACAGCTGAAGGTCAGAAAGTTGAGATCATCAAGCAACTGGCTCCAGTCTGGAAAGACTTTTGCCTTTTTCTAGACTTTGACCCTGACGGTGGAACTCTGAACACAATTAAAGTAAATCACCAAGCTGAGGGAGCAGTTGCCTGCTGCCAAGCTATGTTTGAGTATTGGCTGTCCGGGCATGGAGTCCGTGCCTCCTGGGGCACGTTGATCGAACTACTGGAGGATGCTGAACAGCCACATCTGGCAGAGCAGATCAAGTGTGTACTGGGTTTGTAATATTGAATCTCACTATACAAACATCACTGTATGTTCGTCACCTGCATTTATTTTGTTATTTGCAGCATTTTGCACGCATGCATGCATGCACAGTAGAAGAAGGGGGTGGGGCTGGCTGCATGTGATCATCATGCATACATTTGTGATGAGCAAGTCTGGTGCAAGTGCTTACAGCCTTACTGAAGTACTTATTTGAGTGAGTCATTAATGACCTGAACTTTTGAACGTTGTATACGGGTGAGTGGGGAGCTCGAAAGTTGGCATGGCTAGCCACCCTCACCAAACCTGGTTCTCGACGTGTATCATGTATAATTTGTACACCTACCGTATGTGTGCGTGGAAGTGGGGAGATAACGTAATTCCAAGGGTTGTAAGTTACTGTTACTTGGGGATTGAATTTGCTGAGAATGGGTCATGGGATAGTCATGTACAGAAGGTAATTGATAATGGGAAGAAAAAGCTTAATCGTTTGCACCGGTTTGTCAGTAATAGAAATATCAGTACCGTTGCAAGGAGATTATTGTTAGTTTCAGTACTTCGTCCTACTTTAGAATACGGTAGTGAAGTGTGGGCTTGTAATAAACGGCAGACAGCTTCCTTAGAATCCATTCAGCTAGGAGCAGCTAAGAAGATACTTGGCTGCTCTTCCAAAACGTGTAATGAAGCGGTAAGGGGAGATATGGGGTTAGAGTCCTTGAAAGGGAGGAGGGATAGAAGCAAACTTAAGTGGTGGTATAAAGTCAATAAGTTGGATATTGAGCGGTATCCTAGAGTACTATTAGATGCTGAGTGGGAAGTGAAACCATGTAGAGGTAGGCAAAGGAAAACTTGGATGAAAGTAATTAATGAATTGCTGCTGCAGTTAGATTTAGATAGCCAAGAGGTATTAGCTGCAGATAATATTAATTTGTTTTTAGATACGGTAGACGAAGCGTTGAGGGATAGAGAATACAAGGACTTTAATGACAGCTTGAATACTAAAGTTAAGTTGAATCTGTACAAGTCTTTCTGTAAGGAAATAGAATTCAAGAATTATTTGCAGGGGGTAGGTGATCCGGGTACAAGATTATTGTTTAAGTTTCGGTCAGGTACGAACGGTCTGAATGAAGAGTTAGGAAGACATAGGGGTAAAAATGATGATAGGCAGTGTAAATTATGCAGGGGTGAATGTGAGAGTGTGGTACATGTTCTCTGGGAGTGTCCAGCATATGACAGCATTAGAAATAATTTCATGGTAGAATTAGAAAATCTATTGGGGGAGGTTTGGGGAGTTTAGTACACTTGATAATTTTAATAAGGCAAGTTTTATTTTAGGATTTGAGAATTGGAACAGGGATGATTTTAAAGCATTATTAAAGCTAGTTAAGAGCTTTGTATTATTGATATGGGAGACTAGGAAGAAGGAATTGTATGGTGATCAGGATTATGTGGTCTCTGGTTGTTCTTGCTCTTGTCCTCTGACTGGAGGTCTTACAAGCTCCGCCTGCATCTGTGGGTGCGTGGTCAATGGCGTAAGCGCTATGGCAGCAACATGAGTATATTATTCACCCCTCCAATTATTCGCCACACCCCACTTTTCCAGGAAAAACCATAATATTTTTCCTCTTACGAATTCGATCCCCATTCTTAAATTATTTTTCTAATAATCGCCATACTCTAAGGTAGTGTACACTTTACAGATTGTCATCCCTATATATATCTTTTGACATTTTTCCAACCACATACACCACAATTCCTATATGCCACACCAGTTACATCCACAGCCAATAGCTAAATGATTGCAGCACTGACCCCACACTACCTATACATGTAACTTAAAACTCCTTCACAGCAACATGCATTTTAGACTCAATACTGCTCACCCCACATCCAGCACCACACTTTTACAATGACATCCTACCTCTGACAACATAACAAAAGTACTTTCAAAAAACACCATGATAATGTAACGTACGGTCATCCCTTGTAGCAAGCACCATGCGAGACCTGGTTGGACAAAAATGTCAAAAGATATAGGGATGACAATCCGTAAAGTGTTGTGGTGTTGTTTCTACCTTATTCGGTTGCTTTTTTGGAATTTCATCCCTATTATGTGCTTTAATTTCTTAAAATGTTTTTTGTGACTTAGTACTAGGAATCTTGCCTAGTCTACTACCTAATTAATATATGTGTGACCACATGTAAAATGATGTCTCTATATAGGGTGGCTATATTGTTCCTGTACACAGCAGCTTCTGTAGCCACAGCATGTTATAACTAAGAGCACAGATACAAACCCCCAGCTACGTGGGCATCTTTAATTGAAGGGCTCAAAACCAGAGGGGTCTAACCCACGAATATTGAATTTGCCCCCCTAGACAAGAATACTCTTAAAATGTGTTTCAGAAGCTGTTGAAAACCAAACTTTTAGTGAATTGCTCATTAGTCTTGTGCCCAGACTCACACCCGCCTGGGCATGCACGAGACTAATTGCTCCATAGGGTATGCATGCATGTTTTTTTACTTCATTTTTGGGCAATTCATGCAATTTCCAGTACTTAATTGTGGGTTAGCCCACTATAGTTCTGAGCCTTTCAAATGTTATCCCTCTAAACATACATGCAGGAAGTTTCATGTAGCAGTTCAGTAAAGGGGTGTGGCAATCAAGAATGAAAAATTAGTTACCGGTACATCCTGATGAGCATACATAGGTCATAGATTTGATTGGCACACCCCTGGAGTTTACACCTCATAATCATGCCTATTTTTCAATATATTTATGTATCTGATTTGTAGACGACAGGAGATCAGTGCATGTCGTAAAACGTAATGTGCTACACCTAAACGTATAATAGCTTATATATAAGTCTGTTGCAGTAATGTAACATGAAATCTTTTGTGTTGTACCAGATATGGAAGACGCTGTACAAAGAATGGCATCAGAACTGTACGCCGTAGCCCAGCGCTGGTACCAAATAGGCCTACAACTCGGAGTGGAGGTTCACAGACTTGAGGAAATACACGTGAGTGATAAGGAGTGTCTGGAAACCACGTAGAAAACTGGAGTCAAAACAACATATATACAAACAACACATGCAACAAGATGGATATTTTAACATGTGGTTATAGTTTGAAATAGGGTTGAATATCTAAATAGCATAATAATTATACATACATGCATGGATAATGTATTATTTCATAACACTACACCCAACTATAATCAGCACTTCTGAATAGTTACCTAGTAAGTCCTACTGAAAGTCCTACAATCAGTGTAAGAGTTGAAATAATCAGTAAAAGTATCCCTGTTACAATTCCACAAAACTTGGCAGGATGTGCCTTCCTCCATTGCTTGGAACTCTGGCCTGCATGTATTAGATTATTATCACACATAATCACTGTAAACAAATATGTAGTTTTTTGACTGCTTACTGTGGTTACCTGAATTTCAGAGGGAGGAGTTAAGCCTCTAAGTGAGTGATTTGTTCCTTGTTCTTGGAAGTTGACATTCGATAGTCATATTCCATAATAAGTAACAAATTACGTGTAACTCTTACCTTACATCTAAAATTCTGGTAACCACTAAAGTAGTCAAAACAACTGCATAATTTCTGCAGTGATATAGACATTGTATATAGCTCCTTCATAACAGGTAGAGATTCTGCATTTCAGAAGCAAAGCTCTGCCATATATATAAGCGAAAGTAAAGGGATAATTATTTAATGTTTTTTCTTCTGAATCACATCTAATACTTAGATGCTAGATTGTACTCAAGGACAGTTTCAAGGCCATTTTACCCTGCTTTTGGGTAGCCAGTCTGGACATATTGTCATAAAATATCTAGCAATCCTATAAAATGCATGCTTGTTGCATTGTACTTCCTAGGTACTTACTATAGCTACTCTTAAGGACTATTACTTCCACTAAGCCAGATTACACATGAAACAAGAAGTATCATGGTTCCACCACTCACTTGTTCTAACTTCTTTCTTTTCTAATGATTTACCATTTTCATCTTCAACACAAACTTTGATGTCATAAAGAGTATTGGGGTCTAGTTCACAAATGGTAGCCTGGTGTTTAGTTTCTGCTGTGCCTTTGTCAGTTATTTTAACTGTTTGAATGTCCATGTTGTTGTAATTCGGATCATCACTACATGAAAAACAAAGAAATACTATAGATATTGTGTGTGTGTACGTGTGTATGTGTGTGTGTGTGTGTGTGAATTTAATCCTCATTATATGAGTTTTAGCTCAAATCCATGCTGAATCAAGTTCCTACATATCGCAGTAAACTTTCCAGCAATTTTATAATTTAGCTTCAGTTGAATAGGCAACAACAGCAGGCAGATTTCTGGACTTATATACTGCACTAAATTATTATTAACGAGGGAGTTCAATTATATGAACCGCCATGTAATAACTACCACATTCAGTCTAATATGGATAGTACTGTCATGCTTTCCAAAAAATTAATCTTTAGTGACTGCAATTCTTTGAGGAATTGTGCCAGCCATTCATATTTAGTCGATTTGCTATGATAATTAAAGTACTGATCTTGCAAAATGTCATTAGAACTACCATGAATCCTCACCTTGATTTCCATTGTACCACATATTTAGTGGGAGTGTCTCCATCACCCTGTCTCCATTCGACCACAATGCATGTCTTCACTTGTTCCAAGACAACCAATCTGTAAGGTTGAGCTACGTCTGGATGAAGATAGAGCTATGACTAATATGATGATGCTTAGATATGATGTATATATTATATAGTCTGCTGCTCTTTCTGATTAACTATCGGTTCAAGTTCTCCATAGTATTATTGGCCTCAGTATATAGCTAGGCTAAGCATTGGCTACATATTCTTGGACCACTGCTGTAAAAAACATACTGTAATAGCTATTAACTCTGCAATTCATCTTCATTTGGTCTATTCAGTAGCTCTGCAGGGGGGGGGGGGGGGTGGTTGGACAAGCCTCATGTACATGTGCAGGTATTTGCATTCCATTGTCGCATGCGAACGAAAATCCAGAGTTATGCGACTAATACGGAGTTAGCTAGAAAGAAATTGCTATAACTCAGCGGGGCTCCATGGGGCACAATCCATGAATTTACTTACCTTCCAATGGCAAGTTCTAAGATGCAGGAGAACACATTCCAGTACATATAACGGTGAGCATGGCTGCATGCCCATGCTGTGCCTTATATATACTATCAGAAATAGACTCGGGCTGCTCCTAGAGACTTTTCTTCAGCTTTGAGCCACTATCAAACACAAATAAAGCTCTTCAAGAGAGTTAGCGCTGCATCTCGTGTACTGGTGCTGGCTTGCACACGTGACCTTGTCCTAACCCTCCCTTGTTACAGTAGCTCTGTGTGTCATCTCTAGAACTTAAGAACATGTCAAACTTGTTTATAGGTATTAATATAATGACTATTTGACCTTATACACACTATAGCCAGAGATACTACACATACAGACTATGAGTTGCATACCTGGGTTGTGCTGATCTTCAGGCTGTGCAGTTTCCAGTTGTTGTTGATCTTGATTCTGGGAAATAAGAGTAATAAAATGTATTCCTCATGCAAAATAAACCATGGTAATAAAATGTATTCTTCATGCAAAATAAAATGTTATCGACGCCTAGTCACTAAAGAAAGCTCCTTCACTATACTACTGCTCTTTAATTGGTATATAAGTGACATACTACACGGCATTCAAAAACAATGCACAACATTGCTACTAAGTACAGAACTGTGTACTGTCACTGCAGCACTGTCATTGTCATATATAGCCTGAGTGATGTTGTATATATACATGCAGTTACACAATAGTAATTGTCACTGGCCAGATAGGAAGGAAATTGGGTAGTTCCTTGGCTCAGTCAGGTGTTTAAGTCAAGAGACCTGCAAGTAGTAACTTTCAATTTTCGTACAGACTCTATACATTAGTGGTGCCATTTTCCACCCTGAATTCTCGGAATGTATTATAAGGCATGCTATGTGCATGCCTGTCAACATAGATAGTATAATATTATACTGTCTATGTTTGTGAAGCAAGAGTTGAAGCACATGCAAGTACTATGAAACAAGTGAGACTCACCAATTCAGAAGAATCAGGTTCAACCCTCCTCCCTGTAGGACACATATCAGTGCACATAATATTATAGTGAGTAGTTACATATAAATAATTACTTACAAGGACCAAGTTTCCATGTGGCTATATACTACGTTGATACTTGATGTCATATCCGGTCTATATATTGAGGTGATATTTGTTAGCATGGCCGAGGGTGGGTGGTGGATCGAATCTATCTTCATAGGAATATGGCACCTTGAAGATGGGAGACTTGTATAATTAAATAGGCTTCTTTCTGATATTTTGGATGTGAGTTGTGCATACCCGTGTTCAGGTTTTTGTCCCATTCCTAGTATGTGTCAAGTGTGACGTAACAGTATACAGGACTGGCCGGTTCCCTAGGGTAGGAAACTTGTATGCAGTTTTTGTATAAGTAGCTATATGATTAGGACCTTGATAATGTGCATATATGCCATGGCACCCGTAGGAGGCCACAGCAAAAAAGTCCAAGACAAACAACCCCCTTTTTGCGGAACCCCTGAACCAACCAGCTTAAACAGCTTCAAATCACAGCATAATTCATTCAGTGATCTTTTTGCTGACCCTCCAAATCAGCTAACCAACTTGGTGGGTGTGCGTTGTACTTTTTTCAAGTGTGACCCCCACCCGGGTGGTATATATGCCAACACTCAGCATATATACCATCTGTGGCCACCTTGTGTCAGCTGCTATAGGACAGGAAGCTAGTAGCACTGTTTAGCAAGTGAATTTTCAAAAGAATTGCTCTTTAGCAGTTACAGCAGGCTCCACTATACAAAGCAGAGTCAGAGTGACAGCATGCAACAAAAAGCACGGAGCCAAGTTGGGATGGTAAGCATGTAGGAGTGCTATGGTAGGAGAACCATAGTTATAAGTCCGTGTATAATAATAATAATATACTCATGTTGCTGCCGTAGCGCTTACGCCATTGACCACGCACCCACAGACGCAGGCGGAGCTTGTAAGACCTCCAGTCAGAGGACAAGAGCAAGAACAACCAGAGACCACACAATCCTGATCACCATACAATTCCTTCTTCCTAGTCTCCCATATCAATAATACAAAGCTCTTAACTAGCTTTAATAATGCTTTAAAATCATCCCTGTTCCAATTCTCAAATCCTAAAATAAAACTTGCCTTATTAAAATTATCAAGTGTACTAAACTCCCCAAACCTCCCCCCCAATAGATTTTCTAATTCTACCATGAAATTATTTCTAATGCTGTCATATGCTGGACACTCCCAGAGAACATGTACCACACTCTCACATTCACCCCTGCATAATTTACACTGCCTATCATCATTTTTACCCCTATGTCTTCCTAACTCTTCATTCAGACCGTTCGTACCTGACCGAAACTTAAACAATAATCTTGTACCCGGATCACCTACCCCCTGCAAATAATTCTTGAATTCTATTTCCTTACAGAAAGACTTGTACAGATTCAACTTAACTTTAGTATTCAAGCTGTCATTAAAGTCCTTGTATTCTCTATCCCTCAACGCTTCGTCTACCGTATCTAAAAACAAATTAATATTATCTGCAGCTAATACCTCTTGGCTATCTAAATCTAACTGCAGCAGCAATTCATTAATTACTTTCATCCAAGTTTTCCTTTGCCTACCTCTACATGGTTTCACTTCCCACTCAGCATCTAATAGTACTCTAGGATACCGCTCAATATCCAACTTATTGACTTTATACCACCACTTAAGTTTGCTTCTATCCCTCCTCCCTTTCAAGGACTCTAACCCCATATCTCCCCTTACCGCTTCATTACACGTTTTGGAAGAGCAGCCAAGTATCTTCTTAGCTGCTCCTAGCTGAATGGATTCTAAGGAAGCTGTCTGCCGTTTATTACAAGCCCACACTTCACTACCGTATTCTAAAGTAGGACGAAGTACTGAAACTAACAATAATCTCCTTGCAACGGTACTGATATTTCTATTACTGACAAACCGGTGCAAACGATTAAGCTTTTTCTTCCCATTATCAATTACCTTCTGTACATGACTATCCCATGACCCATTCTCAGCAAATTCAATCCCCAAGTAACAGTAACTTACAACCCTTGGAATTACGTTATCTCCCCACTTCCACGCACACATATGGTAAGTTATAGTTAAACAACAGGTCCAAGGGATGTACCGGAAATACACGAGTACAGAATGCAATTAGAGCCCGAGGGCGTGTCGGTAGCTTTGATCCGCCCACGCAAAGGGCTACAAATGATACTATCCTCGACCTTTGGTCATTGAAGTTTGCTGCTAGATATACCCCTCACTTTCAGCTCAGAGTATATCTAGTGCAAACGTTTTCTGATACTCGTGTAGTATATCTTCCATATACACCTCCTCACTATGGTTTATATATTGCTTAAAAGTGGCCACAATTTTAATATAGGTGTAAAGTTAGGTCTGAATGATACGAAATACGTGGGTTATATAGGCGCATAACCCACTCTTGGGTGTAGTCTATCCTATATACTCCACTAGACGGTTTACCTGAGATGATGAGGAGTATATCTGCATTTATACTCCGCTTCTCTACCAATTAAATGCTATTAAAGTGATGTAATATGGTATAACCTACATTTTGTGAATTTTGTATGCACTGTGAAGAGCTAGAGAGAGCTCTAGCATTTCAAATAAAATGCTGTAAGTGGGACTTCTCTACCATAATAAGACTAGTCACATTTGCACGGCCATAGCAAGTGATCTGGCTGGTCTGGTGTTGGCTGGACCACTGTTCTCATAATTCTATGTATGAAGGCCCTAGACACTGTCCATTTTATAAGTATTGAAGGGCTGCATGTCCACGACACAGAAAGTATTATTTGGGCAGTAATTGCATAGATAGTCTGTTTTTTATTTTTATAATTTGTTTGTTCATAAGTAAAAGCAAAATTTACTACAAATGGATTAGAGTGACAGTCACATAATCAAAAGTATACTTATACTGTGATGAACAGCCCTGCCAAGTATGTGAAAGAACAACAAATACCTGGTTTGTTCCAGAAATTAACAAAGTCCTTTTGTCTTACGTGCACTTTTCTGAATAACATTTCATGTAGTCCTTTGAAATAGTCTGAGCCAATCGTTTCTCTTTCATTAATTCAAGGGCCATTATTAATTTATTCCAGCAAAATTGCTCTGCAGGAGTGTTCTTGCTCCACACTTGAATCATCTTCCTAAGCTTATTCTCTTCTCCCCGCTGCTCTGCATCAATCCGTTCTAATACGACTTGGCTGATCTGCAACTCTTCACCCAGTCTCTTCCAATCTGATATATCATTTTCAATGGCCCGAATTACTTGCTGAACATCTTGTATTCTTGTGCATCCAACAGTATCCTGTAAGGAATAGTAATCATTTAGACATGATAGATATGTACAGACGAGTAGTCTTTTATATAAGTTGTATGAGAATACACAAACTATACAGTCAGGGCTGGAGCCACCGGTCCAGTTGCTTGGGTTTAATCTGACCACTTTTCAGATGAATACTTTGTATCAAAGTAGCTATAGAGGGACCATCATTGCATAGACACTGTGAATTGCATGTCTCTCTCTCCTAGTAAAGCGTAGTCAGTTTGCAAGTGAAGTGGCCATGCTCACTTGGAGAGGGTCAGGGTTAATGCGGAGAATTAGTTAATAGCACACTTTTCAACATGAATTTTGCTAAATTTCCATCAGCAAGAACGTCTCAACCACAACAAGCATATGCAAAAAAGAATACGATGCAGATTTCGAGGTGATTGGTTTTCAGGTCAAAAAGAAGCAGCTAGCTACGAGAGTACTTCCTGCCTGCTAATTAGAAAGATGGCAAGTCAAAACATTTTCTGCAACTTGCACAAATTATTGAGCTTATATGCGTGTTTAACAAGATCAATCTAAATTTCATGGCTCCAGCCCTAAAAAGACAATTGTACTGTAATATTTATACTCCAATGTCATACACTCTTTAGGTTTGGTTAGCTGTTATGAACAACTCCTTCGTGCTTACTTACCGTTTCTGAATCATTTTCAAAGATTCTTGGAGCATTTTCTTGACTCTCTGTAGCCTGGTAGGCTTTATAAGCTACACCACAAATTACTGGTATTGTGATGACCAGGATAAACACGATGACCACTTCACATTTCCTTGAATGTCTTCCTTGATCTACAAAAGCAGTGAAGTTCTGTAAATTATTGGTAGCAAATTTCTGTGAAACTGTGCTCAACATGCTAATATATTCATCAGCCACAATTTTCTGAATATCAACTTTAATTCGAAAAGAAACATTTTGACTAGATGCATACTCTAGTCTTCTTTGGGTGAAAGTGCAGCTAGACCTGCTATTTTATAGTCACGCACGTCACAACACATCATGTCACAGTGCTCGTCAGTGAATGCCGTCCGTTAGTCGCGCTTGTATTAAATTTGTATAGCTTTAGCCTTACAAACTCTACTAACCTGAGAGCTGTAATATGCTATAGACTTGTCCAGAGCTCTGACTCTTCATGTGTCATGAGTTCCATGTATCTGCCTGAGACGCCATTTTGAACACGTGCTTTGATGGGGTGCCATAAAGAGACATATAAAATGTGTATAGTTTTGTTTTGGCCATAACTCTGCACAGAAACTTAAAGTGGTGGAGCTTCACATACGTCAGGTTAGTTTCACCAAAGGACCAGTCACTTTTTGTAGCATCTCCAGGAGCATTGCAGTTCTGGGCTAATTAGTTGATATTCTCGCGACAGGTTGGCTCATGAAAAATACTCCCGTCTCACCACACCCAGGTCATGAATCATTACATTGACATCTCTGCTTGCCTACAGTACTATGGTACACAGTCCGCTCGCCCGCCATACTTACACTTGGCAGTATGGTCACCACTTGATAAATGATAATAGCGCAGCTCACCGATATTCGACCGTCTGACTTGGTGACGCCTTATCTCCAAAAGTAAGCACCGCACGACAATCCAACAAACACCTCCGTACATTATCTATTTATACATCGTTAGTGCAGTTTGCTTGTCACAAGGGCAGAGAAAATCCCTTCCGGCATTACCAAAGATCGACCCTCGTCACGTATTATTGACCTCCGTTCAGTTTTGTGTACACGCTTTCGGTTATTTTAACGACAACCGCCTATACAAATGCATTGTGGTCGAATATAGCCGCCGGTTGGAAATCGGTAATCTACACTAGATCTGGTCTAGGATCCAATACGTGCAATAGAACTAAATTACTGTAGCTATACCTGCACCTGATCCTGCACCTCTCGCCACTGCAGTGGATGGTGTAGGAGGCTCACTATTACCTGTGTATAGTAGAAGATTATGATTAAGAACATGCAACATCCGAAATATTTGTAGAGTTGTTGAACTTATTGGTAACATTATATCACACACACATGTGCATGTAGCCACACCCATACCAACACCCTCCCACACTCATGCGCATACATGCATGTGTACATGTACAACACACACGTACATACTCACTACCTCACAGTCTATAAAATATTAGTGACTGTTCAATATTTTAAAATAAAGATGCACTAGGTAATGTATAGTGTACACATTTTCGACCAGTGTGCAGTTTATGAGGGCATATCCTGTTATTTTAACAACAAACTGCCTATACAAATGCACAGTGGTCGAATATAGCTGCTGGTTGGAAATCGGTAATCTACGCTAGATCTAGTCTAGAATCCAGTACATACAGTCAAACTAAATTACTGTAGGTATATATACCTGCACCTGATCCTGCACCTGTAGTCCCTTCAGTGGATGTCGTAGTAGGCTCACTATTACCTGTGTGTAGTAGAACATATTAATTAAGAACATGCAACACCCGAAATATTCGTAGAGTTATTGAGCTTATTCGTAGCATTATATCACACACACACACGTATCAGTGGCGGATCTAGGATTTTGGAAAGGGGGGTTCCAGTATTACCAGCGGCAGAAGCGTGAATAAAGTGTGGGGGGGGGGGGGGGGGCTGAAAAGTCGGGGCTACGAAGCAGCCTCCCCCCCCCCCCTGCGCAAAGCGCGGAAAATTTTTTGTTACTAAGCTTGGTCCGGGAATAGTTCTCATGGGGTCTTTGCAAATCAGTACTGGAAGTGGTCTTGGTAAAGTTGTGCATACAGTAGGCCTATGGCCGTAGACCTCGCTAACTCACCGTAAATCTGCTTGCCCATGTATGTACCGTAGTTACGTTTTCGCAGACTTACTAAGTATATAGTAAAAATGAAGGCAGCCTTTCAAAAGAGGGGTTCCATGGAACCCATGGAACCCCCTCTAGATCCGCCACTGCGTATGTACCCACACCCACACAACAAAAACAAAAGGGTTAATGTAACCCAGCTAGGCTAGCTATAGGTCTCCAATTTCAGAGAGAAGGTACACAATTAAGCTAAGTCACGTATTACAAGGAACTATAGAAATGTTAGAAGTGAAGGTGCACTTATAACATTTCTGTGGCTCCTGCAATTAAGAAACGTCATAAGTGCAGCACTTCTAGCATTGTAGCCACCTGTCAATATGACTTAGCTTAATTGTTTACTACCTATAGTGATCAAACAATGTAATTGATCTCCTGGTGTGCACATTCTTTGATATTGATGCTGAAACTCAGGTAACCCAAGTTGGGTTAAACCAATCCTTTTGTTTTTGCAGTGTGCACCCATACCAACACCCACACTCATGCACATACATTCATGTGTGTACACATAGCACACACACATATTCAGCACCTCAAAGTCTATAAAACTATTAGTGAGTATTCAATATTTTAAAATAAAGATGCAACTAGGTAATGTATACTGCATGCACGTCTGCTGGAAAGAGGTAACCCTAATTTATACACAATACACAATTATATATGGGTTTACACAATTCATATGGGTCCTTATGGGTACCCAACAAATCACATGTTCAAAATGGCGTCTCTGGCAGTTACATGCCGTCTTTAAACTTATGGCATGAAGAATCAGAGATCTGGACAAGTCTACCGCACAGTTTTACCAAAGAAGGCTTACTACAGCTCCCAGCTACAGGTTAGTAGAGTTTGTACTCATACAGAGATACGACTGCTAGACTAGAAACAGACAGCACAATTGAGCGATGCGCATGTGAGTTTTGAGCAGCACAGCTTGTCTCTGCATTTTCCTGTAGCAGCCATGTTGAAAATATATGGCAGAAGGGTACAGCAATCTCCCAAAGATAAGTCACTTTCGGTAGCTTCTTAAGGAGCATTGCTATATAAATGGTTCCAGGTTACTTGTTATTTTCATGTATGCATGCAAGACATACACGTCTAGCCATGCCCAGGTCATAATTCATTCTCTCTAAAGCAGCGTAACGTTGTCCTCACAGAGATCTTTGTTCTCACAAGGGACTTGTAAGTTATTTCCTTTTACAGTAGCTTACGGCTCCTGATATGGTGCTGCAGCAGACCCAGAGATTTTGAGCTCTTTGGTACAGCATTGTTGAAGTGGGGACCACACTCAAGGTTATGGGAGAGTTCTACCCCCAAATATGTATGTCTATCAACCATTGTGCTACCCGTCTTGTAGGTATAAGAGATAGGACTCTTCTTGTGGGTAAAACACATTGTGCAGCTCTTGTTTATATTAAATTTCATCTGCCAGGACCTTTCCCACCTACCTACAGACAGTATCAGTATCTTGCTAAAGCTGCTCACAGTCTGACACATTCACACATATATACAAGGCTTAAACGTGGCCACAATTCTAATACAGATGTAGAGCAGGATCATACTTGTCCCAATTCTCATACCCTAATAGTTAATAAAAGCCTGCTCTTTTTAGTGTGCTAAACGTTTCAACCCTACACTCTTACATCCATCCCTACACATCAGCACTGCAGCAATGTACTTTAATTAACTCATTTGGACCAAATTAATTGGCTTCCAACTGCATGACAAAAATGATCTTGGCATCCTGCAGGTATATATACTGGACTTGAACTAAAGCCAAACAAGCCTTAGGCTAAAAATCCACAGTGCTAGCTATCACTTTTCTAGACAGTTAGTCTTTGTATGCTTTATTACCATTAATTTTAAAAATAACACACTATCCTAACCTGATATTATTGATGAATATCCATTATAAAACTTAATACAAATGCTAAGGCAAATCCCAAATGTCCTCAAATAATGCATATCTACAGTACAGCAATCAGTGTTACAATCTAAGCAGTGCCTGGAGTACAAAGTACTAACTTCTTCCGTATCATCAACAATCACTGACCAGTGGCACCTATTGAAGTATACAATGAAAGTTTGGTGTAAACTGTTATTCATGGACAAAAAAGAGTCTGGAAAAAACTGTTCTGTCAGAGTTTCTGACACCAGAATTAATCACAATTACTAGAAGTACGTATGTACAGGCCGCCTCGCGATGTAGCAATATTGGTGTATGCTAGCTGCATTGCTGGTTGAATACCATCATCATATATACTGCAAAAATAGAAGGGTTACTTTAACCCAGCTAGAGTTATCTCAGTTGCAGCTTCATGTGCACATATTCTAATTGAATACTCTGCACATCAGTTGCATGCAAAGACATAATAAATATGTGTAGTACCTATGTACAAGAAACATGTTGGTATTCATGGACAATTTACTGGAATGCATGTGTCTAATAACAGCTGGTTACAAGGTAAACTATACAGTGGAGTATGAGTTAGGAAATGGAAGAGCAAAAGGTATTATATTACACAGTCATAACGCCTCCAAATCCCTAGCTCACATTCCCATGCAGTCTGAGGGTGCACATTCCAACAAACCTCGCTCTTATTCATAGTCCATAAAACAAAACCAGTAATGCCTTTGGTGGCAAATACACACACAGTAAGTAGACAGCACTTGTAAGCACGATAGTGAAGTTGCAACTGAGCTAACCATAGATTGGTAAAGTAACCCTTTGATTTCTGTAGCATTAATTAATTAATATATATGCATGCATGCATGAGTTCCACTCCTCGCATAGACATGCAGTAAGGGCTAGCCTACGTGAAGCTAGGGTTCTGCCCAAGACGTGATTGTTCCATGCTCGCTTTACTTACTCCGTTAAAGGGCTTCATAAACGCTCGTCTGACATGGCATCTAGCACGATATATGGCATTCGATCCCGTTTGACCATAGCCGCATGCAGTCTCACGTGATCACATTGGTCAGGCGTAAGTAGAGGTGGCGCCAGAACGGTGAGAAAGAGATTGGAAAAAGGCAGTTAAAAATTTCTTGCCACCCAAGAGAAAAGACTGAGGATAGCTAATCAACCTGCTTCTGAGTGATCAAATTGAATACAGCATTCTCAGGAGAGTGACTTCAGTTCCATTAGCTAGTCTCGTGAGTCAACTGCCTAAGGGCATTCATCACATGGAAGGTTTTCCACTCCATAGCTACTTCAGGGCCGTAGCAAGCAGTTTTGAAGTGATCAGGCCAGGGGGCATGGTCAGACTCCACCCTAATAATTGAGCATTTGGTGGGCGTTAGGCCACTCTTACTAGGGGGGTCTGGGGGATTTGAGATTTTAGGTGCTCAGAGGCGCTTTCTGAGGCCTTCTGAGGCATCTTTTCATGCATGCATACAGTGCAAATTTTACCATGCTAGTTCATATCTAAAATTCAGCCAGACATTTTTACATAAATTATCCAACTGGAGGTTGTACTCAGCAATGGGTCAGTTCAAGCAAAATGCAGCTGTGGAGCAGATCAGCGAAGTGCTGACTCGGCAATTTCATAGTGCGCTTCCAGTTAGCTTGCCAAAACAAACGTATCATCGATATCTATCACTTTTTTGCCGTCTAGGCAACACGAGACTAAGCTAGCTTGACGTACTTTGGTCTAATGGGCCTGCAAACTTCTAATACTAAGCTATCACTCTCTATGGCACAGTAATGGGACGTTATACTTTTGCGCATGCGCAATTCCGAAAATTATCTGCCGAAAACTGGACCGGCCGGACCGCTTGCTACGGCCATGTACTTCTTTCATAGTGAAGTGGGTCCCAAGTGCCTTATCAGTACCACTAATGCGGTCCAATCACATATGGTATAAATTTACTTAGTATATGTTACTATAGAAACATGGTATAGTATTTTAGCATGGTAAGAATCCCAAGAGCATGCGAAGCTCTAGAAATACAGGAAATGTGTACATGTACTAAATGGCCTAGAGCATGGGCTGCTCTATGCTCTAAGCTATACTTGAAAATACACCAGAGGTAATCTCAGAGGGTCTAATTTTAAAATTTTCAGACTAAATAGAATGTTCTTCAATATATAGTGGATGGCCTCTAGCTCTGGCCGTGAGTTTTGATTGTGAGAGATGTAGTTAGCTACTAGCCGCGTTCCCAGGCCCACGTGCGCATTTCACTTTAGCGCAGCTATGGGCCTGGTATATTTTCTCACGTGTGTGATGCGTAGGGTAGAAGGGAGGTAGAAGGGTGAATATTTGCGTGGGCGAGCACAGCTGCAGTTCTCAGACAACGAAGGAAGGCAGCGAATCTATACTTCTTGCAGCTACTCTTCGGAGCCCGTTTGTGACACAGACCAAGCGCTGAAACAATGTCACCAGCAGAAGGTAGAAAAGTCCAACCGTCTTTCGAGCGGTCCCTACCCACACGCAAGTCAGATCACGTGAGAAAATATACCAGGCTCTCCAGCAACGTGCAGAGAGCCTGGGGACGAGACTAGTTAGCTACTGCATGACTGCTAGAACAGCGTTAGCACTATGTCCATATGTGACGTCACAGAGCTGCCAAAGTGAGGGGCTATGCCCCCCCTTTTTGAAAAGTGGGGGGGCTCTAGCTCCCCCCTACATTCAATACAGGGTCCATTTTTCCCCATAGCAAGTCCCTAATGACATGAAAGTGTTTCCTCATATAATGTCCCACTGTTTCACACAATTTTTTTTGCGATACACAAGTGTGACTGTTGCCGCTATGTGTTCACACATATTTTGGCGTGAACATAGCACATAGCCTCGTACGCAGGCCTCCCCTCACAGCTTTTTTTTGCAGCCGTGGCCCACGTCTGCAAAAAGAGAGGGAGACCTGCGTACAAGGCTACATAGCACATAGGTAGCTATAGCTAGCTCACTGTAAAAATAAATAGGTTATTGGCGAGCGTGAGCGAGCCCCTTAGAGTAGTCAGTTGCCAATTTTTGTCGTGGACGAACAATGGACCTGGGCTGCCCCAATACCACAAATATGCTGACATTCCTGTTTCACCTAGGCCTGCATGCACACGCCGTGACTGAATAGCTACATGAAGCCGAAAGTAATGTTGCATACATGAGTAGCAAAGGCATGTCTACAGTCTATAGCAGCTAGCTACTTCTATGCTATAGCAATACGGTTTGATGTTGCAAGGCTGCACTATCGGGGTGAGGAAAATAGCTACAGAGAAGGCTCAGGGTATGTTGTAAGAATAACAATGTAGTTAGAATTTCTCTTGCTGCTAGCTACAAAGAAAACTCAACCACTTTGTTACTCTTGCAACTGCATACCGTAGAATCGGGATAGTAAGCACCCATAGAAAGTAAGCACCCTATTAATATAAGCACCCAATTGAATTACAACAACCGCCTCCCGTTTATAGGCACCCACACGAAAGTAAGCACCCTACGAGAATAGGTACCCAAGCCAAAGTAGTGTAGCAACAGAGAGACTACAGCACTTACCAGGAAAAACTGCCTTCTACAACTGGACGCGCAGAACAGAGTAAGGTCAATGGTATAATAAAATTCATGAAAACTATGCATACAACATTGTTGCAGCACCGCCTTCTTCACAGTAGTTGTAGTGCTTCTTGCCAGCTGTGCATCGCTGCCTGTTAGGTATTCATTGCATTGTAATGAGTCAATCTAGAAATGAATATCTTTCCTAGAGCCAAACCCACAAGTGTAATAGTCGCACCCGTAGTACAAAAGCAGCTATACCGCTACGCCATATATTCACGCGATTGTAAGCACCCCATTAAAGTAGGCACCCCTCGAATGTTAGCACCCATTCCTGCCGCTAATTTCGAAAGTAAGCACTGGTGCTTACTATCCCGATTCTACGGTATTTAGGTATCAGATCAGTTGATTACCAGATGTTCACTCACAAAAATACTTAATTAGCTAATTTGACTGTAGCACCAGAAAGCTAGCCACTAGCCACATCCTTCTGGTTTCAATAGGCTAGGGAAGCAGTCGCAGGAAACATAATCAGATCACTGGCCACTGCAAAAAAATATGCAGTTGTTTTGACTATATTGAGTGATTACCAGCATTTCAGATATCTGAGTATAAATTTAATTTGGACTCAAAGGGGCAACTTACGTATTTACTAATCTGTTCCTTACTATGGAAATTGACTATGGCATGTCAAGTTCATTAGCAAGGAACAAATTACCCACTTTGAGGACTTCTGAAATTCAGGTAACCGCTAAACAGTGAGTTACTAACAGTGTAGCTAGTTTTCTTATAGCTAATAAGGAAAAGATTGACCACTTGTTATTCCTATACACTGACTACCTGTACATGCATATGAGGTGACCTGCAACTGTGGCTATACCTGAGTCGCTTAATCTAAATGGCGTTAGTCACTGTTACTAAAAGTTGTCTCGTGCTTCACGCCTCTGGCAGCGTACAGTTGGCTGTCATGGGTCATAAGCGGCCTTTTTTGGTTGTTGATCGCTGTAGGGCATAGTGTTGCTTTGCTAGACAGCCGTAATCTGTTTCATGCCATCTTCAGGCTGGTCTGACTGTGGCACGTGCGTGCCCAAAATAGTAACGGAACTAGCGTGGAAAATTTTCGAAATTTAATCTTTTGCGTGGTCGTTGCACGCTCCTACTCTCTTTTCCGCTTCCACGTCATTATGCGCTCCTGTCAGTAGAGACTCTATACTGCTATTGTCTATTGTCTACAGAACAATAGTGCATTGTGTTCGATTGCAAGTTACTATATGGTTGAGTTTTGATCAAGCTAAGAGTAACTACGCCAATCAGTAGCTAGCTCTAGCAGCGCTCCTCTAGCCAGGCAACACTACAGTTTAGAGTGCAGTTTGACTATCACACCCCTTTTCTGGAGTAAGGGGTGTATCTTGACCCATTGGCAATATTCATTTGTATTTCCAACTGATATTCATTCCTTTCAAGGTGCATTTTTAAACGATATGAAGCCATTGGTCACCCGGAATTAAATATTTGAGGTTACACGGGTCAAATGTTTTGCCGTGTGGATAGCCAACTTGGCACGCAGTTAGCTATAGCTAGAAGCTCTTACACAGTTAGCTTGGCCCAAGCACAGGTCATTGTAGCTTTGGTAGGTGCAGTGGGTAATTGCAACTCAAGTAACTCTACCTGGGTCAAAGTAACCCATCAGTTTTTGCAGTGATATACATTGCATAGTCACACATATTTTGGCGTGAACATAGCCTCGTACCCAGGCCTCCCCTCACAGCTTTTTTCGCAGCCATGGTCCACAGCTGCAACAAGGGGAGGCCTGCGTACAAGGCTACTGTAGCACATAGGTAGCTATATAACTATAGCTAGTGGGTTTATTATTAGAATCAGCATACCTGGTTTAGCTGGCATCCATTTGTTTACCACGCCATTAGTCAGACCAGCAGATAACAGAGCCTCACGAAAAACATAGTACACCGTTGGATCTGCTTTAATCTCTTCCAGGACTATGTTAATAACCGAAGTCGCCCGCAATCTCTCGGTAACATCAGGACCACGTACATCAGCTAGCTCCTTGGCAGCCTCTGAGACTACTTTTTTTGCAACGAGTTTAGTTGCGACGCTGAGAGCGATACCTTTATTAGCACCCATCGCTCTAGCAAGGTCATCTTGATTCTCAACAAGTTTCTCGTATTCCCAAGAATCTGTCATCGTGGGATAGTGGCCTGTATTAGATATACGGAAGAGTAGCAAATCATGCAGACACCAGCACCATCTATATATTATATTAGCTATAGCTAGAAGCTCTTACACAGTTAGCTAAAGTAAAGCATTCTGTAGCTACAACTTCGCGGTGTAGCTATGTGGCGTAGAACGTAACGCATGCACAATTAATACAGCAGCATGCATAGCTATAGAATGCCTGTATTTAAACACACAACATACCAAACAAGCACGCAGTCAGGCGGTTACAATAAATTTGATCGCTCGGAAATTTGATCGCGCCGATAAAATTTACTAGGAAATAGGATACTATACTATATGTATTGTCTGCATGATTTGATTTGTGTATCTAATACAGGCCACTATTCCACGATGACAGATTCTTGGGAATACGAGAAACTTGTTGAGAATCAAGATGACCTTGCTAGAGCGATGGGTGCTAATAAAGGTATCGCTCTCAGCGTCGCAACTAAACTCGTTGCAAAAAAAGTAGTCTCAGACGCTGCCAAGGAGCTAGCTGATGTACGTGGTCCTGATGTTACCGAGAGATTGCGGGCGACTTCGGTTATTAATATACTGCTGGAAGAGATTAAAGCAGATCCAACGGTGTACTATGTTTTTCGTGAGGCTCTGTTATCTGCTGGTCTGACTAATGGCGTGGTAAACAAATGGATGCCAGCTAAACCAGGTATGCTGATTCTAATAATAAACCCACTAGCTATAGTTATATAGCTACCTATGTGCTACAGTAGCCTTGTACGCAGGCCTCCCCTTGTTGCAGCTGTGGACCATGGCTGCGAAAAAAGCTGTGAGGGGAGGCCTGGGTACGAAGCTATGTTCACGCCAAAATATGTGTGACCATGAAATGTCACTGTAAAAACTGATGGGTTACTTTGACCCAGGTAGAGTTACTTGAGTTGCAATTACCTACTGCACCTACCAAAGCTACAAAAACCTGTGCTTGGCTTCTAACTTATCCACACTGCAAAACATAATTATATTATGTATTGTAGTTGGTTACTTCCTGTTTAGAGTTTACAAAGCCTAATAGCTGCTGAAACCCTGTACATAACCAGAAAATTATGCTAGTTAATCAACAAGATTCCATGCAACTAGGTCAAAGACCAGGTGTTCATACTGCATTAGCCAGATGGTACATAAATAGTCAATGTGGTGATAAACTCTGATGGATGTAGTGTGAGGTATGTCAATGCTTTGACCCATACATGAGTTGCAAGTGTAACCTCAAATATTTAAT
Source organism: Phakellia ventilabrum (assembly GCA_963921505.1). NCBI lineage: Eukaryota > Metazoa > Porifera > Demospongiae > Axinellida > Axinellidae > Phakellia > Phakellia ventilabrum. Next base: position 1,020,828 of record OY997380.1, on the reverse strand, counting down.
TCCAGGTGACCAATGGCTTCATATCATTTAAAATGTACCTTGAAAGGACATGAATATCAGTTGGAAATACAAGCCTTTTCGGAAAAACAAAGAATATTGCCAATGGGTCAAGATACACCCCTTACTCCAGAAAAAGGGGTGTGATAGTCAAACTGCACTCTAAACCTCTTGTATCGTCTGTTATATAGCTATATCTGCAAAAACTCCAGGGTTGATTCAACCTATGTCAGGTTATGATAGTTGCAGACATACTTTGCTGCCTAAAAGAAACCTTACTAATGGGAAGGCATTTGTGCCAGCATATTTGTGATAGCAGCTGCAGCTGAATCCTGGAAAGATCATGCTATATACTTTAAGAATTTAATGATACCATATAGCTATATATGTCTGTGTCATTTTAAATTGCCCTCTTTTACATATTCATTGTTGATGACATCACTTCCTGCTATATGAACGGCTCAACAGAAAATGACAGTTCATATTTTGGATAGGCTTTTTTTTTCAGGGCTCCTGGCCGTGTAGGCAGTATACTGCATCTTTATTTTGAACTCTCACTAGATTGCAAGGTGCTGTGTGTGCATACATGCATGTATGTGAATGAGTGTGGGTGGGGGTGTGCATGCATCAATAACTCTAAAATATTTTAGGTGTTGCATGTTCTTAATTAATATGTTCTACTACACACAGGTAATAGTGAGCCTACTACGACATCCACTGAAGGGACTACAGGTGCAGGATCAGGTGCAGGTATAGCCACAGTAATTTAGTTTGACTACATGTACTGGATCTTACTGTATGACCTAGAATACCATATAGCCCCAAATGATTGAGGAATAATTTTTTGTGGATCTGAAATATTTTGCAAAAAAAATATCGCTGACTAAGAATTCTTTATAGCCACACCCATTCATCGTTAGCCACACCTCTATTCGCAGACGCTAATTTTTGAGAGATTATTTCTTATAGTTACGGATAGTTGCTTGTACCACCAACAAAGTTGAGCTAGCAGAGTTCAAAGGTCTTTGTTTAATTGCCATGTTTTGCTTACTTTTGGAGATATGGCATTACCAAATTAGAAGTAACAAAAAAACATTTAAAAAAATGAAAGAACATATAGGGATGGAATCCCCAAAAAGCAACCAAACAAGGTAGGAATGGTACCACAATACCCTTACGGATTGTCATCCCTATATCTTTTGCCATTTTTGCAACTAGTTCCAAGCAAAGCGACTCCAGTTCGATTGACCTTTTTTCGTTGTGACCTGTTCCAGTCAGTTCTCCTGGTATAGCCTATCAAACACACAGCGAACACTTACCTTCACTATAAACTGTGACTCCTAACGGGGAGACTTGGAAGCGATCACTATCACAGTAAGCTTGCTTCGGCCTCTGGTCTTCTAAGCACATAATAGCAAGTAGCCATTTAGTTTTATGGGTGTGTGTTTGACCTTTTTCATTTGTGGGTGGGTGCTATGGGCGTGCCACCTGCATGCCATGTGCCACACCCAGCAATTCTCGTGAAGCGAGGACATCCCTTCACATTGTGTATCACTAGTATACATATACGAGTGTGTATTGCTGCATGTGGAGGATAAGTTGTAGTGTGAGGGGGTGATGTGTGTTGCATTGTGAAGTGCTGCAATCGCCATGCACATTCTATTGGCCGTGGATATGGCTGGTGTGGCATGGCAGGGATTGGTCTGTGTGTGTGTGTGTGTGTTGAGGTTGGAAAATGGCAAAAGATATAGGGATGACAATCCGTAAGGGTATTGTGGTACCATTCCTACCTTGTTTGGTTGCTTTTTGGGGATTCCATCCCTATATGTTCTTTCATTTTTTTAAATGTTTTTTTGTTACTTGTTTCTGTTGTTTTTTTTGTGGGGAGGAGAAAGGTGTTTAGATGGTCTGGTTGTGTGGGGTAGATGAGCGTTATTAGCTGTATCCACATATGCTCCCATTTATGATAAACTAACAGCACCTATAATGTAACAGACACACTCGGAATGCACTTTGCACTGCAAAGCTTTCAGTGGGGCTTAGATACAGCAGAGTAGCAAAATACAGCTAATGTGAATTGTAGCTAAGCGCCTACCGACTTGAGAATGCCACTGTACACCCACACATTCTTGTATGTAACATTGCAATGGCAGACGGCTGTCTACAGCAGTTTGCCGACTCCATTTAATGCACATCATGGAGGTTAGTATGGTCTGTAATGGTCTAGCAGTTGTATCAGTGTTCTTACTATTATAACGTAACTACAGCAACTCACTTTGGGTCCGCCATAAAGCGTACTCCAAGTATTATAAGCGTCTAAGCAGAACAGCTCGTCCACGCAGCATGCTCGAGGCTGCATTTCCGGTATAGGCGTAACCATCGTGAAATATTACATCCGGGATATCCAAGCGCGTACTCTTCCGGCTACGTTCAGAAAATGGCGTGGAACGGCAAGCGTCCACTGGAGAGCACTACTGAATCACTGCTGAACAGCTTTGAGTTCTTTGAAAGCGCTCTGGTTTGAGTGCACTGCTCCGCCGAAAATGTCGCTTATTCGCGTTTGAATCATTGTAGTGGCTTTAGTCATTGTTGCTCTAGCCCGTCTGAATCAGAATCAGAATCAGAAGAATATGAACAGATGCTGGTTTAGCGACTTGCCGATGTGGTACTTCATCGATACTCTCTACCTACTGTAACAGTCTTGTTAGTTGTGAAAGTACTCGATAATGACAGGTATGGCTCATTAAGGCTTTATACTATGGGTTTACCAGACTTATGAGCACATGATTTTGTACACATGATATGGGGCGGCCATTTTTTTTCCGTGCCATCCCTATATATGGAGTACTACCGTACTCCATGATAGTTGAATATTGGTGAGCTATATATGCTAGCTAATATGAGGCTACTAGTTATGAAGGGCACAACATCTGCCTACATTTACATTGTAATTCACTCGTTTTTACGTATTCATTGTTGATGACATCTCTTCCTGCTGTATATTGTGAGCCAAAATGAGAGTGGGTGGTGGCAGGAATCTGTCCCCATGAATAGCTCAACAGAAAATAACAGTTCATATTTAGATAGTTAGGGTTCCTGGCCATGCATGTATGCAATATACTGCATCTTTATTTTGAACACTCACTAGCAAGCTCACTAGACTATGACAGGCGTCGGGCCAACGGGAAATCGTGTACAAATTTATTTTCTAATGTGCGCAGCGCCACCTGTACATTGGTATAGCCTTCACGTGGCTCAAAATGGCGTCCACAGAGAAGAGCGAATGGCGGTGTCTAAAGAGGAGCAAAGAGCGTTTCAAGACTGCAAAAGGCGTCTGTTCTACACAGAAGGAATCGATGGAGTGTTCTATTGCCTACTTGGATGCTATTAGTTCGTTATCATGAAATAAGCCGTGATGTACTTGGAGAAGCTCACGGCGGTTTTTCAGACCGGGTGAGGCAAACTCGATAGTTCTTTGATTTGGCGTCGAGTACCAAGTCGGAAAGGCTATTACAGGTGAGCCAATGTGTATAAGTACTCGCAGTGTGGATATTGGGAGTATGACCCTTGTACCTTGAAATTATTCCAACTTTTATTGTGAAAGTACACATTTACTATTACCAAGTAGGGTTGATATTAGAGTAGAAGACATTTCAAGGCTAGACGGAGGTGCTTCAAAGTGAGAGGGGGGTGGTTTGCAGCAGGAGGGGGTCCCCTATTGCAAGATGGAGGCCATACGAGAGTGGAGGACCCTTCAAGGCTGGGAGGAGGGATCAGTTTCCTGTTTTGTGGGTCACACTATACTGGTACAGTGGCAGCCTTTGTACCTAGCCTCATTCCTTGCCTTACTTGCCCAGATTTATCTTCGTGACAGCCATGGAGAAAATCTGCACAACTACAAGATAAATCTAGGACAAGGAAGGCCTGAGTATGAGGCTATTTAAGTACTTAAGTGAGGGAGATTCCTATCCACTTGCTAGTGGGAAGTTTATGTAATGCTAGGCCTCATAGTAGTCTTTAGGTTTTAGGCCTTCCAAGCAAACCCCCTTGAACCTCTCCTGCCTACTGGCCTAATGCTGATGGTATATTGATGAAGAGAGGCTCCTTTATTGCTGAAAGTAAAACAAACATCAGCATGGCTTACTGATCGTTGATCCTCAAACTTTGTTTCACATAATGTTTGGGTTATGTGCTCCTGATTATGTGCTCCCACATTTTGGGAGCACACCTCTGGTTGGGCAAAAACTTTGATTTGGTGTGCCACGGCTAGGGGGTAAACTAGACAAGACTACCCTAAGTTATGTGTGCTCATTGGCGCCTGGCTTACCTTTCCATTTTGAGCATAATTATGTCTTTCTGACATCAATTAATTTTTGTAGAAGGGACTATAGTCAGCTGCTAGGCACACTCAGGTCTGCAATGTTTATACCTTGTATGTAGTTTGTTTACATGTGTACAGGTTGTTTACTGTTGTTGGGATTTCCCTTGTATGTAGCACGTCACCTTGCAGATACTTTGGCACAACTAATCAATAGGGCCAAAATATGTTATTGGACTGCCAGTACTGCATGAATACTCTGCACAGATAGTTGCTACATGTAAAACCCAGTGGAACGTTCGATCCCGTTCCACCTGCTAAAGTACAGAATGTATGAAGTATACATGTACCTCGTGGCTACAGTGAGTACTAGAACATCCGTCACAGGGAAATAGCCTCAAGTTCAATGTAGCTACAGCGATGAAGGCACTTCGTGTTGCCAGGTGTTGGGATGAAATGATATTCACATTGTAGTTCAAGAAAAGCCATAGGGGGTGTGGTAACCCCACCATGCCGCTGTTTTGAGGACGAATGGCAGGCATGTATGGCAGATGGTTTGGACAGGGCACTGATGCTATTGGATTGGTAACCTGCTGTGATCCACTTGCACTGTTTACTCCTGTAGGTTGATCCCAGGCCACGAGGATAGTCGGTCAGATGTCCAATTCTTCAGACCCGGAGTTTAATATAACCTTCCATACATGAAAATACCTGTGAGAAGGGAGCCTGGGGAAGAGGCTATGAGAGATACTATTTTGTTTGTTATGCTGCAGCACTTTTTGTATGAATTTTATGACAGTAGCTTCAAATTTGGTTGTGATTCTCCTCACAATTTAGTGTGAAATCAAACATGGTTTTTGTGCATGCACAGTTGGAGTACCAACTTTGTTTTACACGAGCAGGTACTGTAATGACTCTTATTGGAGCAGATATGGTTTAATTTTGGAAAGCCTTTGTGCCTTAGATTTGTTCCAATTTTTTGGAGCTTCCGCTTAAGCCGGAAGTAATTGAGAGGGGCGTGGAAAACAGCTGCTAATGACCAAAAATGGCGCGCTCGCAAAGAGAAAAGCAGGCGGTTGGTTAGTACAGTGATAGTGCTATCTGTTCACGATAAGAAAATCGCTATATGTTACCTTAGTCAGTAGGTGGCACTGAATAAGCGGTGGATATTTTAAGCTCCGCAGGAAGCTCTTGTTTTTGGCACTGAAGGCTACTTCCGGCCGGAAAATAAATTTGTTCAGGCATATATTGGGCCGCATCCCGTTGGCCTGATGCCTGATGAGGTGCTGTGTGTGCATACATGCATGTATGTGGGTGTGGGTACATGCATGTGTGTGTGATATCATGCTATGGATATGCTCAATAACTCTAAAATATTTCAGGTGTTGCATGTTCTTAATTAATATGTTCTACTACACACAGGTAATAGTGAGCCTACTACGACATCCACTGAAGGGACTACAGGTGCAGGATCAGGTGCAGGTATAGTACATGTTGTAAACCTAGAGTAATTTAGTTTGACTACATGTATTGGATCTTACTGTAGGACTTGGAATACCATATAGCCTCAAACGTTTGAGGAATAATTTTTTTGTGGACCTGAAATATTTAGCGAAAATTTTTTCGTAGACCAAAAATTCTTTATAGGCATGCCCATTCATTGTTAGCCACACCTCTAGACTGGACTTCGCAGACGCTAATTTTTTTGAGAGATTATTTCTCATAGTAGCGGATAGTTGCAGCTACATCATACTCTGCTGCTAATTTTCCTCAGCTTTCTGTTCTGATGCAAACTGTATACAGATGTCTTTTCGGCATTTGCTGGAGCTAAAACATACGTCTCTCCTCCTCATTAACAGATGCAATGGAGGTCGATGGTACTGCTTTTGAGAGTGAATCTCAAAGATCCAGTAGCTTTGTATCAGTTGCTTTAAAGTAGTGATAAAGACTATGCACTTAAATTTAAAAACGAAGAATTGCAGAGGTTTGTGCAAAACACATATATATGCTGCTTTGCAGTATCGTATATTCTTGAGAAAACTTTTCGTGATCTGATACGAATCTGCGAAAATCACAAAGATTATGTGCCTCGAAAATTTGGCAGTTCACAGTACATGCGGTTTGTAGGAAATGTAAAACTGCATGTTGGAAGCAAACTGCTACCCTATAATATGGAATGGCAAAAATAACAGGCACGTTAAAACATCTTCAAACATTTGAAACTAGAGAAACCATCAAGCAGTGAAAACAACTACTCTTTGTTTTTGCAGTTATATATTATTATATATTAACTTACAGTACAGCAGGAAAGCCATGAATAACCTGGGTGGCTTACAATGCTTTGGCCATGGAATTGTTAATGATCTTCCCATTCCTTAAACTCAGTGTCATCCACTTTTTACAACATACCTTTTAATGAGCCATGTTGATTCACTTTTCTCACATGTGGCAATCAAACCATAATTATAATGGTATAAAGGTATATATTATATACCTTTATACCACTGCCTGTTCCACTGAAGAATGCACACCTTACTTCAACAAGGACATTCAAGTCTTTCTTGAGACAAACTTGTTGTGTAGTTTATGGGCAGGCAAATAGGCCCTCACTTCACTAAAGAGGTGTTGGTTTTACAATTGTGTTAATGCCTGACTCCAAATTTCAAGTAGTGTAGCTAGCAGTTGATCTTCAATTTACTGTAAAGGAGTAGGTTTCGTGATTGTGTTAAGCAGCAGTAGTTGACGTTCCTTGGCCTATAGTTCACTACTAAGGGGTTGCTTTTGCAATTGTATTAATGCTTAATATTGATTGTGTTGGCTGACCCCATAGGTTGAGCAGTGACTTTGTGCAAATTGCATGCAGGCAGAGAAGTACATGCTGCCATGATAGTTGTGTACAATTCTCATAACAGTTTTGCGCTTGTGCTACGTAGCATGTTCCTTACATAAAAAACAAGGACAGAGATGGGAACCACAGTACATACAGATGACAGTTCTTATCATGCACAGTAGTACTAAGAACTTTGTTGGGACAAGTGGAAAACACGGAAAGAGGAATGGGAATGGACAGCACCAAGTAATGCAGCCAGTGAGCCACGCCAGCTTTTGTGGGGCAGGAGAGCAGTGTAGAATGTACTACTTCTGATATAAAATCTATGTATTAGTTATAACATGCCCAGGAGGGATGTTGTTGATTTATAAGCATGAGCGCGAGGGAAAGTGCTTATAACATTCCGACTGGGCATGTTATAAGTGATTTATTCATTATGCTAGGTGTTTGCCTTCTAGTGTAGCCTGCAGCTACCAGTACTTATATGCTATGTTGCATAAGTGTCTGCCTTGTGGTGGCTGACTCTGTCCAGCCTGTGCATGTGCGCTCACTGAAGCATTGCAGATTTTGCACTGTGGTTAGGGAAATATCCAGTTATTGCTATGTCAGCACAGACTGGTGGCTTATATAGCCTGTTTATTCAGCACAATAAACTTAGCAACCACCTAGCAACGTTACATAATAATATTTAATGCTAGGAACCTCATACTAAAGTTCACATTCCCAATCCTACCTTTTGCGTACAGGTAAAGCTGATAAGATTATAAGACGTTATGCTGTTGATTCTGAAAAAATCCTTGGTAAGTTCCCCAAGTTTTCATGAGGCTGTAGTAGACGACTGTGTGCTAAACAAACACACTGTATTCCCTGTATTGTCCTGATATAGATTTGGAAGACTTGGTCTATGTAAATGCAGCTATGATTAATCAAGCACTCCACTGGAAGAAAATTGGCGGACAAGCCTTTGAAATTCTTAAGTCTAGGCTGGATACCATTGAGGTAAAATACTGTGCTTTTATCAATATTTTAGCTACTTGGAATGTACTGATTTATTTTGGCAACCATATTATACAGCAGCTTTGTGATACTTTAATTATTGGCTGGTAGAGTTATAAAATAATCCAGAAATGCATGCACAGTTACATTTCCCAATTGTGGTCATGGTTATGCATATCATTGCCGTAGTAGCTAAGTTAATTATTTTGAATTATTAGCCCGTGCTCAAAATATAATTCAGAAATGCTTTGTTACTATTTTTCAAACTTAAGGCAAACAATCCTGTAACTGATGTTGGCAAATGCCTAATAGAGATGCTTGCTGAGTGGCTGAAGAACAGCCGCAGACCGACTTGGGCAGATGTGGTGAAGGCCATTTATTTAGTGGATACTAAAGCAGCCGAGGAAGTTGCTGAAAAACTAAAAGGTACTTGCAATCACTCTGATAATATTATAAGATATCTAAATGTGACAAATGTGTTGTAGACTGACTCTCATACAGCTGGAATTCAATAACCTATAGATAGAGAGACTACCTTCCTTCACACAGAGAAGACCTACATATATTAGTCAGTTTTTCGTTCCTGTCTGCATGGAACTAAACAACCCCTGACTCAGTACTGACAAATGAAGCAACTGGAGTAGCTACTGACTACCACTTGTGGTACAGTTTAGCAGAGAATTCTGGAAAGAACTTAAGGCTGTTTAGCTTGCTCTCAACTAGATAGCTATACTATTTTCGGTACATGGAGGGCTCCACTACATTGAGCAGGAGTGATGGACATATGGAATTTAGTTCTCTCAAGTAATCAGCACTGGTATGTCAGTTTGTAGTACTCACACTTCAGGGCCGTGGGAACAGGTCGGCAGGTCCAGTGGCCACCAGACCAAAGTTCGGTGCACCAACCAAAAATAATGGCTGCAGCAGATATTCTTCCAACAAATTTAGCAAAAATTCTATTGCTTCCTTGACTTGGTAAGTGAAAAAACTGCCTTTAGTACACCATTTTGTGGAAACTAACGCGTAGTGGCATCACGTCACGTGCGTGATGTGATTATGGCGTGCAATGAGTTAAACAGCTGTCGAAGTCTGAATTGCACTCCATGGCGGAGTCACACTTCCTTGCTGAGCAGTTTGGCTAGGTTTGGCAGCATGTTGCCCAACTCTTGCTATTTCGATTGCACTAGAAATGATTTCATATGATCTAAAATTAAAAACTTTCCAGGAGGGATGCCCCCAGACCCCCCTAGAGGGTGCACTTCATGCGCTTTAACACACGACGCCTACATCGATCAAGCACTACCCCACCAGACCAATCAAAACTTGCTTCCTACGGGCCTGCACTTGTTTTTATGGCTTGTTTCCTATCTGACTCATACAAGCATTTGCATTACTCTGTATGAAGCCTCTCGGTATCAAGGGAGCTAAATGACGGTTCTCCTTTTCGGTACAAGTTCTCTCCTGAAAAAGTACACTGGCAAATGGAGATAGCTAAGTACAAATAAACCTGTGCTTTAATGTAGCTTTTTGAACCAAAAAATAAGGACATACTTGTCTACAAGTTCTCCTATATTTTCTCCTCACTTTTACCCCCCATTACATCATAATGGTAAGAGGTCTATTCTACATCACTGAGTAGTCTAATGACAGCACACAGGTGTAGCTAATGGTCCATATGTAACTATCCATATATTAATCTGTGACCAAAGATACTGTATAAACTATTAGGGGTTATTACCCTTCTTTATCGGCAGGTGGTCCTTTTAGCTTGATCAGTGAGTCTGTTCCAGAAATTACCGAAGGTGTTGAGGACTCAGAAATGAAAGATAGAGGTAAAATCAGTACATTTATAGTATAGCTGATCAGTTTAGAAACTCACTGTCATGGTCAAACTTTGGGAGACAAGACCGCCATAAAATAGCTTATATAAATAGCTAATTGCATGCATTTCTGTAGCAACACAAGTGGTAAAATTGGTCGAAGCAACTTTTTCTTTCGAACCCAGAATGTCTTTACAATGTATATGCCTACTTGCGAGATCCTGTATTTCTTACAGTATATAGCCATAGCTGTACCATTTCTGCTCATGGTATATAGTGTAAGTCACCGAATGTCAACTGCCTTGTGAACTTTCCACCATACGTTTTGTTTCATTCCATGTACCACTCAACATTTAACACAAGTTATAGCATGCTTATTAAACTACTATAACTGTGACTTTGATGGCTGTACACCGTTTGAATGATAGCCAGCAGTGAGTTCAGATCAATAAAGTACTTTTCGATCAATAGTCGACTAGCGTCACGTTATTTATGTCGACCACATGTGCACTTTCCCAGTATCGAATCTTGACCACTCCTGAACTTTTCTCCCACTTCTCTTTCTACTTCCGCAGAAGATTGGATACTGCTCTATACATAGGTGACACACACATTTATGGTATTCCTGCGTAAATGTGAAAGGTTTAGCACTGGAACTATGATTGGGAGCGGCTAAAGGATACGTTATGTTAGTTAACTATACGGTTTTGCATTGGCCGATTGTCGACCAACGCTGGTCGACAATCGTATCTTATCACCTAACCAATATGTGTATAGAAGCGGTCAACATTAGGAGGTGGTCGAGAAACGGTGGTTTACGCTACATTGGCTCAGTTTACCGTTTGGATGATAGACAGTGAGTTTAGTTCAACAAAGTACTTTTCAATCAGTAGTAGACTAGGAGTACGTAATGTCAACCACATGTATACTTGCGCAGTATCAAATCTTGACCGTTCCAGAAGCTTTCCCCAACTCTTTCTAATTCCGCAGAAGATTGGATACTACTCTATTTATAGGTGACAGACTCATTTATGATCCTCCTGTGTAAATTTGAAAGGTTTTGCACTGGAACTATGACTGGGAGCGGCATAAAAGTTCAGACTACGTTAGCTAACTATACGCTTTTATTGTCGACATGCATGGTTGACAGTAGGTACCATAGCAGAATTTGTCACCTAACTATAGTGTATATAGTAGCGGTCGACATTAGAAGTGGTTGTGAAATGGTGGTTTATGCTATATAGCTAATAGGAAAAAAACGTACCCTTGTTCCAGGCACCACTGACTTCCCAGCTTACCAGTGAAGCCTTGGAAATGAAGCTACTGCAAACCACCAGTTCACTACTGAGCCTTTTATTTCACTACAGATTTTCCTGACATCTTATCTGCCCTGCATGGCGCAAAGGTGAAAGACAAGTGGTTAGAGATTGGTCTGTTTCTAGGAATCTCGTTTGGTGACCTGCAAAATCTAAAGACTAAGTCTGACGATGTACAAGTACAAGATATGGTAGGCTGGTGGATGAAGTGGAACTACGAATACGACATCTTTGGTAAGCCATCCTGGAAGACCCTGGTTCGTGCCATAGGAGCCCCAGCTGGAGGTAATGCCTGGAAAGCTGCAAACAAGATAGCAGATAATCACAGAAGTGGGCAGTGAATCGTAAGTTAAAACCAGGAACATTTTTATGGTACAAGCCCTGGGAGTATTAATATGTCTTATATCGCTGCGTTGAAGTTACACTACATATAAATATTATCCAGGTATTTTTACATAAATCATTATGAACTTAATGTTCAGTAATTGGGAATCAGCTTTGTTGGACTTTACCAGCTTCCAGCAAAGTACTGACTCCGCTATTTTCATAGTATGATTCCAGTTAGCTGCCGATCTTGCAAAACAGAATTATTATTCAATGCAAACCTAAGCTAGCTTGGTTTGCCTTGGCCATCAGCTTTCATTGTGCTCGTGACTAAAGCTACTAGAAAAGTAAATTTGCGTGCATGATAAGCACAGACGAATAAAAACAAAACAAACAGAAGTGAGAATTGTAGACAAACTTAGTATATACCATTTGAGCGTGCACTTTATGCCAGCTAGATTATTTTATGAGGTACGAGTATTGTATGAGAGTATCCATTTCTATTTTGGGTATGACCTGGAACTTGTATATGAGCCCTAAAGCCACAGCATGGTTACCACCGTGGTATACTTTTTGCAGTAGCTAACTGGGAGTAAAGTTTTAGAATGATAGATGTAAACCTGTCTGAGATATATAGCTACCCTCAGTCTTCTGTCGCAAGGAACTTAATGGCATGTTTTATCTTTGTACTTCAATCTAGGTGACCCTGCTCAGACTAGAAGTACATCCATTATTCTTGGATATTGACACTAATGTACTTTTGCTATTTTTATGCAATAATAATTTGAAGCAGATTAGGTAAATACTGACTTCAGAAGCCTATACTTGTAATTTTACTCTCATTACTTACCTGTACAGCATTTTTATTGTTGTTAGAATTTATAATTATATAATCTATACTAGTTCATTTTTAGCATAATGAATGGTAGTAGGGATAATATTGTAGCAGCCATACAGTAAAACCACATGTAGAGCTTGGCTTCACCTTGCTGTTTAAAATAGTACAGCTGCATGCCAGTACCCTAAGCAATACTCAAGAGGGCTGAATGCATGGTGTATATTGCACCCTAGCTCATTCCCAGGCTCCATTCCCCAGCTTTTCTTACTACACTAGTACTCTGCATGAGAAAAGCTGGGGAGTAGAGCTTGGGAACGAGGCTATATATATTGCACGAGTGAGGGTACTACATCTTCTGGCACATAAATGGAATAACATCGGTACAGTTCTGAGGGTGCGAAACCTTGACACCATCAGGAAAAAGTTTCCGACTGACCCAGAGAGGTGTCTCATTGCCATGCTCAGTGACTGGTTGAATGGGCAGTATGACACACAGAGAGCCGCGCCTCCATCTTGGAGGATGGTTGTGTATGCACTGGCAGATCGAGGTGGGGGAGATCACAGACAGCGTGCAGAATACGTTGCAAAGAATCACAAAGGTATCTGCATGGCTGTGCATGTCATATATCCCACTAGGAACACAGGTTAATTCCAATCCTTTACAGCTAGACTTTGTTACTGGATATGCAACAATTTTGCTAAATTATTAATGAATGACTGAGAGTCCTGGTACCCACTTGAGAATGCTCTTAAATGTATTTGAAGAGTTGCATGCTGATAATTAGATACTGAGTAATTTGAATTGATGGGCTGAAACCCGGAATGAAGTATAGTGGATACAATGTCATGCGATTGCAGAATAACATTAACAGGAGCCCATAACCCAAAGGGAAGGAGCGTTGAACTGGTAATTCCACCTGTTGTCGAATGGCACCTACAAGAAAACTCCATATATGGAATACCTAGCTGACTGGTTTACTACTAGACTAGTGCTAAGTAAATTATAGCGCCTACATAGCACTTACCATATAAGGAGTGTAGGGCAAGTGCTATTTGACAACAGGTGGAATCAGCATACATGCACAAGTTTAACGCTCTTTCCCTTTGGGGTATGGGCTCCTGACATTAAGTATCAGTAATTAACTCTGAGACTGAAAATTAGGCTACCATGTATTTTCAGATGTTGTATTTTCTCTCTATAGCTCTCACTCAGATCAAGTTTGATGAAAATGTTGATACCCGTCCTCTAGGTATGCTATCTGTACAATATTTATATGTATATCAGACTATAAACTATAACTACTGCCTATATAATGATGTGCCACCACATGTAAATAATACCTCCACATGCACTGATTGAAGTGACTTCCTGTCTACAAATCTGGTTCGTAATTACATTAGGTGTGGTCATGGTAATGAATTTTATCATGTGGAAACTCGAGGAATGTACCAATCAGGTTCTACTTCTGGTGAATATACCTACATGTACATTCATCAGGAAGTGTGACAGACTTATGCATAAATGCAGGTTACTGCACAGAATTGTTTGTGTCCTATTGGCAAGTGCTACTATAACGCAGATAACTATAGTTGTTGAATTGTTATAACCCCCCCGCCCCAGCTACGTTGGCATCTATTTGGATTACGTTATCCCTCTAAACAGACATGCAGAAGCTTTAGGGGTGTGGGAATCAACATCAGTTCACTTGCAGTTAAAACCTTTTGTGTGCTTACAGTAACTGCGGACAGTGATGAGCAAGATATGGAAGACGCCGTACGAACAATGGCATCAGAACTGTATGCCTTAGCCCAGCGCTGGTACCAAATAGGCCTACAACTTGGAGTGGAGGTTCACAGACTTGAGGAAATACATGGGAGTGATAAGGACTGTCTGGAAACCATGTTGAAGACTGGAATCGAAACAGACCCAGATTCAATGACTTGGCAGTCCATCGTAGAGGCGGTGAGGCACACAGCTGGCGGCAACAACAGTGTCATCGCTGATACTATTGCTGCAAAATACCCTAAAGATATTCATTGACTGCTGGGTTTGAAAATAGGTTGTATTAGTTTTGTCTTATTATTTACAAGTAATGTGCACGTGTCATATGCAGTGTTGATAATTTTTTGGTGGTACAATATGATCAGATTGGATCGTGCATGCAGTTAAGTAGAGCTAATACCTAGCTATAGCTTCATTCCTAGTATCCCCTTTCAGCTTATTATTAGCTGCATGCTTGCAGTATCTGAAAAGTGGCAAGCGATCGTGATGAAAGAACTGGAGGGAGAAACTGGGAACAACGCTAATCCAGCTAATAATATACATCACTCTGTACTTACAGTTAAGCTATAATTATACGTGTGTATATGCAGATTATAGTACTACTTTTTGACACTAGCTACATCCATCGCCAGTTGTCTTAGACCTATAATATTCAATACTTCAGTGAGGGTTTTCCAGGACACATCCATGCCCTGACCAGCTAACCACAGCTGGAGGATCTCGATGTTAATCTGCTCAGAATCGTTGTTGTGCTTTAGAGCAATTGCATCCACTTTCGCACCTCTGCTCAGCAGAAAAATGCCAAACTGCTTGTATTTGATGCCAATCTCAGTTGCAATGGAGAACCTGTTTGTCTTTCCAGGAAACTTCAAGAGTTGGATAAGATCTGGAGTGTCGCCTGTAAGTATAATAAGAAGGTGGTATGGGGCATATGCATGTTTAATTTTATGTACTATCTCATTGCATTATATGTGTATTGTTTTAGTATGCCAATTTATTATAGTACATGTGTTAATGTGCATGGTGTCTGTCTGTATGATATCTGTGTGTGTTTGTGTGTGTATGTGCTGTGCATGTGTGTGTGTACGATACATCCAGGTCCACTGCAGTACTGCTGCCAACCCATGCATAGCTACCTGCACTTGATCCTGCACCTGTAACCACTTCAGTGGATGCCTGCAGCTGAGAATGGCCATTGTGATCTGTGTGTGAAAAAACATGAAGAGGACGTTATTAGCTCATCCAAAGCATCAACACAAACTATAGCTAGCAAAAAAGAGGTGCAAGCAGAAAGAGTGTGCATGCAAGGATGATGGTGTATGACAGTCGTAAGCTATTTGGCATGCCTATAAGTAACTACCTGCAGTATACTTCTTTCTGATTCTTTCTGCAATATCTCTATGATCCATAGCCTCCACACTGTCAGCTAGCTTGTTCCATGAGGCACTCATATCGTATCGCAGCCAGGCACCAACGACCTCCTGAATTCTTCGTGTGACTCGACTGTAATCACATTCAATCTTGCTGAGAATTCGAGGAGGGAGACCCAATTCCATTCCAAGGGAATACCAGTCTGAGACATCTGCTAACTCCCCACAGATAATCCTCAGTTCAAACCCTGAACCTACAAGGGAAGGGAAGCAACTTTAACTCTTTGCAAGCCATGGGCACATTTATGTGCCTTTATTAAATAGAGAAAACTATGACAGTACTTTATATTAACGCCTAATATAAAAAGCTCATATAAATTTGCATATTAAGCCTTATGGATGTATTAAAACTCGGCTGGGAAAGAGTTAATGTACGGACGCACAAGATTTCTCTGCGTATATCAAACTGTCTTTCATTTCACCACTCATTGAAATGTCCGCAGTATTACTGTATTTTG
The DNA here is from genome assembly GCA_963921505.1 of Phakellia ventilabrum. Lineage (NCBI taxonomy): Eukaryota > Metazoa > Porifera > Demospongiae > Axinellida > Axinellidae > Phakellia > Phakellia ventilabrum. The sequence continues at coordinate 1,004,718 of OY997380.1, read as the reverse complement.
ATTCTGAGCTTCATACTACCACCACCATTAAAGTAACAGCCCATGCAACACCATGATCAAGGGGTATTATGCATGCCTACCCTCGTTTCCAGTCTCTCCCTGCAGCTGCTTCCAGTCCACTGTTGCAATCAACAAAAAGCTAGTCTCGACTCCAGACCCTCCTGTCGGAAAGCCGGGCCGTGTGGGGAGGGTCTGGAGTCGAGACTGTCAAAAAGCTAGAGGGAGCTCGAGAGCCTGGGTACGAAACTAATATTATGCTCTATTCATCTTCATGGTATAACCTTAAGCTTGTGCTTGTCTCGATCGTCCCCAGCCCACTATCAACCGAAGACTAAGTATTCCACCACGAATACTGAGCAATCCTTAGCCTTGATTGTTTGGAGTGGGCTGGGGACGAGACTAGACTGGTATTGAGGCTGACTAAACATTACTATGGCAATGGAATAATATACCATGTGGCTATATTTATCCCCAGTATGAATACCTAGTTTATTGACAGGCACTCAAGATCTAATATCCAATATGCGGAAAGGGGGCTGGCCCGCGAGACTACATACTACACTAGTAACAGTTCCTCATAGTGTCGCGGGCCAGCCTCATATTAAATTTGTCACAGGCTCGATAGCCAGCGCAGACAGCCGTGCATGCATGAAACTAACCTTCATCTGCCATTGCGTACTATGCAGTGCTGCAGAGTGTAGACAGAGCATCGATCAGCAGTCGGGGGAATCCCCAGGGAAAGTCCCTACGAGCACGGCTACGAGCCACACCTCCGCGTACAATCTGATTTGGTATAAGTATACGGAAAATTACTAGAATTCACCAACTGGTCCATGTGGAGCTTTGCAGGCTTTAAATAGAAATATTATCGAGGCATGAACAGATCTTCTAGAAACAGCAACCGGCTGCCCACCAATCTCCCACAGCTGCAAAATCTCATCAAAAGAGATCCAACTGCCTACAGAGATGAGGTAAGAGCATAGCATAAAGATTATGAGTAGAAAGCCGTTTCTGAGTACATAAATAATTACGTACATAAACTATAAATTTCTCTAGTTCCCAGCCTGCAATCAAGGCTCAGAGTAGCCTGGTCTGTATGGGGTCTGCAACTAATTCGTTGGTAGTGAACACTGATTGTATAGTAGTGTCAAGCACCCAGTAATGCAAAGTACTTAAATGGTACTTCATACAGCTCTGTTACTTAGTAACTACCAACAAACTCGCACACACACACACACATGCACACACACACTCAAACGCACTCACATGCATGTACATGTATACACACTGATGTGCACATGCACAGTTCCTCCAGCAGTATCACCACTACCGAGCTCTGCTGCAGCTGTTTCTACTCAACCCGTCAAACGAGTCCAAGAAACTGGAAGAACTACTCATGTTTCTCAGTCAGGTCTGTAGGTGATAGTGGCTGAATCCAGCTTGAAGTAGCAAGTTACTGTCCTTCGTGTGCATTTCAAGGTTTCATACATAGGGGGGCCCAGGATCCCCCCCCCAGAATTTTCGAAGTTGAAGTTCAGCCTTTTGGGTCCCCAGAAGCAACCTCAGAGCATCGAAATTCTCTCTTGGGGGTGTGACTTCGCATGTAGCATCTTTTCCATCCCCACGTAAAAGCCTCCTTTAATCCTGTTTGAAAGCCTCATTTGCACATAATTTTACCCAACACATGTATGCATGCACACACACACACACACGCACACACTCAGGTTGCCCAATGCTACCCTGAAGAGATGTCCACGTTTCCCGAAGAGCTTCAAACCCTCCTCAGGACCCACGGTGCTGTTCTGGACCCAGAGCTGAGACTGACTCTATGCAAGGCTCTCATGCTCATGAGGAACAAAGACTTCATTCCGGCACAGGGGTGAGGGGTGTGTGTGTGTGTGTGTGTTTGTGTGTGTGTGTGTGTGTGTGTGTGTGTGTGTGTGTGTGACTATAGTGACTATAGTGCTCCATACACATTACATTACATTACAGCACAGGGGTGTGTGTGTGTGTGTGTGTGTGTGTGTGTGTGTGTGTGTGGCTATAGTGCTCCATACACAAAAATCTTCCTTGCAGTTTTTTTGACCTTCTAGTAGTATTACATTACAGCACGGGTGAGGGTAGTGTGTGTGTGTGACGATAGTGACTATAGTGCTCCATACACATAAATCCTTTTCTGCTTGGTACACTTACTCTTCCTGGCAGTTTTTTTGACCTGCTACATGTTGACTTGTAGTGGTATTACAGCTTTTTGCTTCCCCCTCCTCGTTTTTAGAGAAGTGAGCCTGGGGCCGAGGCTTGTATGAACGCACGTAGTGTACTACATACCACTTATTGTATTACGCTTCCTGCATAATCTTTCTATAGCCCCTTCATCCATCCCTCCCTCCATCCTTCCCTCCCTCCCTCCCTCCCTCTCATCCCTCCCCTCCCATCCCTCCCTCTCTCCCAGTTTATTAGAGCTCTTTTTCGAGCTGTTTCGTGTCCAGGACAAGCTGCTACGGGCAACTCTCTATAACCACATCGTCTCAGACATCAGGAGAATGAATTCCAGACACAAGAATAACAAAGTCAACACGGTGGGTCTCAGTTCCATTCCACCCTGTTTACTAGATTTTCGATTGTTTGCACAATACATCATTATTCTTCAGTCTCATGTTTTCACTCATGTGCAGTCTCCATTCCATTCTCTTGTTTTCACTATATTCCCTATTTCCCATTCCCTATTCTACATTTTCCTATTCCCCATTCCCTATTCCACTTTCTCCATTTCAGGCTCTCCAAAACTTCATGTACCGCATGCTCCGGGACAGCAGTGCCGTGGCGGCCAAGATGTCCCTGGATGCCATGATGGAGCTGTATCGGAGAAATGTGTGGAACGATGCGAAAACTGTCAATGTTGTCACAACCGCCTGTTTCTCACCTGTTACCAAGGTAACGTGATATGACTCCAGAGTGTGGCAGTCTTGGATAGAAAATGAACATATTTCGATGACATCACTGCTTTCAAAGTTCTGTATCCCTGAATTTCTGTTAAGGGTGGGGCTCACACTTGCTATGTACAAACCTCAGTGTGTGAGGCATCTACACAGCATATATGAGCCCTATCCTTACAAGCCTCTATATGTGAGGCTTCTATGTAGTGTGTATGATCCCCCACCCTTAATGGAAGCTCAGAGATACAGCACTTTGAATGCAGAGACTGGATAAAAATACGCAACAGAATAATGTTCATTTTCTACACAGAAGATAACGAATTATAAATCTTCACTCCCTCCCTCCCTCCCTTCCTCCCTCCCTCCCTCCAGATCGTGGTTGCAGCGTTGAAGTTCTTTCTGACTGGGAATAAACAGGAAGGGACTGACTCTGACACCAGTAGTGAGAGTGAGGTGGGTCATGTGGGTAGCACATGACTGTCATGTGACTAGCACATAAAAGTCATGTGAGTATCACATGATGCATAGCGAATTATTCTGTAGGCATCATATTGTTGTGTGAGCAACTGATATAGGTATCGTGATTACAGTGTCCATATTGTCTTTGTGGTGAACCTCCATAGGTAGCCAGATAGTGTCACACGTCTGCATACGAGCCTAAGACTCTGTCTCTCCAGGACGACGCTGCCGCCATGAGGACCCTGATTATCTCCAAGCAGACCACCAAGAAGGGTCGGAAGAGGGAGCGAAAGAAAGCCAAGGTCCTGGCCATGCTCAAGGTGGGAACAGCGGCCAGTGGCACCTGCGTACTTCAAGCTAGCTTAGTGTTACATGTATGTTGCCTAGATGATAATGAGAATGAGAATACTTTTACAAGAATACTTTTATTTGTAGATCCTAACCAAGCTGCACCATTATATATACAGCTGCATTTAACTTTGGGTGACCTGTTGCTGAGCACAGCCTTGGGATGATTTATGGGATAAATTTCCTGGCTGGTATTAGACATAAAAATTAATATCTTCTTTTCTTAGAAACGAAAGAAGAAGAAATCTAGAGGAGTGGCGACGTTCTCTGCCCTGCATCTAATCAACGACCCCCAGGACTTTGCAGAAAAACTCTTCAAAAAGTTGGAGAGGTCAAAGGAGAGGTTCGAAGTACGACTAATGATGATGTCACTCGTATCGAGACTCATTGGAGTGCATCAGGTACAAAGTTCAGTTGAGTCAAAGTGTCTACACATATCTAATGTTTTCTGTGAGATGAGCTGTGTGTAAGAATTACATGTATAATATTATGCATGTATAGTATGGAAGGACATGCGCACATAACGTATTTCACAGTCTATACATGTGGCAGTCCCGAGTAGAAAACGAACATTATTCCGTCGCGTATTTCGATCGTACCCGCGCGTTCACTACGCTATAACTCAGAACTTCCGTTAAGGGGGCGGGGCTCGTACGTGCTGCGTAGAAGCCTCACATATTGACGCTACTACGTAGCGCGTATGAGCACCGCCCTTAACGGAAGTTCAGAGATACGGCACTTTGAACACGCGTATGCGATCGAAATACGCGACGGAATAATGTTCGTTTTCTACCCGGGACTGCCACACATGTATTTAGACTGTGAATATAGCGAGAACATTTACCCCACAATATTTCCACTATATGGTGTGTGCACTCAGGGTTTCATACAGAGTTTTTCAGTGGGGGTGGAAAAAAACATGTGCATAGAGCCACGCCCTCTAGGGGTGTGTGGGCTGATGCTCCCCCAGTAAATTTGAGAAATTTACACGCTCTGAGGTTGCTTCTGGTGGCTTGTGGGGGTCCAAAATGGCTGGAAATTACTACTAATGAACTACTGAGTATCAAAAAAAATGTCAACTTTAAAATTCTGGCAGGGGGGAATCCCAGTACGCCCCCCTCCCCCCCTCTGTATGACACCCTGAGTGCGTACATGCGCATGGTAACCAGTGATATGACCCACACATTACTTTTTCCTTGTGCAGCTGTTCATCTTCAACTTCTATCCCTTCCTACAACGGTACCTGCAGCCACACCAGAAAGGTAGGGCGACTGATTACATCATTAGAACTTTGACCCTTGAACCTTCTACAATCCCAATGCAGAGGTTACAAAGATACTGACATATTTTGCTCAAGCAAGCCACGAACTCATACCCCCTGAGGTGTGTTCCCATTCTGTCTCTGAAAATTTAGGCTGTCCCTATTACTTTCAGTTTCAGAAAGCTAAAGAGTGTTGCTGGTAAATGTGCACAGTAAACCGGTTAATCTGCTTTTTTGTAACATTAATCTGACCTTCTGGAGAGAGGTTCATTTAAGTGTAGCTAATGGTGGGCTCTTACTAGAGTGTGATGCCATCTACCCATGTAGGTGATTGAGCCGACAATTCGAGCAGTTGTGAACAACTTTGTTTCAGAGAGAAACTCCAAAGAAGCCATGGCTGTTGGGTGAGCTACAAATTGAAATGATGTAAGCTTCTATTCATTTGCCACTCATTTCATTTTTATAAAGTTTGTGTGGGGGTGGGAGGGGGGGAGGCAAAGTGGGGAGGGGGGATGGGGATGGGAGTGGGAGAGGGAGGGGGGCTGTGGACAAGGTAATCGCAAAGATTTTTTCATTTACCTGATTCTCAAGGTCAGGCATCCAACAGCAGCTAAGGCCCCTATTGTTGTTTCTGCTGAACAGGCACTCTTCCACAGGATGCGGGCGGGCGGTATATTCATTAGCCATTATGTCATTATTATAATATAACTTCCTTTCATTAAAAAAATTGTTTCCTGTAGCGCAAAAAACTCAAAAGGAACGAAAAACAAACAACTTTCTTTTCAGGATAAGCTCCCTTTCAGACAAAAAAAAACACACACACTGTATTATGCATGCTGTGGGTAGCAGGCATCCTCGACACTCATGTTTGGCACAGTAAATACAAGATTGTTCCGTCATAATGGCCTTACGTCATAATAATGGCAAAATTATGCGGGCCCCGAATTTGGATGCGGGCGGGGGAGCAGAAACATTATTGTACCGAACAGCAGCCTAATAGTTAGTGCATTACTAAGTGGGAGGAGGCTGCAATAGAGATTGGGCGTGTCCCTTTACAAATGGAATAATTGAGATTGATAACTAGTTGTAGGGGTTTCCCCTCTGCAGTCTGAATACAGTTCGCGAGGTCTGCTCTCGCTGCCCGCTGGTGATGAACTCTGACCTCCTCCAGGACCTCACCGGCTACAAGAACTACAAGGATAAAGGTGTTATCATGGCAACTCGGTCTCTAATACAGCTGTTCAGGACAGTCAACCCGGACCTGTTGCACAGGAAAGACCGGGTAAGTTTGGGAGTTGGCATAAGTTGTCATGACCTCAACTTAGCAGTAACCTCACCTCCTGGTCTTGCTCTATTGCGGATATACAACCTATTGAACTTCAGCACACTGTTTTTGTTTTCCATTGTCTTTTGCATCCCTCCTCCCCCTCCCTCCTCCCTCCCTTCTCCCCCTCCCTCCTCCCTCCCCCCTCCCTCCCTCCGCGCCTCTGCCTCTCTCCCTCCATCCCTCCCTCCCTCCCTCCCTCCCTTCCTCCACACCTTCGCCTCTCTCCCTCCCTCCCTCCGCACCTCCGCCTCCCACCCTTCCTCCCTCCACACCTCCGCCTCTCTCCCTCCCTCCCTCCGTCCCTCCCTCCCTCGCTCCCTCCGTCTCTCCCTCCCTCCCTCCGTCCCTCCCTCTCTCCCCCAGGGTAGACCCACTCAGCTGGCGCCATCTACCAGACGGTACGGAGAGTTAGAAGCCGTGGAACACATCCCAGGGACTGAGGTAAAGCACGTGTGGGGGTGTGTGGCTAATGGTGCATGATCTCCCGCTTTCTCTACATTTGCAGTTATTGGATTTGCCATCAGATGCTCAGGATGAAAGTACAGGTGTGTGTGTGTGTGTGTGTGTGTGTGTGCATGTGTGTGTGTTTGGTAAAACTATTGGATTTGCCATCAGATGCTCAGGATGATAGTATACATGTAGGTGTGTGTGTGTGTGTGTGTGTGTGTGTGTGCAGGGTTTTGTATAGGGAAGGGGGACTATCCCAGTAGCAGCTCTTAATTTTGGTCCCCATAACGCACAATGAGCATCCTCTGACTTCTTAAACTACTAATTTGGGGGAGGGGGGGCGGGAAACAAAGTCTCTGGTAATCTAGGGGGTGTTGCTCTCCACATGTCTGCGTCTTTCCGACCCCAACCAAAAAATTCCGTGTATGAAACCCTAGTGTGTGTGTGTGTGTATGCCTGTTACTGACAATAAGGGTTGTAGGACCTCTTGAGCCCGATTCCCTTGCATAATAGGGACAGTGCGATTGACTCGTTCCCCATCATTCTGGCCACTACAGATTCAGATGGTAGTGATGCGGATGGTGAATGGACTGACGTAGTACATCTCGGTGATGAGAAGCAAACGCTTCCAGTGACCCTCGAGGGAGATAATGATATTCACGATGGTACCGGTGATGCCCTCGATGTTATTTGCGGTGGTAGTGAGATAGATTTGATTGGACAGGAGGAATCAGACGGTTATGTTACCGACAGTGAAGATAATGATATACACGAGAATGACGGCACCGTTGCCGAAGCAGTGGACGTCAGCAGGAGGGAGGAGGGAGTGGGATGTGAGGAGATGGACGTGGCTAGTCTACGGAGCGAAGGAAGCCGTTGGACTAGAACGTCCAGATCAACTGGTTTAACGAAGAGTCAGGTAAAAGTTGAAGGCATGAGGGAAGGGGAGCTGGGGGGAGGGGAGCTGGGGCGGGGGGCGGACTTATAGCCTCATTCTCTGACCTAGCTGCACCTTGCGTGCAGTATAAGAAGCAACTGAATTAGAATTCTAATTAATGAGCACCATCTGAAATTTGCACACTCATAAACACACACACACACGCACCCACCCACACACACACACACACACACACACACACAGGCCCACAGTCAGAGTACCAGCCTCCGAAGGAGAGACAAGAAGAAAGCTCGCAAGGAAGCTCGACGTAACGACTCAAAACCCCAGCAGGAGCCCCCACAAGAGGTGCTGGAACAGCTAAAGAAACAGAGGAAGGAGCGCGCACAAGTCATTGGACAGACAAGGGTATGTAGGGTGCTGGAGGGTAGGCTCGTTCCCAGGCCCACGTGCGCGTTTCACTTTAGCGCAGCTGTGGGTCTGGTATATTTTCTCACGTGTGTGACACGTAGGGTACAAGGGTGAATTTTTGCGTGGGCAAGGACAACAAAGGAAGGCAGCGAATCTATACTTCTTGTAGCTACTCTTCGGAGCCCGTTTGTGCCACAGACCAAGCGCTGAAACACTGTCACGAGGCCAGGCTTTTGTATCAGAGCAAAATATACCTGCTGTTTAAGGGGAGGGGCTGGGGACGAGGCCAGGCTTTCGTACCCCTGAAGGGAGCAAAATACACCTGCAGTTTAAGGGGAGGGGCTGGGGACGAGGCCAGGCTTTCGTACCCCTGAATGGAGCAAAATACACCTGCAGTTTAAGGGGAGGGGCTGGGGACGAGGCCAGGCTTTCGTACCCCTGAGGGGAGCAAAATACACCTGCAGTTTAAGGGGAGGGGCTGGGGACGTGGCCAGGCTTTCGTACCCCTGAGGGGAGCAAAATACACCTGCAGTTTAAGCACCATATACACGCATACCAGGCCAGCTACATGTGTACATGCATGTATACCTTACTGCTCCATGTACATGTACAATGTACCTTTCCCTCTCTCAGTTTTTAACTCAGGCCGAGTTCGAGGCAATACGTCAGAAGCAGCTGTCGGCCCGCATGGAACCGAGACGTGGGAGGAAGAGAGAGTTGGAGGAGATGCTGAGCGAGGAACAGCAGAGGTACAAACACTCACACACACACACACACACACACACAGGCACACACACACACACAGGCACCATAATATATATTTTTCATCCTTTGAATTTACTTACATAATATGCTAGACTGTTTAATTATAACAAGTGTCACACATACATCTATTATATATACACACACACACACACACACACACACACACATCAGAGGAGAGCTCCTACCTGAGGGAGTGATCGAGACCATCCACACCAGGTCCAAGGCGGACAGGGAGGCCAGACTAGCCACTGTGCAGGTGAGGTACATGGCCTAGGGGTAGTATGTCACGTGGGACCAAGCTTGGCCTGACACACACACACACACACACACACACACCATGGCAACACAGGCAGGAAGGGACGACAGAGAGAAATTCGGTTCCAAGAGACGAAGACTCAATCCACTCAGCAGCACGACTAACAAAGAGAAGGCAAAGAAGAAAGCCTTCATGATGGTGAAGCAGAAGAGAGCAGTTAGAACCAAGTCAAAGAGATCTTTCCGTGAAAAACAGGTCAGTGAACTGCAGCCTTAAGATTTATGCCTAGATTATGTGGACGGATCTTCGGAGGGATGCTGTACATGTGGAACTATCATTCAAGCTAGCCTCGTTCCCAGCCTCTAGTGGAGGGGAGAGTAGAGCCTGGTACGCACTGTTTGCGCATGCGCGAGAATTTACGGAACAAGTCCAGTAAACGTGTCCGCGAACGAACTCAGTCACATGGCGAGGAATAGTACGGAGGCAGTATACAGGTATAGTAAGCGGAAGAACTAGAAACCGTCTGATTTTATACTTCTACAAATGGAAAGGCTTTCTAACCAGTCGAAAATAGCAAAACTACCTGTTATTTTTTATCCGCTAGGATTATGGTAGCTGTCTTACCATAGAAATTCGGAAGCGCCTCTCTCTTAGTAGCTTCTCGATTTTCAATCTCAGATCTGGCCTTTCAGAGGTAAACGGGATCGAACAATCAAACTAACAATACCTTTCTAGGTATCTACATGGCGAAAGACCATCAGCACCGGCTTAGCCTCGTTCCTAGACTCTTCTGAAAGTGACACAACCTTCAATTGTATGCGTGTAATGAACGATAATACAATGATAGACGGAGTGATATTGCGGCGTAGTATCCGCTAGTTTCCAAGTTCCCCAGAAAAACCTGGGGAGCCGCGCATGCGCAAACAGTGGATACCAGGCCACTCTTTTCGAATTTTACAACGTGGCCTGGGAACGAGGCTACATTCAAGCTAGCAATCCACTCATTTTGTAATACTATAGAGTTGTGATTCAGTTACTGCAATGTTGTTAACTGCTTGGACAGCCTCCAACTGAGCACGATGGCTTATATTAGAGAAGTATGATACAGGAACTACTAGATATGCCAGAGCGTCGTCATCTTGTACATTGTACATGTAAGTACACAAAGATACTTACTAATCACTTGTTGGTTGCCGTTTGCATCCTTCATCAAAGCATAAACTCCAAAGTACTCTCTAGCGTACTATTTGTTTTTGCTAATCATGTTTAAAGTTTAGAGACTTTAAAGACGCGTGCTAAAATACAGCATGGGTGGTTTTATTGGAGTATGTTGCATTCGTGATCATGTGAAAAACAATTTTGGTACTACCAGTAATGGAGGGAGCTGCAGACTTCTAGCTGTATTTTAGCAAAGATTTGCGTCTTTAAAGTCTCTAAACTTTAAACATGATTAGCAAAAGCAACTAGTACGCTAGAGGAGTTTATGCTTTGATGAAGGATGCAAACGGCAACCAACAAGTGATTACCGTGCTAGTTAGTAGCTATATTATTTTAATATACTTACATTGCGCTGAGAAGCATTTTCTTCTCACTATTATCTGCTTGGCTCTCTGCTAATCTTTGATATTTTAGTATGTGTACTGCAATCTCCCCTTTGCTACTTTTCAGGCTGCTCTGCGAAGTTCCCTTCTGAAACAGAAGAAGCGAAAGTGAAGACATACATGTACATGTACATTGTACCAATTTAGTTTATGTATACAGTCATACTGTGACCTAGTTTCCAGGCTCCACTCCCCAGCTTTTAACACACACCCAACACACTGCAGCTGTGTGATACAAGCTGGGAAGTGGAGCCTGGGAATGAGGCTAACATGGGTTTATACAGCATAAAGTATAGTATTATTTAATCATAGAGCAGAAGCCACCCAGTACATTTAATGACCAGTACAGTATGGAATAATTTCACGTAAATTTGCAGTGACTGTGTACAAGTCTACACGTACATGCAAGGAAGGCTTACTACAGCTCACAGATTAGTAGAGTTTTATGTAATACTCTGTAAAGGTAGAGCTATGAGTGCTGGAGACTGACGACACAATCGAGCGATGCAAACGTGAGTTTCAGCCCCTCTCTCTGTCCCATGGCAGCCATGGCTGATCTTTGGGAAAATGTTGTAGATAGAGATATCATTCGCTTGGATGCCAATCGTTTTTTTCAGCATTTACTGGTTACTGGTTCAGTTGTTATTCTCGCAACTTACTGTCTCGTGGCCCCGTGTGCATCCCGATGTGTGATGATGTCAGCAAATGGCCTGCATGCATGCCCCCCCCCCCCCCCCCCCCCCCCGAGAATAAGACAGTTTTATAGCCCTTAGTAGTGTAGCCATAATACTAGTTATCCTGGTTATTAATTGCTATATATGGTCATGCTTTAAATCAGGATTTGTACTTTGATTGCTACACTATTTGGGGGGAAGTCCCAGGGACAGTCCCAGAGTTAATGGCTCAAGCATGTGAGATAATCCTAGTTAGCAAGCCAAGGGTTTGTATATCTTGTCTGCTTCAGTATTATAGAGACAGGCTTGTAATTATGGTTAAGAACTTAAGATGCTATTTGCTGTTGTCTGCACTATTTCAGGAAGTCCCAGAATTATACTAGCTATAGGCTATTAAAGGATAACTTATCTGGCCTATGTAGGTACATATCTAGCTATATCTGTTACTGTGAAGTTTGGTCAGTGCATTGACTGACTATATACTTTGCGAGAAGTTGCACAGACTGGGCAGTCCCTAAGGTTTGCCAAGCTAATCTATAGATTTGTCCACTCACTTCTGCTAATTTAAAGTGATCAGTGTGCAGGGAGAATTACAGTTGGTAGCTAGCTACAAAGTAAGGCACTGAGTCGGTCATATCCCGAAATTGAAACTGGAATCAACGAAATTGCCTGTCAGGAGAGCCAGAAAAGGGGGTTCTCTGACTGCAAGGTGGACAGGAAAGACATTGAAAAGTTTTGGAGTGGCATCAATACAACCTCATGCACACCAGAAGATGAACTGACTGCAGTAAAGACATTTCCAAAATGATACTAAAACTGACTACACCGTGCCCTATACGGAAAAACGAACGTCAGTTACTGAAATCAGTGCTGAGATTCGGTCTGAAATGCAGTTTGAAATGGAAAATAATAACAACCAAGCAGAGTTGAGGCTGCGCGGTGGTAGTGTGTACAACACGAAAGAGACCACAGAAATGCAATTGGGTGACGTTACTCTCCATGCAGAGAGTGCAGTTTCTGTACAAGATACCTTGCACAAGACCCAAAATGATCTCGAAGTTCGGGCTTTAGTGTTCTATCGCTTTCGTGTGTATCCCGGACACCCTGTGGCCAAAGGAGCAGCCATCGGGGGAGCAGCTGGAGCCGGAACGGGTGCAGTCACAGGATTGGGAGCTGGTGCAGGAATAGGTTCTGCAGTGAGTCTTTTAGGTGGACCCATTGGGCTTGCAATTGGTGTTGCGGTGGGTTCAGTGGTCGGCATCATCAGTGGTGCAGTTGTTGGTGCTAGTGGAGGAGGAGCGGTGGGAGCGGGATTTGGTAAGAGGAGACGTCACCAGCAACAGTTCACCATCACAGCAAAAGATGTGTTTTCGATAATGCCAGGATTTCGAGAAGATGGCCAATTTGTTTTTTGTATCGTGAGGGGTCGCCATGCTTGGAGGGAAACTCGCTACACTGTCCAATAAATTAATTCAAGGCTAAAACTAATCAATTAACCGATGTTAGATGTATGCTTTATTACCAAAAGTACATGGAAACTGATATTGGCTAACCTACGTGTACCAAATGCTATTCAGTGCATTAATGTATAGCTGAATCCAACATGTATCGTGTACGTTTACTCTAATGCTGAAATTCTTTTTTGCTCATTATCTTGATGTGTAGAGATGTGTGAATGGCTTAGTCTCGTTCCCAGGCCCACGTGCATGCATCACAGAGGGGGAAGCCTGAGGGGGCAATTTGATCACCCCCTCTCATCCTTTCCTCAAGGCTTGGCGGACCACTGTTTCATTGACCCAGCCGTGACGCCTTGTGGCTTGCCCCATCTGCTTTTCCGCCAATCTCTCTAGATACTCTATCAGCCATTCACTGCACTCCCCATTTAGGATGTTAACTCAGTTGCAGCCCAGGCACCAGAGAATGTGCAGTTAAGTACAAGATCACTTTTGTCTGTTCTATTCCACAATTGAAGGGCTCAGAACCAGTGGTCTAACCCACAGCAAAATATCTTTCAGGAGCTGAAAGAATTAGTCTCGGGTTTGGCGCTAGTTTCGTGCCTGACGTCATGTAATTGATTTCTGTGTTACGTTAATTAAACCCATAAGCAAAACGAAAATATTTTTCAAACTTAATAAATATGCTAACATAAGTATAGTGGGTGGAGCAGTTAGCTCCGGGCTGTGACCATGTGTGTTCAGGTAGAGGGTAACGTGGTTTGGCAACTGCCACGGTGGTCTCGGACAGTACGGCCTAGGATCCGTCCGTGTTCCTCCCTTGATTCCCAAAGCCTGGCACACTAAACAGACCCGATGACGATCCATGTACCATAGCGGACAGGCGCCCGAAAGGCTGAAGGCTCGGTCAGCCGGAACGACCTGCCCGTTCACCCCTTAACGTGGCAGTGTCACATGGCCTAGGGTTCCGTTGGGAGAAGAGGGTTGCCCATTTTTTTGTCTTTTTCTACAATATGTAGCTATACTCTGGGGTGGGGGCAAGCTCAATATATGTGGGTTAGACCACTCTGGTTCTGAGACCTTCAATTGAATCCTCTCCTATTCCACAAACCTTAAGCTTAGCTTACAATTATTCAATCCTCAATTCCACTCTATTCCACAAATACTCTCCTATACTACACACTTTGCAGTGTTCTATAATCTACACTTCGGGTTATCTCAGTAGCAGTCTAGCTATAAAATAGTGTGTAAACAAGTGGATCACTTTACACACATACATGTATTTCTCCAATTTCAGAGGAAGGAAAGTCCCATTAATTACAACAATGTATATCTTGTACAAACCTGTTACTATCCCCACCACATTCATGTAAAAAAGGATTTCTAGTTCAGGTTATCTCAGTTGCAGAATAAAATCAGCTACAAAATAACAAGTGGAACACTTTACACACAGTTCTTTCAATTTCGGAAAGACCAATTAACGACACATTTCTTGCACCATTTTTTTTTTGCCTGGGTTTTTCCTCAGTAAAATGCTCTTATTGATCTGCACTTAACTGTACAGTCTCTGGTGCCTGGGCTGTAACTGAGATAACCCTATATGGGTCAACCCTTTATATATTTCCTAAGAAATAGCAATTTTCACCTATGCAGACATTGCCGTCTTCCTTGGTATGCCTCCCCCACTATGTTTGCTTCGCTTTTCCCATGGCCATGGGTACATGATGACCAGACTGGAAGTTACAGCGCAGTTGACCAGATTCTCACTTTTCCGTTGAGAGTCTGGCTACGCAAGACTAACTCCTAGCAACGAAACGAAGGCCTCAGATCTCCAAACCCTCCAAATGAGTTTACAGCCATCCCAACTCTTCAAAAAGTGCGGCAGCAGTGTTTGTAGCCACCTTCTTTGGCAATAAGCTCTGCACTGCTAGTGTTTGAGATCATCATGAACTCAAAAAAAAAATTTTTTTAAATTACAACCAGACTGCAAGTTGTAGCACACTGCCACTTACTATATATACGCTGGTAGCCTGTTAACTATTATCCATCTCGTTAGCAGGGACTACGTATGGTAGCCTGTTACCTGGCAGAGTTGAGGTTTCCAACCGATGAGTCCCACCACATTAGAAATAAGGGACAAAAGGTACCTCTTGGTTTGTCTGGTCGGTGGGTGGTAATGTAAGAGTCTAATAATTATCGAAGCAAAGGATGGGTAGAGATGACCACTGTGTTTGAAAAAAGTGCATTTGATAATGCAATACAAGCTTGACGAAAAAAGTGCATAATTATATTATAAACAGTACAAGCTTAATGCAATGGCACAACATACATTGTAATTATTATGATGTGTCCATTCATGGGGGTAGCATACAGTATGGACATGCAGTAGTTCTGAAAAAAGCAAAGTACCACGTATGATATAATGTGCGCAGATCTACAATTTCTGCAGCTATTATCACAAATGTAAATTATAGCATCATATAAAAAGTAATGAGATAAAAACAACAGCTAATAGACAATGAACACAGCTAGTATACATAATAATATAATACATAGTAGAATGCTGGCTCCTGTAGCAACAGTTCACATTACAGCGTATCTAACTTGATTCCAAACCAAACAAAGGAAAGTAGGGGGATTCTGAACAGTCTTCAAGAGACACGAGGTGCAGTTTGCAAGAGGATCCATCGTAATAGGCTGCCAAAAAGTCGTCTGTATCCCTTGGCTTAATGCGCATATAATCCTGCTGCAGTATCGACATAGGTTGCACATGTAGGCCCAGCCCTGCACCTGCTTAGGGTGCTGAACCTCTATAGGTAGCACATGTAGGCCTCTGCTTGGGGTGCTGAACCTCTATAGGTTGCACATGTAGGCCCAGCCCTGCACTCTGCTTAGGGTGCTGAACCCCTATAGGTTGGACATGTAGGCCAAGCCCTGCGCTCAGCTTAGGGTGCTGAACCTCTATAGGTAGTACATGTAGGCCTCTGCTTAGGGTGCTGAACCTCTATAGGTTGCACATGTAGGGCCAGCCCTGCACTCAGCTTAGGGTGCTGAACCTCTATAGGTTGCACATGTAGGCCCAGCCCTGCACTCTGCTTAGGGTGCTGAACCTCTATAGGTTGCATATGTAGGCCCAGCTGCTTAGGGTGCTGAACCTCTATAGGTTGCATATGTAGGCCTCTGCTTAGGGTGCTGAACCTCTATAGGTTGCACATGTAGGGCCAGCCCTGCACTCAGCTTAGGGTGCTGAACCTCTATAGGTAGCACATGTAGGCCTCTTAGGGTGCTGAACCTCTATAGGTTGTACATGTCGGCCCAGCCCTGCACTCTGCTTAGGGTACTGAACCTCTATAGGTTGCACATGTAGGCCCAGCCCTACACTCTGCTTAGGGTGCTGAACTTCTATAGGTTGCACATGTCGGCTCAGCCCTGCACTCTGCTTAGGGTGCTGAACCTCTATAGGTTGCACATGTAGGCCAAGCACTGCGCTCTTCTTTGGGTGCTGAACTTCTATAGGTTGCACATGTAGGCCCAGCCCTGCACTCTGCTTAGGGTGCTGAACTTCTATAGGTTGCACATGTCGGCTCAGCCCTGCACTCTGCTTAGGGTGCTGAACCTCTATAGGTTGCACATGTAGGCCAAGCCCTGCGCTCTGCTTAGGGTGCTGAACCTCTATAGGTTGCACATGTAGGGCCACCACTGATGGACATAATAATTATTAAATATCATGCTAAAAAGTGATCTGCATCAAGCTTATCGATAGACCATTTTCCACTCGTGTGCATGAAGTATTACATTAATTTTAGCAAAATTAATGACTAATTATGTATATGGACTTATCACACACCTGAAAAATTTGAAAGTACTTTCTGATGCATACTGAATAGCTACCGATGTTTTTATGAACATGAAAATTTACATGCATGTTCACATTAATACTGTGCATATGAAATACTTATTACAACCTAGGCATGTATAAGCCAAGTCTTCTCACTCCAAGCTGCACATGACACTCATGTTGTCTCTAGCAGATCACACAGTAGGTTCTAGGTATTCCTCAATTCCTAAGGTATCTCCATTGTTCTTGCTCTTCAAAAGTTCTATAAGAGTTTCCACTTGTTGGCGCACATACTCTTTTTGCTTGGAAGTGAAATGTTCAAGTTCTTTTGCATGAGCTCGATGGAAAATTTCAAAACCTCCTATCATTCGTTTCTTCAAGGCTTCTGTAGAGAATGGAACACTTAGAAAGTTGAGCATTCTCTCCATTTCATTGATCAAGTCAGTTTTAATGCTCTCATATTTTACGACCAAAACAGGGAGGTTCTTTGTATAATATACCCATTCAAAGAGAGCTACCCATCTTCCGATGTGTTTCTTGATAAATTTTCCCCATTCACTGTTGTTTCCTGAAAAATTGGGACAAAATTAGTGTTGGAAAAGAGCCATTGTGCTCTTTTCAAAACCAGCTGGTTACTCATTGGATTTATAAACTAGCACAATAAGAGCGTGCAATATATAATTGTGTATATTATAGCAATGCTATAGGCACAAAGAGTATAATGACCTGTACTGACTCTTCATTAATGCTGTATACGAGGAAATAAGCAACAGTAACTAAGGTATTGTTTTGTGCACATAGAAAATTAATGTCCTATGCTTGAATTATTATACAGACTTGATCACGCACTTTTGAGTTGTATCGATGCACTTTTATGATATATGCTTATGCAGGGTTCATGATACTTCGTTACTTCAGCATCACTAGTCAGTCATCATGATGATAGTTAGCGTGCGGTGATACTTACCGAAAAAAGTCTCACCAATATTTCTGACATGGCTGTTAATATTCTTCATAGCAGCTGATGATCGAACTTTTGCAATTTTTACTGATTTTTTTCTGTTCCATTCAGCCACTAAAGCATCTCTGGGGTCCCGAATAATAAATATTGCCGAACCCCAGGGGTGTCCCAACTGTGTGTAGAGAATCATATTATAAAAATATATGTTACGTATATAAGTCTACTCCTGTGCATATACAGAAAGCGTAAGTACAGCATTTACAGAGTTGTCCTTGTGATATGCAGGTTCAAAATGTCTACCTTATACCTTCAAATTCTTTAGCAATGTCATGATCAGCTACTGTAAATTTTCGGAAACATTTCTAAGGCTTAAACATGGCACACAAGTGAGTGTGCTCGTGGCGGGAAAAATTTTGGGACGGAAAGAACGGTCTGGAGTTACGTCGAGGCACTGGACTCAAATTTTTAGGTAGTTTGTGTGTACGACATACGGTTGTATTTACATACTATACCATCAGTATATACACTATGAGGAGAATCCAATGTCATAAAAAAGTCCGAATAAGAGAGTTACAGCTATGCGACCTAGGACGTACCAGTATATATATTGTTGTGATGTTCATAGCATATTCTATCCATTGGCACTGTTAAACCATAGAATTTTGAAATTTGAAAAATGACCCTGACATTGCTACTTGAATGTGGCACTGCATGTGAATACCTCTCCCTTTAGAGTGTACATACCTACCCTATAATAATTATTGGCAATAGCGCTAGCATTAGTCACAGGGTAATTTGTGACCCATGGCAAGTAGTGAGTCTTCACGGCAATCACTGCCCCACTTCTGTATCCTTCTCCATTGAATCCACTTCTTCTCAGAACTTTGTCGCAGTATATTGCACCTAGACAATGCACAACCATACAATCAGTACAGAAATTCTGTGCACTAATTTATCATGTATGAAGTCAATATTATTATAGTGGTTTAGTGTAGTAAAAGTATTGCACACCTGGCTACACATAGAATTTTAGAATTACTTGCAGGGTAGATGATCTGGGTACAAGATTAGGTTAGGTACTAGCGGTACGGTCTGATTGAAGAGGTAGGAAGACATAGAGGTAAAAACGATGATCAGCAGTGTAAATTATGTAGCGATGAACGTGAGAGTGTGGTGCATGTGCTCTGCATGGGAGTCTCCTGTATATCACAGCATTGGAATACTTTCATGATATGTTACTATAGCAACATGGTATAGAGCATAATATGGTAATAATCCCATAGAGCATAGGAAGCTCTAGAAATACAGGAAATGTGTACATATACTAAATGTCCTAGAGCATGGGCACCTCTATGCTCTAAGCTATACTTAGACAAGCTGTGGGGGAAATTTTGAGGAGTCAGTGCACTTGATAATTTTAATAAGGCAGATTTTATTTTGGGGTGGCTGGGACAGGCATGATTTTGATGCCTTATTGAGTAGGAGGTGGGGGAGGGATAAGAGCTGAGGGAATTTATAACCTGTGTATGACTGATAAACAACTTCCGTTTTAATTTTAGGTTTTAACCTGTGCATATTCCAGTGGCTTGCTCCAGTAGTCCACGGACCCAAGTGTTTCCACTGCCGGGAAAGCTGGCCAGAGCTACTGGGGCTCTGTTTGTGCCATCCATGAAGTGACAGCTTCCATTATTAGAACAATTACTCTTGCATTTACGATATGTTTTCGAAGGGATGTACTCAGAACATAGTGTATCACTGCAGTTATAATTTCCCATATATGGAATCTTGAAAGTTCTATTTTGCTGTCCATAATTCTGACTCTGAGCTTGGTAACTTGCTTTTGATGATGCTGATAGGAAATTTTCAACTCCTGAACGTGGTATGTTGTTTTTGCCTGAGGTAGACTTTGCTCTTTGAGAGGCTATTGAAAAGGTATTATGTCATCACTGTAACATTAGATTTTTTTTGCTGTACATACATATGCTAAATTACTGAAAAAAAATCTAATTGTGCTATAAATTATAAATTTATCACAGTCTCTCGCCCATACCCTAGTTGCTATCTGTACAGGATGCTGCATGCATGGTAGCTATGATTATTTTTGCGATTGTAGCTGCGTCAATGGAGATATAATTATGATACCTTCATTTTTGGTTGTGCCCCTGCTTATTAGCTTTATGATGAACACTCTGGCATGCATGCTAAGTAATCATAACTTCAATCTATTATAGATATATCACCATAGACACAGGTTTTTCATGGCTGAACACACTGCAAAAACATGAGGGTTGTTTTTGAAACTTAAATTGTGTGAATGCAAAAACATGAGGGTTGTTTTTGATCTTTAAAATGCAACTGTTGTAAACAAGCTGGGTTAAAACAACCCTCCTGTTTTTACAGTGTAACTCCTACCTTCATACTCAGACATCTGAAATTCAGGTAACCACTAAGCGTCAAAGAACTACACATTTTTTGCAGTGTTATAAAATGGCGGAGAGCCTGATATCTTTTCTCATGGCAGTGACATTCAGGGTAGAAAGGACTTAATTGTGCGTAGGCGAGCACAGTTGTGGTTCTCTGACGCCGAGGAAAGGCAGCGAATCAGTACTTCTTTTAGCTAACTAATCTTTAGGGCACGTTGGTGCACCAACGGGGCCTGACTATAAGAAGTATTGATTCACACCAACAGGACCTAAAGATTAGCTAAGAGAAGTATTGATTCGCTGCCTACACACAATTAAGTCCTTTCCACCCTGAGCACTGAAGTAGTGCCGCCGGCAAAGGTAAAGAAATGCAGCCATCTTTCGATTGGTTCCAGCCTATGCTTAATTGAGTAAGTTGAATCACGTGAGAAAAGATACCAGGCTCTCCTGTTTTATGATTTTTAAGGGGAGAGCAGCCTGGGGACAAGCCTAATCTAGCCTACATCACTTCTTGTTAAGGTGGCAATGAAGTTACAGATAATGAAAATATACTTTGAAGATAGCGGACTGACCGTGTTTCTGCGCAGAATGGTGCGGTGAACATTACACTGCAAAAACAGAGTGGTCATTCCCTTATAGGGTTGCGTCAGAGAATGCACAGCTACGTGCAGTTCAATAAGACCACTTACTCAGGGAAACCCAGATATCATTTTTCTTTGGTGGGGATAGTAACAGGTTGGTACAAAGTTGCTGTCTAGCTACAAAACAATGTGTAAACAAGTGGATCACTTTACACGAATATTTCTCCAATTTCAAAAGGATAGAAAGGCCAATTAACAATGCATACCTTTCCCAAGCAGCCTGTTGCTATCCCCACCACAGAAACACGATGTAGCTGGGTTTCCCTGAGTAAAGTGATCTTACTGATATGCACTTAACTGTACATTCTGTGGTGCAATGCAACTGAGTTAACCTTATATGGGTTAAAACGACCACTCTATTTTTACAGTGCATGTAGGCTAGATGCCGCCATAGTTAGCCCACATCCCCTACTCCACCCATGTACATGTATATACCTAGGTTTGACTGTGGCTGGCATGCTCTGTTAACCCTTCAGGCTCATAGAGCTCACTACCTATGATCAAACTTATACATAAAGCATCATAATTACTGTAGGTTTGACATGAAATTATTGTCATTAACAATATTTCACATGGTCTGGTCTTACCTACATTTTTCAGATAAGTGTACGTGGCTGTCAGTAGAAGATGGGACACTTCTGTCTGGATTTGGTATTGCTCTCGCTGAATATATCAGGATGCAGGTAACTAAAGTAACGACAGAAGCGGCCATCAGCAGCTTTAGTGCACCAAGACTCAGCATTGTGTGTGAAATCTGTAAATGTAATAGACAACAAAATAGAAAGTTAACCTGGTGCACATGCATGCAGGCTCTCCCTATGCATTGAGCAGATTAGCTACACTTGAACAAGACTTATGTACTCTGCATGGCTATATAGCTACACTGTTAAAACTGAGAGGTTTCCCAATCTGACAGTGTGCCGTGGGAAACTTGTAAGGAAACATGACAGAAACTTGGTAGGATCCTCAAGGAAACATAAAGACATGGCATGTTTCTCTAAACAACATGCATGGGAAATATGCTGTTTTTATGCTTCCTTGCATGAGGATCCTGCCAAGGGGTTTCTGTCATATTTCATATGTGGTTGACAGCAGAAGATGGAGCACTTCTGTCTACATTTGATGTTGATCTTCCTGAATATATCAGGATGCAGATAACTATAGTAACTACAGAAGTGGCCACTGAGTAGATCAGTTTAAAGCCTATATTGCTATGTACCAGTGAATTATCAAATAACCATATACATAACGAATAGCTAGTGCATGCATATACAAAACAATGGACTATATAATAATGCGATATTCTGTCCACAGACACTCTTCATGCACACAAGCTATCCTACCCAACTCATTGGTGTTCTAAAGTAAACCAGCCTGCATGGGAACTCACCTTGGTTACAAACCCTAACCGGGAATATCCTTTTTGTCCTGGCCAAAATCTACCTTAATATAGCTACACTTCAACAAGACTTATGCCTTCTCCATGCATGGCTATAGCTACCACACTGCAGAAAGGACCCATTAGGAAACAATGTATACCTTGTACCAACCTATTACTATCCACCACTGGTGATGGAGCTGTAACTACATGTAAGCAAAGTTAGGAATGCTAATTATTTTATAGTGTGTATACAATTACATTCTCAGGAGCCTTAAGTTGTTGCGGGCTGGGATTGAGTTTCAAATGCCTGCTGAATCAGAGTTCTAACAGTTTGTAATCAGCTAGGAATGTTGGTGCAGCTTGGCCCATAGCACCACTATTACACTGTACTTTATGCATGAGAACATCAACATGAGTATATTGGTACATTCAAAACAGGTTACAGATTTAGAAACTTTAGAGTTATCGCAATACATATAGTGTAGAGAGAGTCTGGCAGTAAATGCCAGCAGTTTCTATGCTTGTCACTCTCCTGGCCACTCTTATGCAGTTATCTTGACGTAATGTCTTCGCCTCCTGCAGCTGTGATGACGACCACAGTTATGGCAGGCATCACGGTAATCACCTGTGTGTGTGTGTGTGTGTGTGTATTCGTGTGGATGTGAATTAGTACATGTATACATTGCCTGAGCAGTATAATTCTTACTCTAAGCACATGTGGAAGTCAATAGGGTGGAATGTAATGCTCAAGGTATAGCCAAGTAACCTTTACCATAATAATATTATATATCCCCTTATATGGTATTGGTGCTACTGCTCACCAATGCAGAAGCCAAACTTGGGACATCTGGTGCAGTGATTATGGGAACTTCCTGAGTCAAAGGTTGGGTCTCCACTGCATATATCAGTGACATAGATGCCGACACACTCATCTGTGTTATTGCAGCTATACATATAGAGAAAAACAGTAGCAGAGCATCACATCACATGGAATTACTGTCAACATAGTTACTAATCAAGTGATGACATGAAGGCTCCCTTTAAGGATTAAAGTATAGATGTAAAACTCTTTCAGTATGAACATCTCAAAAATTTGCGCCTGAGCTGCATATAGCTACCTAGTACGTGCACATGCACACACACATGCATGTGCGCACACACACTGCACAATGATACCCACAAGAATACATGGTTTGTTTGAGTGTAAGCCAACCACCATAATATTACTTAAGGAGTATGTTGTTACCGGTAACTTTACTAACCGAAAAGTGACATCCAACCCTCCGCTCTCATAGTCATGTCCACCAAAGTCAGGCTGGAAGAGCACATCTCTGACAGTGCATGTCAACTCTTCACCACACATGAAGCACTCACTTTCAACAAGAACCTGTACAGCCAAATATAAAATGACTATGGTAGCTATGCACACTAGGTACAATACTAGTAGAAGTAAATTCAAAATCCTAAACTCATGTCATGCAGCCACATACCCGGGCTCTCATCCCACACATGGGAGGGAAGCCTGGGAACGACATACAGAAGAAAGAAATCATCTTCTGAAGGTTGCTACTTTACCGACCTGATCAAGTCCAAATTGCCCTTCGGGGTCACGGTCTTGCTCTGGAGGAAGCAGCTTTACGTGGCCATTTAGTATTGCCGCTTTAAGACAACAGCTGACATCTTTCAATTTATCGTTGTTAATGCCCAGTGTCATCAAGAGGTTGTGCACTGCCCGAACAGACCTTGGCCTCTTTGCAGACACCTAATTAAGTGTAAAAGAAGACAAGTAAATAAACCTATAGATACATAGATCCTAGATTGGACATGTCTAAAAAGCTTCTAGGCTGTGAGTGTTGGCTTTATAGCTCAGGTTTGTACCCAGCTAGTCTGTTAACATCTATAGCTATGGTTTTAAGATAAAACCTGATTGCAATAATCAGTCGTGCGCCAGACTCACATGCACGTGAGTTTGGCTCGCGGGAGAAGTGTTAATTATTTTAGAGCACGGGTAGAAAATCAATACCTTTCGCTTGGGCTTTCGGGTTTTTGACTTGTCTGTAGTGAGGGTAGTAGTTGAAGTAGCGTCTAATTTGGCTTTCTTGGAGGCTGGGGGACTGACGGGCTCATCCACTGCTGGAGGGTTGGGTGAAGCGTTCTCGGCCATCGTTTGTCGGTTGCGATTGTAACTGCTGAAAGTGGAGATTTGTCTCGCGAGACTAAGTGGTCTTGGTTGATGGACTTCGGAGATTGCCAAATCGGATTGAATGTGAATGGTGCAGTACGCACTCTTATAGCGGCTAGCAGAAGGTGCTAAACGGAACAGTCGGCGGGCGCAGGGAGCCCCTCCCCCGTACTTGTGCGCATGTGCAATAATTTGGTTCCTGGTAGGGATGAGGCTATTATGCTCAAAAATTTGCCGATTATGCTATTCCAGAATGCTCCAGAGTATGTCCGATTATGCTTTTAATGATCCCTATTATGCTCTTGATTATCTCTATTATGCTCACAAAAATTTCATTAAAAAACAAACATTAGCACTATTTTTACCCGTTCCCGCGTGTTCCCACGACACTGTCGTTTACCGATGGGAGGTGGATTAGTTTTAGTTTGGCGCTTTCGGGAAATATCTGCAGGCATTGGCGACTTCAATCGATCTAATAATGAAACAATAGAGCTTGAAGAAGCTTCACTATCAGATGACCTGAAACTCAGAGGGCTACTGGCACGAGTGTCACTGCTGCTGCTGGTAGCCATTTTTTCCACATGCAAAAGGTCAATTATGCCCTGATTTCTACCGTTTATTCCCGCATTATGCTCCCTCCGTAGAACTACCGATTATGCCGGAAACTATGCCCGCATAATAGCCGCATCCCTAGTTCCTGGCCAGGCCAGTCGGCTGATCTGCGCATGCGTCATTCTTTCGCAAAACTTCCTGTCTACTAGGTACATGATGACATGTATAAGTACATGTATACTGAGCAGAGGAAGACAGACGAAACGTTAGCTACATTTTCTTTGTAAAATTGGTTGACATAGCTAGCTAGAGCTAGCTTTTGATCAAGTAATGGTAACCTTAGTACGATTGTAAGCCACACTAGTACTGTCATACGTCGTAGCTATATAAATGGGGAGAAACTCCAAAGGAGTGCCATTTAGCCGATGATTTCTTCGAATTCCTGTCGATGAAGGTCAGTAGGTCACTGCTGGTATAATCGAATTTGCTAGGGAGAATCAGGGGGTCATTAATTTTATGAAAATCCCCAAGGGGGGCAATACCCCCTCCAAATGAACCCGAATCCTAACCTAATCCTTCCTCTAAATCCTAACCATGGACACCCGGACCTTTAGGTTCTGTAACAGTACGGTACTATAGCTACTGCCATAATATTATGCATATGAGCCCAAGCACATTACTAAAATTCACATATGCAGCGAAATTACAATCAGTAGGTGAACACGACACAACTGCAGTATCATTTAAAGCACATGTAGTAAATAAATTTAATGACATGCACGCATCCAACGACATAAATGTGTTATAAAATGAAATAAACCACCCAAAAAACTTAATGCAAGTTAACAAACTGCGATCCTATAAACAAGAATACGCCAAAGGAAGGTGAATATGCGGTTATTAATAATTTACAGGAAATGGGTTCAAGCGTCACGAAGGACCAACTTCTCACAAGAGTTAATTCTTGACGCGCATACGATCATAGACATTACTGTTGATAATTATAATCTTTGGATGACGAAGAGCTCTCGTCCTGGCCCTGAGGGTACTGTCTCTGGTGGTAACGATCGTAGCTCGGAGAGGGCTGGCTCTGAAGACGTCCACTGAAGTATCCCTCGCTGTTCATTGACATACTGTCGTAGCCACTTTCTCGAGAGCCCTGGGAATGGTACGTTGCTTGAGGATGTCCGGGCATGGCAGACGAACCGGTATAACCGGTCTGGGAGGGAGGAGCGTAGTGCGATACAACTGGGTAGGTGGCACGTCTCGTTTCATTGGAATAGCCTTGTGGAATGGAACCAGGCACGGGGGCAAAGGGCCGGGTTCCGTGCGGGCTCGGAGTTGTGTTGGTAACACCTGCATACTGACTGCGGTGAATGGGGGAGTGGGTCAGCCCCCCCTGGGTGCGGGAATGCGTGGTGGTCGTGTACGTGGGGGAAATTGAACGGACGTCCTGGGGGCCGGGACTGAGACCCCGGTTGATCTGGTGGGGGTCTAGGGGAGTGGTGGGGGTCCGGCCAAACGGCATTTGCCCCCCCATGTGGGTCGGGGAAGGAGTGCGGCGGTGCTGGGTTGGCGGCTGCGGGACGTTCAAATCGAGATGACCTGGCGGTTTATCCGGCACGCCCCTCCCGGTGTAACCAACGGGAATTTCTTGTCGATGCTGCAAGTAGTCGACCTGACCGGGCAGGCAATGCTGCTGCGTATGTGGGCGACCAGACATGGTTGGATCCAAGTGGGGAACAGATTGCTGGGGTCCCGTGGCGGGCTATAATTGGAGTAAGAAAAATACAAATGTCAGCCTGTGAAGCTCTTCAGGTAAAACAGAGGACCGTAACCTCAATGATCTCTATACTATAATATACTATCTGTATACTATAGTATACTATCTGTAGCTATAGTATACTATCTGTAACTATAGCAAACTATCTGTATACTGTCTGTAAACTATAGTATACTATCTGTATACTATAGTATACTATCTGTAACTATAGCAAACTATCTGTAGGCAAGCCTCGCTCCCAGACTCTTGTGTATGTTTCACATGAGAACCTGGGGACGAGGCTACAGCTACATGTACATATAATAATTGGCTTATGCAGTCATAATTTTCACTTTCACTGCAGGCTCAAGGCATTCATGCCATCGGTATATACATTCATACATAAGAGGTTCCCTTTTTATTAAGCACTTAATCAGAGAATCCTAGTGAGTGTATACATGTATATATCCGTCTTACACGCAACCCGGTCCATTATGGCAAGCTGTATCAATATCAAAGCACTGGTCCATCATACCTACCTCCACCCTGGTCTTACATAGCCCTCACTCTAACATCATACCTACCCTAGGCCTAGTAGAATTGGGACGGTCGGCAACTGTATCCATCATGACATGAAGCCCCGCTAGTTGAAGGTTGGGGCCACAGTGGCGACCTACAGTGTTTGGGGATCCGGAGTAGCCCATGGTGGCGCCTCGGTGACCAGGGTATTGCTGAGTAGCGTAGGGGTACTGGGAGAGAATAGATGCGTTGGAATAATATTACGGTGTTTGGAAAGAGAGAGATTCATGCGGTCTCATTTTTCTTAGAAAACTATATAGGTATATGTGTAAGCTGTCAGTATATATTAGTACATTGCCCCCCCACCCCAAGCTAGTACACAAATAGTATACAGATAGTTTGCTACAGTTACAGATAGTATACTATAGTACACAGATAGTATATAGACAGTTTGCTATAGTATACAGACAGTATACTATAGTATACAGATAGTATACAGATCATTGAAAATTGTCCATTGGTAGACCCTACTTCCCTATTCCTCCCTCCCTCCACGTTCCCTCCTTTAACCCTTTCCTTCCTCTCCCGCCGTCCCCCCCCCCCCCCTCTCTCCGCTACTCAACTCACCCTTTGCCCAGCTCTCAAGTGACCTATCTGGATGCCCTTCTCTCTGTTCTCCCTCAACAGATCTTGTTTTTCGTTCCTCAGGGCTGATATTTCCATTTCCAGTTCCTCAATCTGGGTAAAAAAGAGAATCGAGTTTGCTACCCTAGCGGCATATAATATACACACTGTATGTGTGATATGTGTGATATGTAAAATTTGTATCTATGTAAAATTTCTACGCTGTTACTAAAAAATACTTTGTTTCAGTCGACTAAATTGGCTCAGTTTGGAGACACAAATAATAGCAGTTCTTCCCTATGGTAAAATGTTTGTTTCAGTATACTTGTTTTGGTTCCTACTAAATCTGTTTTAGATTAACTAATATTACATAACGATTGCAATGGTCGTGTACCTGTTCCTTGAGACCGCCAACCGCCTGGAGCTTCTCATTCTCCGCCGTCTCTAGTCTGCTCTCAGCAATGGCCAGGCGATACTGGGTGTCTTCCAGCACCGTGTTCAGCTGGCTGATCTGTAGAGACAAAAAGCAAGAAATGAGCACAGATTAGGTCACAACATTGAGAAACTAATAACTGAGCAGAATATTCGTGTGCTGGGCAATATTAAATATTAAAGCTACTATATTAAGGTTGATAATAATTATTGCCTTTGATAATTGTGATAATTATCGTGATATCACAATATAATAATATATTGCCTTTGATAATATGTGATGATGGTTATCACGATATGACAATATTATTGCCCAGCGCTATGATCCCATACAGAACTCAAACCCATGCATACCTCATTATCTTTCTGCTGCATTTCCTCAGAGTGGCGGCCGACTTGCTCCTCTAGGGTCATCTGCAGCTCTCGAGTCCTCTTCTCACTCTCCTGGACAATAAATCAAACACCGCAATAATATCACATTGCAATAAATCACATTGCAATAATATCACATTGTAATAAATCACATTGCAATAATATTGTAGCAATACTACGGCAGTATTATTGCAATGATTACTTACAAGAATGTCATACATGCACCAATAACATTATCTATCCTTACCTCGGAAGGATCCTTGCTCTGCAAGCCCTCCGGTTTCTGCTGCGACGCCGACAGCATCCTAGTGAGGTGTGTCTTCTCCTCCACCAGGGTGTGGTTGTAGGAGACAAGATCCTCATAGCGCTGCTGAAGAGAGTCTGAAAGGCGAGAGGAGGGCGGTGCATTATAGGGGAGGGAAGGGAGGAAGCAAAGGGGTTACTATCATGGTGTGCTTTAATTAGAAAGGATACCCATTGGAATTATACTATTACAGTTTCACCTTTTAAGTTTACTTAAACACATTAAATAACTACATGTAATTACCAACTGCCCATCCAATAACTAGCCGAAGATTGTCGTAAGTTACAGTCTATATTATTGATCAGTGAGCACTCACCTAGTTCTACCTTGCCACTCTTTAGTTGCTGTTCAACAGACTGCAGTTTGTCGACGAGAGACTCCTTCTCGTCTCTCTCCCGCTGGATGGTCTCTCTCTGGTCTTCTAGCAGGTGCTTGTAGCGGCCCTCCAGCTGGAGAGGGAGGGAGGGAGGGAGGAAGGGATCGATGCCAAGTTGTCACTCTACATGTATACACACATGATGTAACATGTACTAAATGGCTACACAAATAGCAGGGCCAACCCCGGAGTACATAACATGTAATGTATACAGGAAAAACACAGATGTAGGAATTTCCTGCTACTACACCAGCCAACGGGGAGGCACGTACTCCACTGCTGCGTGTGTTGTAACAAACCCACACACTACACGCACTGAACAGGGATGGAGCATTTCCGAAGCTGGTATCGAGGAACATCCCCGTCACTAGTTAACATGCAGCACCCCCACAAACTCATTCTCCTGGCCTACACTAACAATGCTGAGATTGCAGAAGTAATCAAACTTTGCCGAGTCACCAACACCTAAACTTGTTCCAAGACATTGGAACACAATAACAGGATATCTGTACAGATGGTTGTAAACATTGAGTTCCGTCCCAGACTTAAAATGCAGACTCGGTTCTGGGAATGGGACCAGAAAATACCTAACTAACCAACTATTAGCTAAATAACTAACTAACTAACTAACTAACTAACTAACCTCCTCCTTCTGATTGATGAGTTGGTTCTTTAGCTCCCTGATCTCTTGGTGGGTGGGTGGGAGGTCTACTGTGGGGCGCTCCAGGACAGTGGCAGGATCGGGCTGTTCGGCATCTGAGCTCTGGGGGTAGTGTGAGGGTGGGAGGAAGATGAGATGGTGGAATGAATCAGTTGATTTACTAAGAGACTCAATACGGGTGTGTACATGTATGGGTGTGTACATGTAGGTGTGTGTGTGTGTGCATACATATGCTATTTGGTAAGAATATAAGAAAAGCGTATAATTCCATGACTTTTTGATTGACTGAGTATGTATGTACATGTATACTTTCATTTGTGCACACATGTGAACGCCCTCCATGTGCACATGCATGTGCATGTATAGATATGGTACCACCCTGTACACTAAAGTATCTGCCAAAAACATGTCGATTTCACTCATCACATGGTTACTATTATTATGATGCAGGCAAGGCTTCCAAATTCTTTAAGAGTTTAAGATCTACATCATGAGCATTTTGTGACAACAAATATCTTAATCAGCTTCAAGCTCCCTTATTGGCTACTCTCAATCACATGACTATCACACTCAAGTCACATGACCAAGGTAAAACAAACTTAATATCTGGTTTCTCGCCCGTCCTTTCCCTGCAGCCAGTAAGACCTAATTAGCTATAACAAAATGTATATGAATAATATGATGCTTACTAAAATTATACTAACATATTGGTGTGCCCTTCCTGGTACAATGGTTCTAAGAATTCCCTTTCAATTGTGAGCTACTTAGCTCACAATTTACACAATACTATGTATTGTTAGTAGCTGCACCTCAATTTACTGCATCATTTTAAGCACTACATCACCACATATATATTAATAATCTATAGTGAATGACCTTTAACCTTTCCTTGTACACAGGTTGCGCAACGCTTAGTTCAAGGTGCTATACTGTGTACTACGCTACCTGCATCACTGCTGACATCATCAACGTAACTGATGACGTAATCATCCGCTTACTCAGCAAACAAGAAGCAGGTATGAGGTCCATAGAAGACAGAACAGTCGAT
Organism: Phakellia ventilabrum; assembly: GCA_963921505.1. Taxonomy (NCBI): domain Eukaryota; kingdom Metazoa; phylum Porifera; class Demospongiae; order Axinellida; family Axinellidae; genus Phakellia; species Phakellia ventilabrum. The sequence continues at coordinate 973,808 of OY997380.1, read as the reverse complement.
CCAGGACAGCCATAACACATTACAAGGGAGATATATTGCCAGCACTCTCAGAGCAATTATGTGCATACAAGGAAATGAAATGTAAACTCGGCTGAACACACACACACACTCAAAACATCCATCTTTATAATGCTCGGCAACGGGTGGAATGCAAACTCTGAAAGTGCTTTGACCACCTGCCAAAGAGGCTGGGAATTACCCACAGCTAGGGCAGACATGGTGAGAGTTTACTTTGTGTGTGTGTGTTTGTGATCATGTGTGTAATAATGCGTGGTCAAGGGCTTTGCAGTCCTAATACATACACATTTATGCTCTAACTGGACACAGTAGTGGATGTACAGCTGCTCAAATGTAAGCTACTCTGATGCAGTAGGGCTGCTAGTTTTAAAGAGTCAGTATGAGCAAATATAATAAGTATAAGCCCACCCGAGTATAAGCCCACCCTGAGTATAAGCCGTATAAGCCCACCCTGAGTATGAGCCCACCCCTGAGTATAAGCCCACCCCTGAGTATAGCTCACCCCTGAGTATAAGCCCACCCCTGAGTATAAGCCCACCCCTGAGCATAAGCATGCCCCTGAGTAAAAACCTCTCCATTTCCCCTGAGAATGAACCAGTGTTCTGTATCATAATAATGATGTAATGCTATTTCCCAGTACAGGGGCTGTGTGTGGTTTGATGATATCACCTTCCAGGAGTCTCATTAGGCAATATAAGGATTTCATTGGCTGCAACAGTAGACACAGAAAGCGCCCCCCTCCCACAGAGGGTTGCAGCTGGTGTGGGCAGTGAAAGTCTGTAGTCTAGGTTTCAGTATGATCCAGTGGGTGTACACTTTAACTGCTTCTCAAGGACTGTAGCGTTGGTGCTGGCAAATAATAATAAGGGTTTTCTGACGGTGGGCTTATATTCAGGGGTGGGCTTATACTCAGGGTGGGCTTATACTCAGGGTGGGCTTATACTCAAGGGTTGGCTTATACTCAGGGGTAGGCTTATTGGGCTCCTATTCGGGTGTGGGATTATACTCGGGTGTGGGATTATACTCAGGGGTGGGCTATATAATGGCAGGCTTATACTCAGGGGTGAGCTCACACTCAGGGAGGGGTGGGCTCACACTCAGGGGTTGGCTTATACTAAGGGGTGGGCTCACACTCAGGGTTCACGGCCACAGTACTTGAGAGTAGCCTTGTTCCCAGGTGGCTTGAGACCTGTACCCCAGCTTTTATCACTTGCTATACAAACCCTGGGAACTAGGAGTGGCTCTCAAAAGGCAATAATGAAACTCCAACAGGTGGTGTGCTGCTCTACTAACGGGATCAGTGAACCCTAATTAGCCAACCTTTGATGCATATGGCTACAACATAACAAGCAGCCATTGCAATGGGACCAAAACTTCCCCCAACCTGAATTAGTCCAAGCCCTATAGCCAGAGCTCTCTACACAGGGATGCACACACAGCCACAAACAGAGAATGATCTTAGGATCTACCATCAACAGATGGCCCTTGAAATGTCTACGGCTATAGAGTAACAGTCTAGCTTTATTAAGCTTCTATTACCATAATTGTAACACACTATAAAGCTTACCTAATTGCGCCTGAGCAGGGACCGATTGCAAAGATGGTTGCAGTTCTCTACCTTTTGCTGGTGAGATTGCTTCAACGCCCAGTCTGTGGTACAAAAGGGCTCCAAAAAAGTAGCTACAAGAAGTGTAGAGTCACTGTCTTCCCTTCCCTGTCTGCTATCCTTACCCACGCCTAAGCAACAAGCACATGAGCAAAAGCAAGTGTCCTGGGCCCGCACCTAGCTACAGTAAAACGTGCACGTGCGCCTGGGAATGAGACCAACGAGATAGGGGTACACTGGAACCTCTATAATATGGTCACTCTATAGCAGCCAACCTCTCTAGTAAGGCCACCTTGTTGGGTCCCAATGTACATACTGCTAATGCATTATGGACCTCTATAATACAGCCACCCTCAATAATGCAGCCACAAAATGTTGGCCCGAGGGTGACCACAATATAGGGGTTCCACTACACCTCACTATAGTGGCCTACATGTGCTTCCCACTGGCTGCACTCTACTACCCAATTCCCTGGTCTGCTGGGGCAACCCCACATTAGATATTCACTGACTGTGCAGATAAACACCATAATTGGGGAATGTACGCCATGTAAATAATTACATAAGCTCAGCAATCCACCAATCAGCTTACTCCACAGAAGCCCTAGTTGCCTAGGTTACTATGTAGCCATCTAGTATGCATGTCTAGCTTACCAATTAGTGCTGTAAGGAGTGCATTTTATAAACAATTGAAAAATACCCTTGACAAAGCAATGAATATTCATATTAGGTTAACCTTCAGAGTTTTTTGTTGCAGGGGATTATCGAAAGAGCATTAATTACTTAATTAACTCTTGGATGACCCTTATATTGAGCTGCCTGTGTCAGTGATAGGCCATATTATCAGGGAGGGACTAGCCAGTGTACATGGGGGCTTTGTAAGCACAAAGAGCTATTCATAAAACAAAAAATTAAGGGAAATTATTGGGATTTTTCTTATATAGATTCACTGTCAAAATATGTAATATAGTTTCCTTTCTGCCAGCTTGGCAAGTTACAGTGTGTGTGGGTGGGTGGAGAGGAAAAAAATCCAGCCAGCTCATGAAATGCCCAGATTTAGCCACATTCATATTCTGGTTTCATGGTTGATAAGTCCTACCCTGCCCAGTATAGCCCCAGGGACTCTTTCTAGAGAGCTATAAATAACTTCCTGCAATAAAATTATATTCTAATTGGAAATTGGGAGCAGAAAGCCCACTGACAGGGAATGTTTTCTTGTAAATAGCCTCTACAATTTAGTGACTCAAAAGAACAGACTTCCGTATAATTATGGAGTAGAAAAATGCAGAAGGGGCTTGTTTTGAAAATCTCATATTCACAAATTGCATCATGCATTGGCTTGGGGAATCCGATGATGATATTATGCTTACAGTACACAATCTATTCTTTCATGGAGGAAATCGTAAACAGACGGTCGCACTGTGCCATGCGTAGGCGTACAGATGTAACTGAAGGTGGGCGGAAGCCACTGCATGGGCTGTGATAATAGGATACGGTTTTAGCTTCGTAGCCAGGTAGCCAGGCGGTCGTAAGATGAGTCGTGGCTTTCACTACATCACCAAAGAGATTGGGTTATCTTTCCTGCGTATTTCACATAACTACATTGCGTATTACATATCACTTTCACATTTGCTACTACTAACCACCATATTAGATTTGCGTAGTTTATCCAAAGAGGGATTGCATACATGAGAGCCACACAAAGTTGTCTGAGACTATATATCTAATTCATGCTATATTAGACGGCCAATTAGAATTAAATTCGCCCCATTAGACAGCTCGGCCAGCCAGACAGCTAAACAGCTCAACAATCGATGTTTACAGCGACCCCTTCCTGTTTGGGAATTTTCTTACAAGCAATTTCCAACAAACTGTTACTTCCATCAGCAGACCCAGTCTAGGATATGACATGGCGAAACTGGGTTCGCCACTCATGCCTGGAGGGGACTCCTTTGTTGGCTGGTAGAGGTATGTGATAACGAGCACTTCCTTCAAATGAGGATGTGTGATGACTGTTGTTTCCTGGAAGCTGAATGCCACAGATCACCACAGTTCTCTATCTTGAAGCTCTACATACTTCTTTCACTTCCAGATTTGAGGTAGCTAGCAGGCTGACCCTAAGTTAGGTGATCTCACTTCCCAGGCCCACTCATTTTAAGAAAAAGAAAGCCAACAGCTTGTTGAACGTACTCGTACGGGCTCTCCCCTCTCCTCTCAAAATTTTTTTTTTAGAGGTGGAACAGAGGCTACAGGTAGTAGTTCTCAGGCTGACTGATGTCATAGTTCTGGCTTGTTGAAACCGTACTCTCCTGTTGAGCCTCTTAAGTCAGTACTACCAGCACTATATAATGCTTATGAATACACCAATTACGCTATGCTTCCATTCCTGATCATGTGACCTTGCTTGCTCACATGACCTGATCATGTGACCCTGCTTGCTCACATGAGCGGATTATAGTCCCACTAACAGCACTACATAATGCTTATGAATACACCATTATGCTATGCTCCCATTCCTGATCATGTGACCTTGCTTGCTCACATGACCGGATTATAGTCCATCATGTTAGCTTGTATGCTATACAGTTTACACAGGCAGCCATTGTCTGCATATCACTGAGTACTGTAGTGTTGCATGTTTTGTCTGCACCTGATGAAAACACAGTTTAAGCCAAAAATATCAGTGTAGGAGAAGCTAGGGACTGTCTCGACAACCTGAGACTGCAGCACATACAGTTGGAGTTGGCTATGCGACGTATTGGCAATCGCAACATGTAGCTGACCGGGTCAGTAGGCTACTTGAGATAGTCACACCATACATTTGACTCTAGCCGTGCCAAAAATACAACACAATACCTACATCTAGGTAGGGTCACAGTGGCACTATACAACAAGTACACTCAGTATTGTAGGTACAATACAGTGTTATGGTAGTCACTCCCAGTGACTGACTACATGTAAGTGGGGGATTTTTCGACATACCAGCTTATACAGAGCAATTACATGTAAATTACTTTCAATGTACTAAGGAAACTTGAGAATTCTGAATTTCAACAAACAAAAAATTAGCAAGTTTCCTTATTTCCAAGAAGCCTGCACTTGGTGAAAGACTCCTCCACAACAACTCCCTCATTCCAGATGATAACAGGCCCACGTTTCCACCCAATGTAGTCACCTTTGACCTGATAGCCTACATTCCAGGATACACTGCTCACCACATAATACATGTACATGTACATGTATATATGCACATATAGCACCATACAGGTGTGCACGTAACATTTGTTTTCAGTATCCATGAAACATACATCGTAGACTATCCTGAAATAAGTGCGCGTGGGCTAGGCTCTAACTATATGTACACACACATACGACATGTATACATGTACACAGAAAATGCACAACATGTCTATTACAATCAAACATTACATCATGCGACACTCACTTCTTGTACGGGGGCGCCGCCTGACGGCTCGCTCTTCACGGAGGGGAAGTCCCCCATGTCGATGCTCTCCTTCGGAGCGCTGCTCAGCTTGTGCTGGAGCTCGGCCACTTGCTGACTCAGCAGGGAGCAGAACCTGTCCTTCACCTGCAGAGCGAGAAATGACAAGCTGACCTGACCTATTCTTCTCCCTCCCTCCTGACATATGCGCGCGCACACACACACACAGACACACACGCACACCTTCATAGCATGCTGTAGTTAGATGTTTTTTTCTCACTTTAATCACTCATCACATATACATGTACTCACACACAGACACACACACACACCTACTGTAGTTCGATGTTTTTTCTCCCTTTAATCACTCATCACACACACACACACACAGACAGACACACACACCTTCATAGCATGCTGTAGTTTGATCAACTGTCTCTTCAGGGGACCAGTGTCAGACATACTGCCAACAGACGGCAGCGAACTCTGTCCGCTCGACTTATCTTCCTCGGACAGCGAGGAACTGGTCAGGTTCTGGATCTGAGCCTTGAGAAAGTCAACCTCTTGTTTCTGCTGTTCGATTACTTCCTCCAATTGTGTAGTTTTCTGGGAGGGAGGGTACATACGTACAGTCATGTGCGATTATAGAGCTGCTAGCAATCATTGTATCAGCCACTCTCTACTAAGACCTCAGTACTAGCCATTTTACCTCGAGGTAGGGAACTCTAAATGATGTGCAATGCATTAGTAGACAGGTTTAGCTTATTGCCATAGCTGTGCAAATGGGGCCCCATACTCTGTCTACTGTGCTATTGTGCTAGCATAATTGCTTATGTCTTGTGCTATAACACTTGTATTGTGATGCTGGCATAACTTTCTCAAGCCTTCCGGGCACATAAGTTGGTTTTAATTTCTTGGGCCTCTCTAACAAGCTGAGTTCTCAATAGCCTCCCACTGTCCTAAACTACAGCAATCTCCCTGGAATGTAAGCGCTCCCTCCATTTCAGTGTTAATGTGGCTTTAAATCAGAAGACTACGTTTTAATTCTTATACTCGGTGACCTCTTTGTATTTTCCAATAAAATTAAATCTTCAATGTTGACGCAACGTTTCCAAGCTGAAAATAAAAAGAGTTGCATTTACGAAAACAACTCTCTTCGTATCACCACCAACATCAAAACACACCAGACTCATGACGAAAAGCACACAAAGAAATGGCCCCCTGTTGTTGCAACTGCTACTCCATATATGGCCACGATTGAGTAAGCCAGAGATGTGATCATTCGCGAGGGGATTACCAGAGACTGACATGATCCAAAAAGGATGAAGCATCAGGCTCAGACCAAATACATGTACTTTATGTTTTTAGAGTGCATTGTACTAATGTGTCTACTATCTTAGCGTTTAAAACTACATGTAAGCTTGCGCATCCCTAAAAGCATATCTTTTAGTCTCAATCCCATACCATTCTCTGAAACAGCAATGCGGAAAGCTTGAATCTATAGTGAGAAGAACATGCATTGACGGTGATCACGTTTGGCTTGAGAGAGAGATACAGACTCTAATGTAGAAAAATAGTATCTTTTTTCTCACATGATTTCTCACCTTTTGACAGCACTCAGTCTGTGGTGCCAACAAGCCCTGAAGATTAGCTACGAGAAGTGTAAATTTACTGCCTTTCATGGGTGTCTGTGGACTGCAACAATGCTCATCTACGCACTCTCTACCCCCCTAAACGCCACTCACGTGAGAATTAAAAGATACCAGACTCTCCCCTGCTTTTCGGGGAGGGCCTGGGCAAAAGACTACCGTAGTATACAGTGTAGCTCACCACTGCCTCCAGGTAGCCAACTGGTACTTTCTTGTTCAGTGTCTTCTTCAACTCCGAATTCTCTTTCATGAGAGCCTCCAAAATCTGTCTAGAGGGTCCGGGAATGAAGGGGGACTGGCCGGGTTTCGGCCCCACCATCACCCCTCCCTGGAATTTTAGCTTCCGTTCAAAATTCGAGCACCGGTTTTCGAGGCGGACCACCGCCACTTCGAGCCGCTTGTTTTTCTCCTGAAGGACTTCAACGATTTCATTTCGATCTTGTAACAATCGAGCTAGTTCATTAACTCCCAGGATTCTCAATTGCAGTTGTTTATTCTCTTCCTGTAGCTTCCGGATTTCCGATTCCAATGCTTCTAGGACGCCTTCCGATTTCTCGATTTTTGGCACACGATATTTCGGCGAATCAGGTTCAACAATTGATCCTTTTGACGTGGCAGGATCCATTTGATCAAAAAATCTCAGCAATGTTGGACAATACTATCAAATATATGCAACGAAAAGGTAAACTTGAATAAAGCTTAAGGAGATTGGAAAGAGTCAATCAGTCAAATAAACACATGTGCTAGTTAGGCTGTGGGGTGCAGTAATATGAATTTATGATTCTCGTTTATAATTAATTAATCTTCGATAGCAGTCCTGTTTAAGAGTCTGAGAAACTATCCTGGTTTATATACACGAGTACCGTTTTTTCGATCCTTGGTGTCCACAACTTCCGAAAACGGTGGTAAACGGGGATCTTCGCCCTTGGCAGTCGGTCAGTAGTCACCCGGTTTCGGGGGAAGCGGTTGTGAGTTCCAACTTTGTGAGGTACCGTCCCACTGGTTCCAAGTTCAAAAAGGGACCTTTATTAGTTGCAATTGGTTCTTATAGTCTCGAGAAAGCGTGGGCGGGGAGCGTCGCTTCAAACTGCTGAGTCTTGCGATGCTGAAATGGCAGTCTTTTTTGAAGACGGAATATCAACTCCGCAATTGGCGCTGTTTCGAACTCAACTTGTCTTTTAGACTTTACGGACTTCAGAGATAGTGTGTAGCTTTACTCGATACATACCACCTAACACTAAATATACCTACCAGTTTTAATGGGACTTTTTAATCTTTTAGACTGACTGACCCCCTATCTCTCTGAATAAGGTCCTAGACCGCAGGGAATTTCCAGGGATTTCCCTTCAATCGCAATTCGTAAGCGTTAAGCGCCAAGGCCGTGCACGTGCGCCTTCAGACGTGCTGAATGACATCACACGTCACGCATTGTATATTGATGTTGTAATACTGATGTCATTGGAATGCGTTAATTAGCCAAATATTGTGGGCTGGGCCTGAGTAGTCGAATTTTTCCATACGCATAAAAGGAATGCCCCGCCCCCCGCCCCCCACGTTGAGGGGCAGGTTGCTTGCATACACTTAGCTTTGATTAAGCAACCCCCACAGCATGGTCTAGATTTCTCTTGTTTGCAGAACTGGAATTAAAGATGACATCACACAAAAGGGTCTATATATAACCATAGATAATGGCTCTATTATCTACCATGCAATGACGTAGCTATAAATCATACTGTTACTCAGCATTTACATGAATATCATCATAATTGTACTGAGGTTAAGTTCACTACTGTAGCTAGCTATAATGATCAGCTAGATATACTAGAATGAATGTGACAAGACACCCAAATCAGCATGTAGCACATATCATAAATTTTTATAGAATGTGATTATATAAACATTGGGATGTTCCTGGTAGAGTCCCCCAGCATAATTATGCCCCCAGATGAAAGATGTTTGGCCCTGCCACCTAGCTATCTGAGCAGTAAACACCCCAGTAGCTAGCTACCTCTAAACAGACCCATAATGATATATGGAAAATAGATATTATTTTGCCATCAACATGTATAGCAACTTTGATAATTATAAAATTAACCCTTACAAGAATAAAACTTCTCTGCGGGTCACAGTAATTAAGTTGCTGCCACATGTCACTGCACATGCAACCCTCACAAGGCAGCATCACTATTAGATACAGGGTTTATATATTCAATGATGTGCAGATTGACAGTGACTGTCTATATTATATATAAGCTAGCGTACGAGATTCATGAGCAATGTTTAATGATTGCATGATTGTCCTTGTCTTGGCTGGCCTCCTCTGTATAGCTGGCCTAGATAGCTAGCTATCTAGCCTAGTAGCTAGCTAGCTACCAGGAATAGCTGTCATTTTTCACTCATCCACACATAAATATTATCTGCCAGTTAAACATCCATCCTTCATGCATGAATCCGATCATGTACAAATTGGGACATTCCAGGCACTCGGAAATGTAAGAAACATGAACCATGAATAAGATAGTGCAATTACATAATGCCAGACTGAACAATATAGCTAGCTAGCTACATGAAAGTAATACATGTAGCTACATACGTAACTTTCAAATTAGCTAGTAGTAGCTATAGACTGTTACTGTACATGTAGTAGCGGCAGATATTTGTGACTGGATGGTATCACCTCTAAACAGACTTATTTGACATGCAAATTTCATACGTTTTACCATCCAAATAGAAAAATAAATCGCGAGCTAAGACACCATATAACTTTAGCAGAAAACTGGAGTCGATTTTAGACTGCATTACAGTCACGCTGACAGTAAGTATACTGTGCTCATAAGCGCTAGCGCTGATATAATAATACTAAAAAACATACACTATAGCTAGCTATGGGCTGAGGGAGGGCGGGGCAGCACCGGCCCCCCTGGCCCCGCCCATGGATCCGCCCCTAATACTGTAGGATTTAGGTATTCCTCAACTCCTAAAGTGTCTTGATTGTTTGCTGTCTCCGAGGGAGGGCGGGGGAGCACCGGTCCCCCTGGCCCCGCCCATGAATCCGCCCCTAATACTGTAGGATTTAGGTATTCCTCAACTCCTAAAGTGTCTTGATTGTTCGCTGTCTTCAATAGTGCTATAACACTCTCCACCCGCTGGCGTACGTACTCTTCTTGATCGGGAGTGAAATGTTCAAACTCCTTCGAATAATTTCTTTGAAAAGTTGTAAAATCTTTCAAAAGTTGATCTTTCAAATCTTCTCTGGAGAATGGAACTCTTAGAAAATCAAGCATTCTTTTCACCTCATTAAGCGTATCTATTTTGAGGTCTTCATACTTAACAACTAAAAGGTCCCGTTTCGCTCCTGAAAGTACCCATCCTTCGAAGTAACTTTCCCAACCTCTGATGGAATTTCTGATGTACACTTCCCATTCATTTTTGTTTCCTGAAAGAGAAAAAGGTCATGAAATGATACAGCATATTACGGGTTTTATCACATGGCAACACAGGCTGATCAATGGAGTTCAACCTTGGCCACGCCACTGACGGTGCCTGCGATCATTTACCGGTGCATTCATGTACTAAGCAGGGGATCAGTGCTCACCAAAGTATTCGTATCCGAACTGCTTTACATGGGTATCTTCTGAGTATTTTTGTTGTGCCAAACGTCTTTTCCATTCAGCCACTAGAGCATCTCGGGGGTTCCTAATGAGCAAAATTGCAGAACCCCAGGGGGGTCCATCCTGTGTTAAAGAACAGTTCAAACGGTTCAAACAGCAATTATTAAATATTCAGGATACGAATATGTGACCTGAGAACGTGGCTAAGGGAGTATTCAATTTACGTCTTCATCATATGCTTGCACTGTGATATATACATGCTGATCGTTACCTATATCACTGCTTGCCTTTATTTTAATTCCCTGTTTGACCATGTGGTGTCTCTTGGCCATTCTGTAACAAAAGGCTTCCATATTTGTCATAACCACTCTACGTGGTGCCACTGATTTTGGCGCGGCTGTGATGGTGGTGGTCATGGTGTCATTGTACACATACTTTGACCACGATCTGGAGTGAGTCTTCACAGCAATCACTGCTCCACTTCTATAGCCCTCTCCGTTGAATCCACCTTGTCTCAGATTATAATCACAGTACAGTGCACCTATATAGAGCATGCGTGTAAACAGAGACAAAGTATGGTTTTTATTGTCCAAGCTTATCATGCAGCTGTTACATACCGCATACAGTAATCATAGAACTTGGGCCTACCGGTATATAGGTGAATGTACATATCACGCTATTACAGTCCAGCTGAGCATAGCTACGCATAGCCTTGTCTCCAGGTATGACGCTACTGAGCATAAAATGTTACAGTACTAGTAGTCATGTAATGTGTAGAATTATATATAATATAGCTATATGTATACTATGTTATCTATGGTAACATGCACTACTTTGACTACAACTGCTTTACTATAATTATAATATTATACCAATAAATTTCCTTTCAAAACAGTCCAGAGCTAGTAAAACCTCTTGCACCTGCATGTCTAAAAACTCTGCACTGCGACAGCCATCATCTCTGTAAGTTCAAGGCTGGCGTGTTTTTGTACATTAGCGGTATATACAGTAATTCTAATCAAGGTGCCACCTATAATTAAGTAAACAAAAACTCTCACAGTAGCTGCGCCAACAGATAATGACAGACTGAAATTTTTGACTGCACATTTTTGCTTGCAGCATACACTGTATGTCCCTCATGTACATGCATACTAGCTGTAAAAGTGTGGCAAGTACATGCATGATGCATGTCAGAAATGCACGTGCATGCATAACAAGCAGAAAATTATTTTAAGTTTACCTGCATCAACACTATAATATTAAGAAAAATATACGAAAAACTTGACGTGTATAGCTATATATATATATTATAACAGTTTACCTGTGCATATTCCAGTGGCTTGCTCCAGTAGTCCACGGACCCAAGTGTTTCCACTGCCGGGAAAGCCGACCAGAGCTACAGGAGCTCTGTTTGTGCCATTCACGAAGTGACATGATCCCTTTAAGCAGATTACAGGAGGGTAGTGCTTATTCTCCATTCTGCACCTGTACGAGTCATCTGGAGGCAGGAACTCAGTGCAGAGTGCATCTCTGCAAACGTAACTCCGACCTTGAAAATAGGAATCTGACTGCGACAATGATGGGTATATTCCTGAATATCGTGTGTGTACTGCATGTGTTTGAGAGTGTTGTTTTTAATTGAGGTACTACACGAGAATGAATTAAGTGATTACAACTATAATATATAAGTAGTACTTATAATATTGTATATACACTTTTATTACAAGATATAGCTCTTGATTCCAGTCTCCATGCAGTTTAATTAGCTGTAATTAACTTAACCTTAAACTTACTTTAAGTTTAAGGTTAAGCTTTTTAGGAGCCCATAACCAGGGAAGGAGCGTTAAACTTGTGTATGTATGCTGATTCCACCTGTTGTCGAATGGCACTTGCACAAAACTCCTTATATGGTAAGTGTGATGTAAGCGCTATAATTCACTTAGCACTATAGTAGCATATTAAACCAGCCATGCGTAGCTGCTAGGCATCCCATATATTATGGAGGTGCCATTCGACAACAGGTGGAATCACTAGTTTAATGCTCCTTCCCTTTGGGGGCTCCTGCTTACACTAGTCTAAGTTTAAACTTAACCATAATTAACTGAACTTAAAATTAATTTAATATGTACACACCTCACATAATATTGTCAGAGTAGAGTTGAATTGTAAGCCTCGTTCCCAGGCTCCACTTACCACTTGTTCGGATTGGTTTACATTTATGGATCCTTGCTAAAAACTACACAAATTCTCAAAAATACGACCTCCGTATTATAGTAACCGCAGTCATAGTACCTGTTATTGTTTGTAGCATCCCCCTATTCCATATTGATAAAGTCAAGACGTATGGCTTGGCGGGTGCCCAAATTTTCTTGCACAGTGTAGAAGACTGTTTCCTATATTATGGTTACTGGTGAGAAAAGCTGGGGAGTGGAGCCTGGGAGTGAGGCAAGAGTTTGTAACAAGGCTAGCTATAGATGTGTCTGCATTTTCTCATGTACTGTATAGGCTTATCCTGTGGTACTTGAAACAATCTAAATGTGTTATGTATATCCAATGTTTTACGTCTTATTAAAGCAGGGTCTGATAGCACTGCTGCAAAGAATGTCGTTGTTGCCACACACGTCAGGATAAGTACAATTGTAGTGACAGCTAACATCCGTTTATGTCCACAGAAACTTGTAGCATTGCTAAATAATTGCCTCAGCATTTTTTGATATCTGCAAAAGTACAGAGAGTCAATGTGATTGTCATGCATACAAACCAATAAAACTATACCGTAGCTAGTCCCATTCCCATGCAGGCTCTATCTCCACCGCAGCAAAATCTAGAACAAGCCGGGCTTGAAACATTTCCCCAGTTCTTACAAGACCCAGGGGATATATAAACATTCACTCACTGGCTCGTTGTTAGAAGCTGTAGGGCTATGCACAACCAGTGCCTTATTCTTCTTTCAGCTTTTCCACGCACGCAAGAGAGCAGCATCTTTGTTTACGCATACGTCTACTATGGTTTTAGCCTCTTAAATGGGGGAGGATAGCTATGTTCACACAGAGATAATATTCACGCTAGTAGAATATTATTCACCAGCAAACTAGAGCCCCGCCTGTGCGCCACTATCACGGCAGAGGGGCGTGCACCTTACGCTGACGAATTTCCACTATAATTTGCAAACTGCAAAAATTAAACGGTTACTTTAACCAATCTATACATATGGTTAGCAGCTACACTATCATGCAGTCTACTTTCTGTGTATCCATCTGCCACCAAAGGTATTATTGGTTTTGTTTTATGGACTATAGTATTGTAAGAATACGGGAGAGGTTTATTGGAACGTACACCTCAGACTGGGCGTAGATCTATGAGCTAGAGATTTGGAGAAGTTAGTTGTAGTTAATGTAATGTACCCTTTCACTCCTTCATTTAATCAGCTCAGTCTCCCGTAACGTAGTTTACCTTGCAACCGACTGTTACTAAAAACATGCATTCCAACAAATAACTGACCATGACTATATCAACATGCTTCTCGTAGCTACATAGGTAGCTACCTACTACGCGTAATTATTATGTCTTTGCATATGTGTTCATTCATGGGCTGAGTGTTTTGTTGTTGTTTTCTTTTGCCGTACTTGCTCTATATGCGCAAGGTGGGAGTGGAGACTGGGAACGAGGCTACCATTAATTATTTTCGTGCAATTCAAGAAATTTCCAGTACTGAGCAATGACGTCATCATACGGAAAATAAGTCAAAATCACGTGCACATTCAATGCGTGTACGGTATATTATAAGTGTTTTCTGGTCTTTTTAGAGGTAGCTAACAGCTATATACTAGCCTGCTATTTTTTTTGCAGCTGTAGCTTCAAATTTTGATAAATTAAAGTGCTACATACATAACAAAGCAAAGTATTATAACTACGTGATATAATTCCTGTCATACTGAAGGTTCTAAGTACTCCTCAACTCCTAACGTATCTCCGTTGTTTTCTCTCTGCAATAGTGCTACAACACTCTCCACCCGTTCACGTACATGCTTCTCTTGTTCAGGAGTGAAGTGTTCAAACTTCTTTGGGTGAGGTCTATGAAACAGTTCGAAATCTTCCAAAAGCCGCTTCTTCAAATCTTCTCTAGAGAATGGAACTTTCAGAAACATGAGCATTCTCTCCACTTCATTAATTGTGTCCTTTTTGAGGTCTTCATACTTAACAACTAAAAGGTCCCGTTTGATTCCAGAAAGTACCCATCCATCGAAGTAACTTTCCCAAACTTTGATAAACATTTTTATAAACTCTTCCCATTCTATTTTGTCTCCTGAAAAAAGATAGGGCATGCACAGATACTGCATTCAAGTTATCAGTCAGTGTAATAGCAATGACAGTACTATTGTATACATAATCAAGAACTAAAGAAAAAAAAGGACTGCAGGTGATGAATCCTTTCCCTTGTACCCTGACCTTCCCTCACAAGTTTTTATGCAGTCACTTTTTTTCCATGGCTGCAAAATAAAAGTTGTAAGGAAAGGCCGCTCTACAAAATAACGCATACATATATTCACACAAGCACTTACCAAAGTATTTGGAACCAAATTGTTTTACATGGGTACGTTTTAAGTATGTTCGTATTGATGTCAAACGTCTGCTCCATTCAGCCACTAGAGCATCTCGGGGGTTCCTAAGGATTAAAATTGCAGAACCCCAGGGGGGTCCATCCTATACGAAAGAATAGCCAATACTTAAGGTACAAATAATTATTTTTTTAGACTGGCATTTGTCCGGTTTCACATAATTATTATATCTGCTGTCCCAAGCAAGTACTTATTTAATATAAATGGCACCATATTTCCAAGAGATACCAATGGCTATGATGATGATGACAACGACTGTCTGCTCACAATTATAGCTGACCTGTTGACAAATACATTTGGGAATACACACATGCAATTAGTCCCTCAAGAACTACAGGTGTAATGAAATCATACACCAGTTTAGTGGTGTTTAGTCATTGGAACTAATACAAGTGTAAATTTCAAAATAATGTTATCTCTTGGGAGTATGTAGGACTCAAGTGCCATTTGAAAACAAGTAGCTACATAAATCATTTCTTAGATGCAACTGAAGTAACCATTTTCATGTTAAATTTATGATTCAGTATATGTTTTTGTCAATTTATCTATACAACACAACAGTGCTAGCCTCATATCCATGGCGGCACTATGTGATCCGAGAACAATTCAAAACTAGGGCAGCATTGAGGAAAGTATACCTTTGACACTGTATGCACTCTGACTTCCATACTATGTGGCGATTACAGTTACGGTTATCTGTGTACTTACTTCAATTTGAACCCATTTGGCATGACGGTATTTTTTGGTCCTGTTGAGACAGTAGTCAGTTGTTGGTGTCTCTATTTCTTGCGATGTTGGTGCATCTGCTGGGATGGTGGTGGCTGTGATGTTGGTAGTGCGGGGGCTACTAATGTTGGTAGCACTAGGGTTAGTGTTGTTGGAAGTACTGTTAGTATTGTACGACGTGGCAATAATCAGTGTGGCATTGCTGGTGGCGATGTTAGTGTCACTACTGTTGGTAGTGTTGCTATTATTGGGGATGTGATTGATGTTTATTGTGTCGCTGTTAGTTGTGGTGCGAGTGGTGCTGTACACATAGTCTGACCACGATCTGGAGTGAGTCTTCACAGCAATCACTGCTCCATTTCTATAGCCCTCTCCGTTGAATCCACTGTGTCTCAGATTATAATCACAGTACAGTGCACCTATCATAATGAACATGCATGTAAACCAAGACAATATATTGTCTTTACTATTCAAGAATTGTAATTTCAGCTTATCAGCTATTGCATGCCTCGTACAGTAATCATGCAACTTGGGGTTAGGGTGAATGCACACACTAATGCAATGTAATTCCATAATTTGTATAGGGAAAGCGTTCATCATATCATAGAATGTATACTGCTGGCTAGCAAATTTTCTTTTTTAATTTGGAAGACGTTGGGTCTGATAATCTGTTCACACTACTAGGTACTATATTTGGCTCAGGCTATATTTGGCTCAGTTTACCAACAATCGTTTAGAAAATGAATCCGCTAACAATCTACCTGCCAGAGAGCATTGTTAGTATCAGATGCTAGCTAACCTGTACATATTCCAGTGGCTTGCTGCAGTAGTCCACGGACCCAAGTGTTTCCACTGCCGGGAAAGCCAACCAGAGCTACAGGAGCTCTGTTTGTGCCATTCATGAAGTGACAGCTTCCCTTTAAGCAGACTAAGGGAGGATGATGTCTGTTCACTAATTTACATCTGTACGAGTGATGTGGAGACAAAAACTCAGTACACATTGCATCGCTGCAGTTGTAATTTCCCATGTAGGGAATCTTACAAGCTTCATTGCTTTTGTATCCATGACACTTTAGGCCTTGAGAATGGGAATCTGACTGTGGTGATGATGGGTATGTTTCTGTATGTTGTGTGGGTACTGCTGACGTTTGTAATTGAGAGACTGCATGTGGAAAAATATTATCGTTTAAGTACAATTATGTATGTTTGTGCTTGCACGACTGTGCCTCTTAACTTAATGTCACAGCTCCTAATAGTAATATATAATTATATATATATAGCACTTTAATTACAAGCCATAGCTTTTGACTCCATGCAGTAATATACTCCCTAATGTCTACTTTTGTTAAATCTCCACATGTACATGCATGCATGCATGCATGCACGAACGCAGCTCAGGTATTGCGTAGTGACTGCATGGTATTCTAATATATAGCTGTAGGCCTATAAGTCCTTGGGTATGTTATGCATACAATGTCTTACATATCTTTCTCTTTATCAGCGAACGGTAGACAGCTAAAGAGGGGTGTAGTTTCATGATGTGATGCATTGTTATTGTCACATATGTCAGGATGAACATCACTGCAATTATAGAGACAGCTAAAATCCATTTACGTCCACGGAAACGTGCAATGTTGCTAAATAATTGCTTTATCATATCTGCAAATTGTATTGTATTTATTGTATCTGCAAATAAAAGTACAGGAAAATAATACCAATGTCATTCATAACCAATTAATGATGCAAACTAGCTAAACATAATGCATGGTCCATATTTAGAACATTAACAAGACTGTTCTGTACTGTCATTTACACTAATTGAACTCTTTACTGTGGAGTACACTTGTAAATTTAAACTCTGTTTTAGTTATGCACAGCTGTAATAGCTAAGTAAAACTGCTTACCACAATTGCAGAATCTCATATGTCATTTGAGGCCACTGTAATACAAATTAGTTGCACTGTCACCTGCTATGGGTCATCAAGACACTCGGCAGTTACTCAACTAGAAAGCCATGCAGTACGCCATTATATACACTGCAAAAGTAGAAGGGTTACTTTAACTCAGCTACGGTTATCTCAGTCGCAGCATCTAAATGAATATTGTACACATCAGTTGCATGCAAAAACATAATGGTTGTGTATAGTACCTATGTACGAGAAACATGTTGGTAGTCATGGTCAATGTGTTGGAATGAACAGCTGGTTACAAGGTAAACCATGTTGTGAGAGAATGAGTAAAAGGTACGTTACACAGTCATAACTCCTCCAAATCCCTAGCTCATACTCCCAGTCTGATGGTGTACATTCCAACAAACCTCACCCTTATTCTTACAATACTATAGTCCATAAAACAAAACCAATATGCCCTTGGTGGCAGATACACACACAGGCACTTGTAAGCATGATAGTGAAGCCAACTGAGCTAACCACAGATTGGTTAAACTAACCCATAAATTTTTGCAGTGATATATATACGTACTTATTAACTGACAATATCATGGCCCTCACTCCCCCCCCCCCCACCCTAACATCACAATGACATTATCTTGAGGGAGAAATGACAACCCCTAACTGGAAGCGCACTACGAAATTGCTGTGTCAGCACTTTCTCTAGAAGCTATGCATGATTAGACTGTCTAGCCAAGCTGATCCATTCTACAGCTGCCATTTAGCTTAGACTGACCTGCTGTTGAGCACAACCTTCAGTTGGATGATTTATGTACACGACTGCATGGTTTTTAGATATGAAATATCAGTCTCGTTCTAGAGGAAAGGGTTCATCTTGAATCTTGATGATATTGCATGTTTTCTGTAATGTTTCCTCTCTAATAAATGTTGCTGGGTGAACGTGAGTAACCTCATACCATACAGCTTGTCAACGTGTGTACAGGAAACCTTCGCTCCATTGTTACTACTTTGCAGAATATGCAGGAGAAAAAGCCCTACATTGCTGCTCTGATATTCTAGATGTTCTATGATTTCCTGGCAAGTGTATAACTGAAAGGCTGAGGAGCAGAGCTAGTAGTCCAACCCACAAGTATTGAAATTGTCCCCTGTGTTTCAGGAACTACTGAGAATTTTGTCCATATGCTCATAGGGCGTGCATATTGTTTTATGCAATTTCCTTGTGGGTTAGTCCATTATGGTTCTGAGCCCTTCAATTATTATATTATATTGTCACCTAAAAAATATGCTAATGGCATACTTCAAGGTAGCGGGCAAGTGATCTTACAATTATTAATTGTCATCTAAAATATGCTGTAACCGGCAAGTCCTGCCATGAATGGTAACCAAGCCTGGCATTCATAGCGGTGCCGGATTATATACAGGATCTTTCCCTTAGAGGTAATTCCAAATGGCTACCCTCAACCACAAGTTACAATAATTATTGTAACAGCCCTTAGCTTTGGTTGGATCAGCACGAGAAAATAGAGCTATCCCATAAACAACAATGAGCTAAGGCAGAAAATAAACACCAAACATACAAACCCTGTAAGTAACAATGACATTATTTCCCCCTACTACAGTAATTGCAAACGGCTCAGCACAAAGTAGCTGCTAGCATCGCCATGGGGTTAAAATAACATGCAAACCGGCGAGGATGCATTAACGTATATTCACTCACGGGGGTCGTTGTTAATTAGTAGCTGTAGGGCTATGCACACAACCAGTGCCTTATTCTTCTTTCAGCTTTCCTACGCACACTCTTTGTGTACGCATACGTAGAGCCTCTCAAATGGGGGAGGACAGACATGTATACATACGGAGATAATATTCACGCTCGTAGTATTCACCAGGAAACTAGAGCTCCGCCTGCATGGGCGCCCCTACCATGCATGCAGTGCACGATCGAGGGGCGTGTAGTCATGTATACGCACGGAGATGAATTAAATATTCACGCTCGTAGTATTCACCAGCAAACTAGAGCCCGCCCCTACCGTGCAGTGCACGATCGAGGGGCGTGTACCTTACACTATATACTAGGCAAATGCAGGACATTGTGGGGCGAGCCTGAGCGAGTGCACAGTATACATACATGATGGAGTTATTGCAATGACATGACCTTAGATTGTGATCACTAATGGAGATGGCCATACATGAACATATAAAAAAACAATGATCACAAATGGTATGAGGGTCCCCAAGACCAGTGTCATTCCAGGTGAGGAGTGGCAGGCAAATGATTCTGTGAGTAGGGGACACCTCCATATGTGCATGGAACTTTTGCATCTTGGCTTGTACAGCACACTGTTGAATAAGTGGGAGATGCAACTGGCCGCCAAGTGTTTCTTGCACTCGCCGCTCCCTGTGGTTCTCTCTGTCATGTTGTAGCCTAACCTCCGCATTGTCAGCAGCTAATCTCTCTCTCTGAGAACTACTCATCTGCTGCAGCCTCATCTCCATCCCTTCAACACTCTTAGCAGCTAGTCTGTCTGTCATTTGTTGCAGCCTTGACTCTCTCTCTCATCCAGTCTCAGCAGCTAGTCTCTCTGCTTGACAGCTTCTCATCTGCTACAGCCAGGCCTCTCTCTCTTTGGCAGTTTCATCGACTAGAGGCTGCCTCCTTTGCTGTAGTATAGCGTCTCGTTTCTCAGCAGCCTGAGTGCAACGCCTATCTCTTTGTCTTCTTAACATTAGACAGAAATACAATTTTAGCAGGGGATCCTACTGCCAGAATACTGGTCTTCATACCAACCTTGCTTCGGGTTTCTCGGAAGCGCGACCGGTTCCCTTTCACGATCTCGCTGTCTTCGAAGCTTCTCCTCTCTCGCTGCACTGGTAGCTG
Source organism: Phakellia ventilabrum (assembly GCA_963921505.1). NCBI lineage: Eukaryota > Metazoa > Porifera > Demospongiae > Axinellida > Axinellidae > Phakellia > Phakellia ventilabrum. Next base: position 953,350 of record OY997380.1, on the reverse strand, counting down.
ATTGTTGTACTTGAGATCTCTCCTCTCTTTCCCGAAGCATCTTATGGAACCGGCAGCGACGAAGTAGGTTTGAAATCTGTGAATAGCTAGCTACAGCTAGCCTCAGCGATTAACATTGCTTACGTAATGCGTTTACGCAAAAATAGAGTTTTGTACACATATTCGGTAAGACGTACGTACCAAACATACATATATATATATATATATACAGACGCGGGGGCAGAATCCGACTCGCTAGTGTGGGGCTCGCTCAGGCTCGCCCCAATTAATTTCCGATATCAATTATGAATTTTGGAAAGTTAAGAAAATAGCTATATTTGCACACTGCAAAATTTAAGCGATTTCTTTAACCAATCTATGCATACGGTTGGCTGAGTTGCAGCTACACTTAGACTCTCATGTTTACAAGTGCAGTTAACTTACTGGTATCTGCCACCAAAGGCATTATTGGTTTTGTTTTATGGACTATAGTATTGTAAGAATAAGGGAGAGGTTAGAGCCCAGAAGAGATTATCTGAATAGCGATGCCATGCGTAAGAAAAAATTATGTCACTGAGTGTAATAGAATTTGATATACATGATGAGGTTTAACGGTGGTTAAGGCGAGTAACAGCAGAGGGGTGTGTACCTAATACTAATAACAATCTATACATAGCAATGACTATCACGGGATATCTAAGAGCCAGCTCACATGACCTGCGCGCCTTTTTATCAGTCAGCTCTAGCTAGCTACTGTGTGGCTACTGTGTGGTTCAAGCTCTCTGGATTTCCCACCCATAAAGAAGCCTATACTCCCTCCCCTTACACTATAATAATTATAGTCTCCACTGAGCCATCACCAGCTCAGTGTGAAAAAGCAGAGCTGGAACCAGGACGGGATGCTACACCTCCCTGTCCTTCAGCTAACCCTCCAAGCATTACAGATCAGGGTATGGACTTCAGAAAGAGAACAGGGGCATGCGTCTCTCCAAGGTCCTAACCTGTGCTTGGGGCACAACCTCCTCTGCTTTACCACCAACATTGAATAGGCAGCCTCACAGCCGCCTATGACCCTTGCAGGACCCTCATAGCTGTTAACCTGCATATTAATAATGATTTGATGATACTCAAAGGTTATAAAATTTACCGGTGCAATAGATATTCTTCTATTCCAAATGTCTCTCCATTGTTCTCCATTTGCAGTAGCTCAATAGCTGTTTGAATACACCTTCTCACTTTTTCTCTCTGTTCCTTGGTGAAGTGATCAAAGCTGTCATTTTTGTGTGCCCGATGAAACTTTTTCCCGAAGCGATCTTCAAACCCTTCCATTCGTTTTTGCACTTCATCGTCAGAGTACGGAAAATGCAGAAAGCTTAATATCTTTTTTGTATAAACAATCGAATTATTTTTTATGTCCTCGAATCGAACTACTAAGACAGCATTGCCCTCAGCTGTACCGTTGATGTACCACGTTGTAAAGTATGGCACCCACCAGTTCAAGTGGTCTGCAATGAAGCTATCCCATTGTTTATTTTCTCCTGTGTATATGTAATATTATGTGTGTGTGTGTGTGTGTGTGTGTGTGTGTGAAATAAAATCAATGCATAACATTGCATGCACGTACATATAGGTACTGCAGACCTTTTGATATACATATTATGCTCGTCTAATTATAAGTACATGTAGTCTGACTATGATTAGACTAAAAAAGTAATTTCAAAATACCTCTAAGTATTTGACATTATAAACTATTTTTCTTCTTGAGACTGTAATAATTTGTTTTGCATTCATGGTATTTTCTGGTCCAAAAAAGTGATAAGCACATGGCACCATACACTGGTTTATAGTAAACGTTACACTGTCCATGTGGGCACAGTCAGTGAAAGAGCTATACCATACACTGCCAAACATGAGGGTTGTTTTAACTCAGCTTGGTTACCACAGTTGCAATTTAAGGGTCAAAAACAACCCTCATGTTTTTGCAGTGTAACTAACCAAATATTTGTTCTGGTGCTCCATGGGTATGGCTCCCAGTTCGTTGCCGACTCCATTCCGCCACCAGAGCATCAAATGGGTTTCGAATTATTAGAATGGCTGATCCATAGTTCTTTATCTATATATACTCAATAGGAGATTAATCAAAAATACAATTTTTTTAAGAATTGTACATTTCACTTCGCTAGTATGGTCATGGTACATTTCCCCCCCATTCAAAACACACGTCTACGTGCAGGATGTTTGAAGGGTGATGGTTAACTTGTGTGGGTGAGGACAGTTACAGTTTGCAGCTACACTTCTTTTTAATTCGCTACTTATCTTTTCATAACCCGTTTACACTCAAGACTAAATACTCAAACAACAAAACCAAGTCTAAGAAAGTGACTGATTTGATTTGGTCCTACCAGTACAGGCCCACAGCAATAAACTTGGGCCTGGAAACAAGCTCTAGCTAGCTAGCTAGCTCACTGTAAAAAGTGAATCATAAATTTAATAAAAATATGGTTAATTCAGTTGCATCTTACGTACTTTTTTTCCGAATGGATAAATGGTACTTTAGTACATATTCCCAAAAGACACCAATGACTAATGTGATGATGATAATGACTTAATTTCTGCTCGATGACTAGTATTATATTATTTTAATGGTGTTTGGGCTATGGTTACACTATGGAATGAAAATAGTAACTTTTGACAAGTACATTTGGGAATACAGTACATGCAATTAGTCCTTCAGGAATTATTAGTGTTTTGAAATCATACACCAGTGTTAGTCCCAGTGGTGTTTAGTCATTGGAACTAATATAAGACCAATTTCAAAATAATGATATATCTTGGGAGTGTGTAGGACTCAAGTGCCATTTGAAAATAAGTACAAAAATCGCTTCTTAGATGCAACTAAAGTAACCATTTTCATGTTAAATTTATGATTCACTTTTTACAGTGAGGGTAGTTATTACAGTGGGTCACCCTTCAGCGGTTCATAATACAAACTACTATACCAGTTTCAGCCATTTTGCTACAATATATTGCTTTAAAGAGATTCTATCATGTATCATATAATATGCTGCAAGCAACAAAAAGCTAAAGGGTGAGATTGAGAATGAGCTTAGAACGAATGATTAGCCAACGCACCTTCCAGTTAGTATTACAGTTGTGTGTCTTGACTACAATAACAGCTGCATTATTCATTCCTTCGCCGGTGAATCCCGAATGCTGCAGAAAGCCATCACAGTAAACTGAACCTGTACACAAATTCAAAGTACTGCGGCTAACAGTCTAATGCTATACCATTTCATAGCATCAAGTTGACAATCCAACAAGGCCCATTTCCAGATAATGATGTGTTGCATGCATATGGTATCTTCTTCAAAATTTGTGTGGTCAAACGTTTCCATCTGCTACAGTATATATTACTGGGCTGATGTGCACAAATTTTTGTTTTTTCACAGTATTATAAATGTGATCTAGTATAGTAGTGAATTTCCAAATATCAACCAAAAATGTTTCTACTAACTCCTACCATGATTGTATCTCAGATAAGGTACCATGCACTGTTAATTTTATTCTTAATGGTGAATCTAGAGCTGGTGTTACAATAATTAATTTCCAATTATGTTATTATCACCCATGCATAGAAAATCTACAGTGCATGAATATCCATGGTATTCTAAACCTTTTGATATAATTAAAATATACCCTTTAGTTGAAGAAATAAGTCACATGAACTTGCTTACCTGTGCATATTCCAGTGGCTTGCTCCAATAGTCCACGGACCCAAGTGTTTCCACTGCCGGGAAAGCTGACCAGAGCTACTGGGGCTCTGTTTGTGCCATTCATGAAATGACAGCCTGTTTTTTTTGTAACAAAACGAAGAGGAGATTGCCGACAGGAAGATCCATGAAGCACAAAGTGTGAGCATAAACCATCAGTACAGTTATAGTTGCCCATGAAAGGAATTGATGTGGCTGTGGAGACCGATAGTGATTTGTTCAATGGGTTTGTAGTAGTTGTTACATCATATGACATCAGCGTAGTTTCCTGAGATATCCTAGTTTTTCGAGTATAAGCATCTTGAACTTCACTAGTCTGAATGGCATGCTGAGAAAGTACTGTCGCTCTTTCCAGTTTATCTTGTACCGGTATGGCATCTGGAATAGCTGGATACGAGATCTGAAGTGGTGACATAGAATTCGTATATCTTTCATCAACTATATAAGGAACGTCTGGATGGCCTTTCTTAGAAATATGTATCGATTTGCTGCTGCTTTTACTGAGTGCTATTTCAGCTATTATTAATTCTTCCGTATACATGTCGTTGCTATCATATATCTTCCTTGATGATATTCTTGGAGAGTTCACTTGTACAACCCCAAACTCTTTGCGTAGGTGTAGTAGGTGTACCAAATACAAAATGCTGAGTACAGCAGCTGCAACAGCAATAATCAGACTGCCAGGTTTCACCTTCATAACACACACTGTCAGCTGCAGACTTTCATCGACAGTATTAACCTTCGAGATGAGTATTTGAATATGTACTCTTCAATATGCCAGAAGTGAAGCGGTAGTGACCGACTTACGTTTTCAAGCTGTAGAATTTTACAAGAACCTTTCATCATGATTTGTGCCGTGCAAATCGATTAATAGTTGCATGTAATTTTTAGTACTTGTTACTTAGTTTTTAGTTAATCAGTTGTAACACACCCAGGAGGGATGCTGTTGACTTGTAGTTTAATTACGTACAATATCCGAGGGTAAAGCCCAATCGAGGGTGAGCACTAGTAATAATATCTACAATATAATATCTATAATATCACTGGGCCCACTGAGTGTGTTATAGATGATTATGCTAGGTGGTTGCAGTGGAGATGCAAAATCAGAATAGATAGTGTTTGTAGTCCAAATGTAGAGCTTCTACCCAGGCCTTCCTCACACAGATTTCATCTCACAGACTAAGAAGCCAGCCAGTGAAACAGATATCGCACTGTGGTCGGGTTGTTATGGCTGTCACAAAGAAAATTAAATATTTGCACACATTATTGTTTACATATATACAAGCCAAAGGAATTTACCAAATAAACCTAGCCACAACCCACATCAAGGCTATACACAAGTGATACCATACTAAAAGCAATCCTTAGTAGTGTTGTCTGGGGATTGGAGTCTCATACATTATTACAAGCCAAAGGCAAATAAACCTACCCACAACCCATGTCAAGGCTATACACAAGTGATACTATACTAAAAGCAATCCTTAGTAGTGTTGTCTGGGGATTGGAGTCTCATCAATGGCATGACAAAGTGGAAGTAGAAGTTGTTGCACAATACACGAGTAGACTAATACAGTCTCAAGACTCACTGAGGAAGGTCTGGTGCGACACTATAATTACAGTATGAATGAGTTTATTTACTTGATTAAAACACTGTCATGTTATTTCATCCACATATATAAATTTAATTACTTTAACCCAGCTGGGGTGCCAGCTCAAATACTAATCATGTACATTTAATTTGAATTTACTATTGCAACCGCTCCTACTATCCCCTGAACATCAAATCTATTATTATTGCTGGATGCCTGACCTTGAGAATTAATCAGGAATCGTGGGTTGAACAGCATTTCTTTAGAGCATGCCAACCCACTTCCCCATGTACTTATAAAATCTCCTTTATCTACATCACATACGCTTTGTCATAACCGGCCAAAAATTTACACACGAACTTACAATTGATCACACGTATTTCGAAACGTCATAACATAAAAAAAATATTCTAGGCATGCCCATATTTGACCTATCTCCATAACTGAGTAGGCAAATGGGAATAACTGCGTAAGCTGTTGTTATCCTTCGTTCCAGACAGTTTAACCTAATCAAGCACATGTTCATGAGAGCCACTGCCCACTACTCTTCCCTGTGGACAACTAACTTGCAAACGGCTGCATGTATATTATATGTAATTGCAGATCAGTTGGACCACTTCACTACTTCACTACAGTATACAGGTGCACTTATGTGCCTTGCAACTACTGCATGTAATTTTGACTTAATAGACCATTTTCCGTATGATGACATCATTGCTCATTAAATACCAAAGCTTGTGGGATTGGCCCGATTTTCCCCCTGAACCTAATCCCTGCTGAGATTGAACCATGTCTCGGATTTGAAAGCGGTAGTTTATTCTATCTCAAAGATATGCATCACTGAGTGTTTTCCATAGAGAATGTACTATATGGGGGTTAGCTTCTGCCTCGATCCCCACTACATTATCTATGATAAAGGATAGATTTCACCGATCAAAATCTCAATGACAATCATTTCTGCAGTACCGTTATAAGGCTAGTCAAATTCTGACAAATTAGCATAAAAATCTATTGTTTTCATCTCTGAAGTGCACTAGTAACATTCTGCAATCCTATAGCTCTCCAATTTTATAGCTAGGACGACACAACGTTTGAAATCGGAGAGCTACGGCTGCCGTAGAAACATTACAAGTACAGCTTCAAACAGGGATGAAAGGTCATGCTTTTATTAGCTTAATTGTTTACCTGAAAATGGAGATCTGTGAAGGGTAAGTGATAGCCCCATTCCCAGACCCACATGCATTTTACCTGGAAGCGAGGTTAAGTAAGTGATATCATTGGTCTACACATGGTGTGCGCATAATTATTTTAATAGAACCCTGAGACTCTCAGCCAGTATATACTACCTAAGTATCTACGCACTCTTGCCAGTATGTATTATAAAAAGTGCCCATGCAATCAAAAACATGCCACAATTGCAGCATCCTAGGCTTACGACCTGAAAAGACAGTCACTCCCATTACTTTAGCCACCTTTTTAATAGGCACAAATTAAACTAGATCAATTCTTTCAACAGATAAACTCATCGATCTTGGCAGTCACTCTACTCACCCGCTGCTGTGAAAACGGCTAACATGTATCAATAGTATTTGCAAATACGTAGTAAGAAGAGATTCACAGTACGTGGAAATGAGAAACTGGAATTAACAATAGCTTTAATATTGACTGGAGAACAGTGTTAACTTTGATACCGGATAACACAACTAGTGATCCTTAGTTTTGACTCATCAGTGCTCATGATGTGGTCTCAAACCCCTGCCTCATACCATACTGGCACAGAGACACTTCACTTTGTCCTAGTTTAATACATTACTACCTACAGTATATTCAGACACTAACCTTTTTCTCATTCACACTGTCTGTACGTAGAGTCATCGAGATCACCAGAGCCGTCACCACTCCATTCTATAGCTAGTGTGTACGGGTTAATACTCCCACTGCTATATATGTGGCGGGTGCCGGTGCAGCCGGTGGTGGTCTCGATCTCGTGCCCAGACCACGAGACCACGCCCAGACCACGAGACTATGTGGCGGGCGCCCGGCAGTAACTCGCGGGCGCCGAATTACACAAATTTGAACCTGGAGGTATGTGAAGTGGGTAGCTACCATAATATATCATGATGGCAGAGCAGATTTTAATTATCTCTGAGATTGATAGCTATAGCATTAGGTCAAAGCTAACAGGTCACGCATTAGCTGTTTTACTGCTGCAGTGCAGTTTATATTAAAAAAATTATATCTGCTTATGAACTAAACTTCAGGTTTGTCCAAATAGTCGGCTACTCCCAGCGTATCCCCATTGTTCCTTTCCTTTAGAACTCCTAAAGTTTCAGCGATGGCTTGTTGCACGTAGCTCCTCTGCTTTGGTGTAAAATGTTCGAAATCTGCATGGTGCTTTCGATGAAATGCTCCAAAATCCACTTCCATACGTTTTCGCAACTCCTCCTCAGAGTAAGGAACTTTTAAGAAGTCTAGCATTCTCTTTGTCTGACCAATCACATCTGTTTTGAAGTCCTCATATCTAACAACCAGCACTGGGTGTCCCCTCCCCCCAACCACCCAACCGACGAAGTGCTGCTGCCAGACCTTTGTCTTTCGTATGACAAAGCTGTTCCATTGTGGGTTTTCTCCTGCATGCATGGAGGAGAGAAGCAGTCAATGGAGAACTTCCAAAAATCACATAATAACTGTAAATGCATTTTTAGCAGTGAAGCTCCGTAAGTTGTGTTAACAAGACTAGGATACACAAAACTGGTAGAGCATTTTGTCCTTTGGTGCACTATTAGGAATGCAATTATTGCAAATGTATTTCCTGTGGGTGTGGCATTGCTTGCTTGTTCAAATAAGCTATAGTGTAGCATTTCAAGCGAAGATATGCATACCAGACATGCAATACTTTTTGGCTAACCTGTCTGCTAGATTAGGTGCTTTGCAGTACCTCTACTGATAGCTAGGTTGGATGATTATATAACACAATTATTCTTTTTGGAATTATCCAGCAAATTCTATATATCACATTAATTACATTAACAATAATAAATGATACGTAACTCACTGAAGTACTCCTCTCCCACATACTTCACATGAATACTGCTACCGTTCTGTCCAGGGTATGTCACTTTTTTTGAAGCCTCTCTGTTCCACTCTGCCACTAGAGCATCCATGGGGTTTCTGATGAGCAGAATTGCAGCTCCATAGCTCGGGGCTGCCTGGAAGTAAATCAACAAACACAGTATATCAGTCAAATTTGCAGGCCAGGCTATGCAAGTAGCTAACTATCTATCATCTGCTGTGATTACCCAAAGGGACCAGCAAGCATTGAAAAGAGCATAAAGTATTTCTTCACAAACAATATCAGCAGTTGACCAGAGAATATCGCATGAGTATACTCATTGACAAGTATAAACGGTACATTTGTTAAGAATGAATAACATGGTTCATTACAATCTCCCCCAATTCACACACACACACACACACACACATAGTAAATGCACACACATACAGGCAGACACGCTTATAGTATAGTACATATAGACTATTGATACAAGTGTATGTACTTGACCTATGTACAGTTTAATTCCCATATACTTGCCTTGGAATTCAAGTTGTTATATGGCATATTTACATCTGTCCAATTCGGTTCTGTTTTATGTGTCTTTATTGCAATAACTGTCCCAGTTCTCAAGCCTTCTCCATTAAATCCTGCACTCCGAATTCCATAGTCACCGTACACAGCACCTGAAAGAGTGGGAGGGGGGTAGGAGGGAGGGAGGGAGGGAGGGAGGGAGGGAGGACCAGATACAGAAAGTTAGGAAGAAAAAGAGTTCATTGATAATAACTTCTGCCTATGTACATGTATCTATAGCTACCTGTGCATATTCCAGTGGCTTGCTCCAGCAGTCCCCGTATCCAAGTATTTCCACTGCCGGGAAAACTGGCCAAGGCCACAGCCGCTCTGTTATTGCCGTTCATGAAGTGACACTTCCCAGGCTCTAGGGAAACCAAGTCGGGCTGTTTCTCATGGTGTTGTATCAGTCTGTCAGTGCAGTGGTCATAGAAGAGCTTATCGAGACGTGAGAAGAATTCACTGCAGAGATTGTCTCTGCACTTATAGTTACCCATGTATGGAATCGGTGGGATAGTTGCAGGGTTGATGTTTGAGGTAGTACGTATTTTTGTAGCTTGGGTAGTAGGATTTGTAATAGCCTTTCTCGATTTCTTGGAGACTGAGTTTAAGAGATCTGATTTACTTATAATAACCACCCGAGGCTTTGGTTTAGAACCCTGATTCAAAAGCTGGCCATTCACCATGACTTCTTTCTGTGCTGTGTTACCTTGAGAATTTCCCAATGTAACAGTTGTTAGCAGTTTGTAACTATGAGTGGGTATCACATGACTTGACTGAGCAGTTTGCGTCTGATTGTGTTGATGCAATGGATTCACAAGGGAGCTCGTTTGATAAGTTCTTGATTCTACTTTGTGATCCACTGCAGCAGTTTTCGCGTTTTCAAAATCCTGAATTAACCTATCGATCATCTGCTTCTTCATCAACTTACGTTGCACCACTATATTATTAGTTGGCCTTCGATCACCATTAACACTACCACGAAGGCTATCTGTGAGATTCAAATTTACAGACTTAGCGCTCAGCTGGTTGTTTGTATCTGAACCATCAGGGTGGTTTGCTATCATAGTTACTCTCAATTTTGGTTGCTGGTCACTATTAACCTCACTCTTCTGTTGGGCCAATAATCTCAACTCTTGATTGTCCCTGAGAACTGGATGTCGCCTGTACTTGGAGCAACCATAGTTTAAAGTTACTGTGTATACTTCATAAGCGATGATGGCCACCAGTATAACAGCCAAGACTATGGCTGTGATGTGGAGCCTGGTTCGGTGGGTCTTGTGCATACATGAACGACAACACATAGTGTACTGAGGAGTCTTGAGTCTTGAGTGGCCACAACAGACCTATGTAAAAAACAAATGACAAAGGAAAATAAGGATAACTAAAGAAAAGAATTATAATAAATACCACAAATAGCTACACCCCTCTCTCCCGCCTACCTCTCTTCTTCCTTACATACCTCATAGTTTTTGCTGCTACATATTTTTGCACATTTGAATGTCTCATAGGCCAATTTTGGCCCGCTGCCCCTGTGGCGCGACGTAAAACTATCTATCTATCTATACAGTTTAACAACAAAGCAGGATGTTAGCAACTATTCTCTTCCTCTACATGCAATGGCTACCCTGCAGCTACCAGGAGGTGACATGTGGCCAAGTGGCTAAAGCATTTGACTACATGTGGATCAAAAGTTGAAGGTTCTATAATCCCGGAGTTCGAACCTTCACTGGTTAACTCCCAGGTAAAGTGTTTCTTTAGCTATCCCTCCTCTCCTTCCGGGGAGACCAGTCTTTGGCTGAAAGGGCCTGGAGGTAAAATTAACACCTTTACCCGTTTATGATAGCATGGATAGTATAGTACACAGGGCTATGTACTGTGCTATCTATGAATAGTCCTCACGTATTATGTCCAAACACACGCAGTGTATATAGCCAGCACCCGTAGATCGCATATTAATGTGCTTACATCTCATCACAAGCTGTTCTTAGTTCGGTAGCATCGCACCATATAGAAGTTTCCATACACCCGCTCCATAGCGCTGGCACGCTTTCACTGCAATGTCGCTAATGTTCGAATGACCGGATGTGTATAAACTGAATCCTGTCAGTTCCGGCACGTGCACGGTATACGCTACTATACTAGTAGCGCTATAGCCTTCCAGTGAAGTATATTTCACGTGCATGTCACGAGCCTCTGGTCACGATCTATGCGATACCGTACACGTGGCAAGTTTTAGTCTCGTGCCCAGACCACGCCGCCTCCGTACCCCGTCGAGCGGCGTCTGGGCACGAGACTAGGCAAGTTTGGATATAAATACTACTTAATTATTGATTATGCACGTGGTATGTTGACCGTTACATTGGCTTTTTAATGCAGCATACCACATTGTGATTCAAATGGACAACAAAATCATAGTATATGAACGAAAAGAGCAAAAGTATCAAAAGACATAAATGACTCAAGAAATTGAGAGAATGAATGATCAGAGAACAGAATATTCATCAATATTAAATGCCTGCTCATAGCCAAACCTTTGTAATACCCTATACTCCTGCTGAATCATGGTTCTTAAGAAGTCTCTTTGACTGTCAGTGTAGTGATCAAACTGCTCATCCTCCGAGTGGTGACGACGAAACTGGTTAAAGCCCTCAGCAAGTCTGCTCTGCAGCTCTTCAGCTGTTAAAGGTACATCGAGAAATATTAACATCTGCTGCACCTCTCGCAACGTGCTGGCTTTGATATCTTCATACCTGCAGATTTTAAATGACACTGTCAAGCAGTGCTATCAACTCCTATGTTGAAGTACGATCATCAAAAGTATATTAGATTACAAATGCTGCCAACTCAAATGAGCTTATGAGAAATTTAAAATACTTAAGGAAATGGAAAGTACAGTGGCAATGCAGTAATGGAAAGAATATGATGGTCATTTCTTGTGTGTATGAACTTCTATCTATTGATATTATTGCTTGGTAAACGTAAATAGCATGAGGAGAAAAGCAAACTAGCTCACGGCAAGACGATATTCCCATTTCAGTTGGTTAACGAACCGATATAGAGAAAATTGGGGCTATATAATATAGGACAGCTTTTATTTGTTTTGTACACATACATGGAGACTTCGGGAACCACTGCCAACAGCATACACGAGGTCAATCATGCTCACACCGTAGGAGTCATAGCTAAATTTTGTCCTGTCGATCGTGCTCATGTTGTAGGGGTCCACCGATTTGCTAAACTTGTAAATGTCCTGTTCATTATGCTCATAATATTATTTCATGCAAGATATCATTATTAGACGACAGTGATAATCTGAACAGCCATATTTCAATTACCTAACAACAAGCGTGTGATGGTCTTCGTTACTCCTCAGCACCCAGGAGAAATAGGACATCCATACAATGGCCTGACGCTCCACAAATTTGGTCCAATTTGGGTTGCTTCCTATACATGGGATGAGCACCCAAATGTAATAAAAAGTGGGGGGAGGAATCATAACAAAGACATAAGTATAATTAATTTAAATAGGTGCAGTCATGGGAATGAGTCTTAGTACACGAAAGCTTAATGAACATACGAATCACATCTGCAGCGACATTAAATTACTATGATGCTATAGGTAATATATATAGTAGTGCGATTGTATACCGTACTCACGCGTTGTTAAGCACACTTCGCTTATAAGCGCATATTCGCTGTTAGGCGCTGGTTTGATTCTGTTATCAAAATATTTTTTATTAAGCGCACCTTTATAGGCATGGTGCCCTCGAGCGATACTCTCGAATCGAAAAGAAAACTCCTGTTCCGGCTGATCTCTGGCGCAAGGACCGTACGTACTTCAAATAAAGCACACTCCAATTTAATATTCGTAATTAAGCGCACCTCGTTGTTAGGCGCACCTCGCTATTAGGCGCTCATTTCCTTCCTGTGGAAATACAAGCGCATGCGCTTAACAACGCGTGAGTACGGTATGTTATTCAGCAGCTTATATCTGGCCATATAATTATTCCGTACTACAAACTACAAAAGCTGCAGGAAGAGACTGGCAACGAAGCTATAGCTCATTCCCATTCCTCACCGTATCCTGTAGCATGGAATTGGACAATACAGTAAGGGATTTGGGTCTACCTACATCATGATCAAGCAGTACTGATGACTTCAATCTCCACTGCTCAATAACATGCAGCTTACTGGTTCATGAGACAAGTGATTGATTCTGTACAACAATGCACTATAATGTCGTCTCAGGCTTTCGTGTGCATTTCATTTGCTTAATTTTGCAGAACTAAATCTTTGTGAGAGCCTATTAAATGCACTCAGCTAAAATTCGCAGTTCAAAGTCACACGCTACATACTGTATACATACCTGTTTTAATTTACGAGTATTACATTTCATGGTTGTACTCACCAAAGTACTCCCTCCCCACATGTGCAACATGAGAGCTGTTGGTGGTATTGACGATCTCCTGAACCATTCTTCGATTCCACTCCGCAATTATTGCATCAGCTGGGTTCCTAATTATCAATATTGCAGAGCCAAACTTCTGTCTTCCCTACGACAACAATACATGCAGAAAACGAATAAGTTATTAAAACAGTCAATATACTATGAGTACTCCTAAGATGCACACTTTCATGGCATACATACGTCAAATATTAACTCTCCATTCATTTCAGTACATACGTATAGCATGAACTAAGGACACCACACCTCCAGTTGATAAAAACTCAGTCACAATGGTGTCCACCTAAACAAGGTTAATTCCACTCTGAAGTGGAGACTGGGAACAAGGCTAATGAAGCTGTACTCCTTGCACAAGCAATTAAGCCACCCTTCCATGAACAATGACACATGGGGTGGTGCTTGGTTGAAACCTTAGAAGCTATAGGTATTTTATCATAGGTGTGTCAAAGTGATTACTGGAAGCTATTATAGGAAGTCGGGCACGCCCTTTGGTGGGCCAGAAATGTATTGTGGTCTATGGGAACACAACAAGTAGTTTTTGTTGAAGCCAAACATCTGGTAGCTACCTCAGAAAGTTTTCTAACTTAGCGGTACCTTATTAGAATGCTGTCATAAGCAGCGTTCCCTGGATTGATATTTTTCTGCCTTCCAGAGCTAGAAACTACTGTTATCTATAGAGCACATTACATTTCATGTGCCCAACTTCCTGTAATCACTTGATCACTTTAAATATCACAAACTTCCTTTCACACCTCTTATGGTGAAAATAACCTTACACAAGAAACGGATACTCGAATATGGCTTGTACCGCATGGTACTCTTTGCACGCCACGGGCGCATTTATGTGCCCATATAAAATAGACAAAAGCATGTACTTTATATTAACGCCTAATATAAAACAACCCATATAAATTCTCATAAGCCTTATGTATGTATTAAAACTTGGCTGGGAAAGAGTTAAGTACACACCAACAATTAAAGGCACCATGATAATCGGTACATGACCATATTATACAGACATAGATGCAGTTCACTACAAAGCTAAGCCCTTATTCCCATTCTCCATTCCCATTCTCCATTCCACAGAAGTGTAGCAGCTACACATACAATTATGTTGAACTCCACAGCTTGCTTCTTAGTCCAGCTCGGTACCACGCTGTGAGTCTTAACCACGAGGGTAGCTCCACTCATGACCCCTTCACCACTGAAGCCTCCGCTTCTTAGACCACTATCACAGAAGACGGCTCCTAAATGATAGCGATAGAGATCAGCGGCGGGGTTTATGGGCTCCCAACGAGACTAATCTGCATGATTTACATCCTCAAGAATATGTAATGCCTTTTGGTAACTGGAGAACTGCTACGTATATATTTTAAATATGAACTTTTTGTGTGGCGGGGTTCATGGGCCCCTAACGAGACTAATCTGCATGATTTACAGTCTCAAGAATAAGTAATGCCTTTTGGTAACAGGAGAACTGCTATAATTATATATTTAAGCATGATAACTCTTTGTGTATGTAAGGAGGAGGGTCCAGCCATAGCTATGCACTATTATAGTATACTATCTATGGTCCAGCAAGCTGTGAGACGGCATGAGTGCATGCATGCAGCCAACTCATCAGCTAGAACAAAAACCTTGCTGCAGACATACACCTAGAGCTTGCTGACTGTGCCATACATACAGTCTAAAGAATCCATGCATATCAAATTTGAGGACATAGCAAAGAGTATTTCCCGAGTATTTAAACTCAATATCACAGTCAAACGTGAGCATCACATATCAAGCACTCCTGTGTCTAATTAGGGACCATCCCATTATGCTCAAATTTCTGCTATGCCGCAAAGTTCGAAACCAAACACCCGTTAATAACATTAATAGAAAAAGGTCCATTACACAATGCTACCATCTGTTGCCTTTACCTGTGCATATTCCAGTGGCTTGCTCCAGTAGTCCACGTACCCAAGTGTTTCCACTGCCGGGAAGACTGGTCAGAGCTACTGGGGCTCTGTTGGTGCCATTCATGAAATGACATTTGCCTACGGGAGGCAGTTTTTGGTGACTCCTACGCACCGAACGTTCAAAACACCTCTTAAAATCATTCCAGCCGTAGGGCACAAGATACTCGGTGCAAAGCAGATCTCTACACCCGGGAGGCAGTGGGACATTCGGAGAGTCTAATTTGACATCCAATTGGCTGATAAACTCTTGCCTTTTTTGATTCATTTCTGTCACATTCGACAAAGATTGATTAAACGTTGACCACATTGTTCTATTCTTCATATACTGATATCTCTTCCGCAAACCTGGTCTCATATGTCTGCCAATGCCATTGTGTAGCGCCCATGGTGCCCTAGATCTGCTCTTCTTCAATACATTTGGTTTTCTCAAATCATACCTCACATTTTGAGCTATTCTAAGTGAAGAATCTGTGGTGACTGTCTGCTCATTGGATTCAAAATCTGCAAGATACGGTAACCATGGCTCAATGTTTACAGACATATTCTTCTTTTGGTGACTGTCATTCTTGAGAGAAAAAGTCCTTTTTGCAAGTGCACTGTCAAACGGATCCCTCAGGGCAACTGATGCTAGAGTAAACTGCCTTCTGTTGTTTTCGCTGTTCATGGCAGTGTGATGGATGGTTGTCGTAGTGGAATGTTCTAATAACAGTAGCGTTGGGATAGCTATGCACAAAATGGATGGCAACAGGAACACACTGCAGTATTTGCTCTGGGGGAAAGCAAGATTACACACGACTTAGACACCAAAACCATGGATCGGAGTTCCAATATCACTGACTATAGTAGGCTCGTTCCCAGGCCAAGTTGTAAAATTCGAAACCCTCCCCTCCACTAGAGCCTGGGAACGAGGCTATGACTATAGGAGAATGCTAAATTGAAGTATTTAGAATTGCTACACAAATGCATCATTGTTGGTGTTGCTGATGTCAGTTCAGGTGCATGTGCAGAAGTTGCATAATGCAAGAACAGTAATTTGATGGTCATCATTTGTAGCTACGATTTATGCCACACACTCTCATGCATTCACATTGAAGCTTCTTGGAGCACGCATGCATACTACATGCTATGACCACTTTAGTTATATAAAAATGGCAGCTAGTATGCTAGGTGAGTAGAAAGTTATGATGTACAATCCCATAGTACACATGTGGGGCCTAACTTTACAACTCACAACTTTGGAGTACACTGACTTTGGGATCAGAGTACAAACTGATGCACAGGACAATGACAAAGCGCTATTGTTAAGCAAGGAGTATGTGATTCCGAGCCCATATGACTCCATGGATGTGAGATAAAAAGTGGGCAAGAAAGGCCTGCGTATTGAGGCTAACGTAGAAGCAAGCACTCCAATCACCACTACCATAAACAAGTGCATATTGGTTAGACTATACCTTACATTCCTCAGAGACATCACCAGACTGGTGTCTTATCACAAAAATTCACAGTCAGTGGCCCACCCTATAGCTTAACAGACAACTGCAGTCGTTTCAGCCTCTTACTCAGGCCCCTAAGTGTATCTCACACTTGAACCATTATAACAAAGATCATAAAATCTGGGTGGAATCTATTATCTATGGTGGAATCAACCCTTTCACCACCAATTTCCCCACTTCTATCGACCTCACATGAATTTATGTGGCATTTTGTTGCGGTCATAACGTAAGGCATTATTAGAAAGCACATGCTTTTCTCCTTTTATGGCATTTCAATGGGTACATATATGTATATACCTCTAGCGGTGAAAGCTGTGGCGGCTCATCCCAAGCCCTTAAAGAAACACTTTAATATTCAATTTCAATATAACCATGATAAGGACGGGGGGGGGACAAGGTCCACTGGTAGTCTCTTTCTAGTTTGCCAGACTAGTTTTGTCCCATCAAGGCTAGGGATATCATTTACCACTGGGGATGAGGGTAGACAAGACCATAGCCGTACGATTCTGTGAATACTGATCCATTTAGATCTCAAGGGTGCACCACGTACCGCTCTCATCTTGCAGTCTTCATATTAAATCATGATCTTGTCGCCGAAGTATAATTTATTGGTTAGAAATATTTCGTCACAATTTACAAGCTCCGCCCATCAACAAATCGAAGCCCCGCCCCTTTGGCATCCATTTAATGCGCATTGCTGCTTGTTTGAGACATTGTTCAGAACGAGGCTAATATGATTCATGCAGTGACAGCGGGCCTACTGAAAACGGACAGTGGTGGACGGGAAAATACATGCGGACTAGTTTAGCGTGAGTGACTCAGTTCCCGAGCCCACGGGAATAAATTGTTATGATTTTGATCCCGCTCAAGTATAGCTGGCTACCAAGCAAGTGACGTTAGGTGATGTTATGATAGTGATGTGTTATTGATTAACATTCATGTCTCTGTACGATGTCACGGCCTACTTTTCTCAAGTGTGCATTGCTGCTGCTGATCACAATAACCATCACGTTTCTTCTCCATGCCGATGGGGTTGGTGATGTTCTCACGAGCATGGTTGGTATGAGTGACCATCATGGCCACTATTCAAGAGTTCGTCATGAAATCAATGGTTTTGTTGCTAATGGTGTGGAGGATCCCCAACCGTACACTGATATCCAGCTAGAGGCAGCTAAGGTTCCGCTATCACGTAATCATGCACCTGTGAACAGCGGTATGCCACTTACCTCCCCTGACTTTATTGATCCTTTAGACAGAAAAGGACAGCAAACATTAGTTTCCAAGCGTAGCACAGGCGATTCATCTGTTGAAGTACGCTGTCCACAACCGATTGAACCAGACATGATTCTTCCCTGTAACGCCACCAGTGATCCGACGTGCAGAAAGTACTTACTACCAGTCGACTATTTCTGGCTCAGTAACGCCACTGAGAAGTTTCGAAACATGCCGTATGGGAAGTGTCGTTTCATGAATGGTAGCAGAAGAGCTCCCGTAGCTCTCATCAGCTTCCAAGGCAGTGGAAACACGTGGGTGCGGGGACTACTGGAGCAAGCCACTGGAATATGCACAGGTTAGCGGAGCAGGATATGCAATTAGTTCTTTATTAACGTAGCTAGAAAACTGTTTATTTAATTTTGATAGGTCACTAAAGCGCATACAAACCTCCAATTTTTTTAAACTTGATTAAACTCGACACAGAATCTCCCCCTTGGGCAAAGACCGAGGATTGAAAACTAGTTAAGAGTTTTGTATTATTAATAGCGATCAGGATGGTATAGTCTCAGGTAATCTCGCGAGCCAGCCCACTTCCTTCCGCAGCACCGATCGCTTTCAGTATCGGCACGCGGGAGAGTGGTCTGGAGACTTAGGATTACTTCACGTAAATCTCTACTGAAATCACAATAGAGCCAATGAAAAAGATCGGTGCTGCGGAAGGAAGTGGGCTGGCTCGCGAGACTAAGTCTCTGGTTGCTCTTACTCTTGTCCTCTGACTGGAGGTGGTGCAAGGGTAACTTCACCGCAGCACTAGTTTGATAGTTAACAGTATCTCAAATTTACAAAGCACTCAATCGCTGTTCTGAGAAAATTGTATTTCGCCATAATATCGCTGGAACTTATCAACACAGTTTCAGTTTGAGTTTCAGTTTGCATTTCTCAATCTTGACCCATTTTATTATTTTCGTGTCATTTATGTATAACAGGTTCTTTGTACCACGATGGGAGTATACGGGCTGCAGGCATGAATGGTGAGGTCATTCGGTCTGGCACGGTGCTGGTTGTGAAGACCCACCACAGATATGAGCAAAAGTGGACCACGAAAAGAAAGACAGAAATCACTGCAAAAGTAAGTTAGCAGAATGGGAAATACATGCGAATGTGATTGTAGCGATGGTCATTTGAACTTGTGAACTTTCCGCCGTCAGTTCTGTTTCCCACTCTACTTTTTAAACCGATTTATAGCATGCTTATTGGACTACTATACCAGTGATTAAAATGGCTGTACAGCGTTTAGATTATAGCCAGTGACTTTAGTTCAACAAAACCCTTTTCGATAAATAGTTGACTAGTGGTACGTAATGTTGACCACATGTATGCGTTCACAGTATCGAATCTCAACCGCTCCAGAAACTGTCTCTCGATTCTCTTTCTAGTTCGTAGAAGATTGGCTATTTATGTGTGACACACTCATTTATGGTCTTCCCGTGTAAATTTGAAAGGTTTTGCACCAGAATTATGACTGGGTGTGGCATACTATGTTAGTTAACCATACACTTCTGTCACCTAATCATGGTAGTAGCGGTCAAGATTTAAAAGTGGTCGAGATAATGACTAATGATTCTAACCCTCATTTCCCATTAATTATAATTATTCCAAGGGCACTGCATTAATTAGCCATGATCAAGACTATCTGCAATCGTGATGATATTTGTCTTTCTCATCATAATATTAATCTACAGGGTGATCCTAAGTGGTCGTCTGCCATCTTTATCGTGAGGAATCTCTCTCAAGCTCTAATATCGGAATGGAACAGACGTCCCCACGACGCTAAGTATTTTCCAGAATATATAAACATCACTCACCTGCAATATGTTGGACCAAGAGCCTTTCGTGAGTGTGTCTTTATTTGGCACATTTTCCATACTGATAGTTGATTATGTAATGCATTATTTAGTATGTGGTCATGATGATGTAATCACCACACGGTAGAAAAGAACTTTCTGGCAATCTGAGTATCCTTCGTGTCTCTATGTTGTGTCCTGTTGATATTAAAGGATATATCCACTTACTGATAATAAGTGGAACCGGTAGCTAGTAGGGACGATGGGTTATATTGATGTTATCACAAAATAAGAATTTCTTAATTGCTGTAAACAGAGACCTAGCAATGGTGTCCGATTGATGTCCAATTATATGTGGTGTCCGGTAATTGACTCTACTATAGTTCCAGATAATTATTGATAATTATTATGTATGCGTAAAAAACTTTAAATGATCAGATCGTTCTGTATACCAGTATTACAGTACATGTAAATGTATTGGAAAATGGGTGTGGCCATAGTTATTAAGAGAGACCGCACCAATCACATTGTCATTTTGTGACATTAGGTTTTATGATTACAGGAAGCAACTGAATAAAACAGAGTCTGACTACTTACAGTAGAAAATAGTTTAGAGTTTTTCATTTAGTTTCTGTTCATAGATCTATTTTTGAAATCTTATCACAATTTGCATCAGTGATTAACTCATTGTGCTTCACTGTACAGGTGATAACAAGGCCTGGAGCGTCTTCGTCAGGAGGAGGGGATCCGGGTGGACAGAGTATTTCACCAACTGGTACCTTAGTGGTCATCCTGTTCTGGTAGTCCGATACGAAGATCTCAAATTGGATATCTTCAGACAAGTTAAGCGAATGTTGGATTTTCTTGGATTTCCATATATAGAGGAGGAGCTGAAGGAGAGAATGGCGGCGGACTTTGGCAAGTTTCACCGCCCCCCTCGTGTGAACTTTGAACATTTTACCCCCCGGCAGAAAGTGTTTGTGCGAGGGATAGTGAGAAAGACGGTTAGGCTACTGAGAGAAAATGGGGGTAATACTTTAGGGATCGAAGAGTATTTATGAATACTGTTATTTTATCATCTGTGTTTCAATTTGACAATAATGATTAATGGAAGGTTTAACCCACAAATATTAAATTTCTATACCCTAGTTCATGCATACCATGGAGCAATAAATAAAGTAAACCAGTCAGCTAATAAAGCATGACCCTGAGTGCCATGAAGCACATGCATAATTATTTCAGTAGTTTATATTTCCATACCCCACTTCATGCAATCGAGAATACTCTTAAATATTTTTTAGGAGCTACTGGTGATTTAAGCTATGAGATATGCATATTTTTTGACATTGATTACCTTATATAGAGGCAAGAAACATAGTGGGCAAGCCCAAAATCAATTACATACAGAAGTCATGTCTTATTGGTGCTAATATTCAGATACTATATTGCCTGGTATATAGTCATCACACCATGGAGCAATAAATAAAGTAAACCAGCCAGCTAAAGCATGACCCTGAGAGCCATGAAGCACACGCATAGTTAATGAGATTATTTCAGTAGTAGAGAGGAGGTATGCCGCATGCACTTGCTGACCTCTGACCTTTTAGCTCGCCCCTTTGATTAATATTTGCATGCCGATTCTGAGTTTCCGCTGCGAAGGACGTTAACGTATCCACTGACAAATGGTAGCTAAGTGCTAGTCCATGCAGACTAGTTTAGCGTGAGTGGAAGTGTTCCTGAGCCGCCGGGAATCATGAGTATGGACAACTCGAGCAAGAAATGACGTTAGGTGATGTGTAGTTATCGATTTAACAATTTGTGTCTAGTTCACCAATATTTCTCCATATATAATGTCGCGGCCTACTTTACTCCTAAAGTGTGCCTTACTGCTGCTGATCACATTAACTCTCACATTTCTTCTGTACGCCGATGGAGTTGGCGATGTCATTTACACGAGTGTGATTGGTATGAGCAGTGACAGTGACCGCCATACACAATATTCAAGAGTTCATCATGAAATCATTGGTTTTGTTGCTAATGGTGTGGAGCATTCGAAGGTTCTGCCACGACGTAAGCATGCCTCTGTACACAGCAGTGTGTCACGTAGTTCCTTTGACTTCATTGGCCACTCAAACAGAACCAGAGCAATACACCAGACACTACATTATAAGCATAGCACAGGCGATTCATCTGTTGAAGTACGCTGTCCACAACCAATTGAACCAGACATGATTCTTCCCTGTAACGCCACCAGTGATCCGACGTGCAGAAAGTACTTACTGCCAGTTGACTATTTCTGGCTCAAAAACACCACTGAGAAGTTTCGAAACAAGCCGTATGGGAGGTGTCGTTTCATGAATGGTAGCAGAAGAGCTCCTGTAGCTCTGGCCAGCTTTCCCGGCAGTGGAAACACTTGGGTACGGGGACTACTGGAGCAGGCCACTGGAATATGCACAGGTTAGCTAAAGTGGAATCGTTAGCTTTTTTTCTAATTTTACTTTTGTGGTATACAGTGTAGGTTCTAAGGCGGCCAGTTACTGATGCTTGTAAGCCTCGCATACAGTTGGATTTCAGATGAAGCTACAGAGATCCAATATAGCCCCTCCAAACCATTATGAAGATTACATTCCTTGAAGTGTTTTTGTAACTTATAGTTAGGGTACTTGAGGATCTCGGTTGGTTCTCAGTATTCATATCGATCAGGTTCTCTTTCTATCAACTTTCTGGCATTTGATGATATGTTTGTAAGCCAATTTGTGGTTGGTAGAAAGAGAACCTGATCGATATGAGTATAGTTAGGGTAATTTAAGTTGCAGTGTACAAACAATGACGTGTATTGCTGGACCGATTAGGATACAATGTATACATTGTATCAAACTGTTACTATGCCCAAACTGGGCTTCCTTGAGTAATGGATCTTATTGTCCAATACATGTCTTCACATTCGCTCTATTATTGGGGCTGCAACTGCTGTGGGGGGTTAAAATGTGCAGGGGTAGTCATACACGTTGCTTTAATGTTTGGTGCTTGATTGCAGTTGCTACACTGATGGAGCTATTGCCACATAGCTTCTATCAACTGTACGTTGATCCTGGTTGATAGAAGCTAATGTTTTGGTATTTTGCTATTCAATTTAAATTGTAGGGAAACCCATTTTCCTTTTAAGCAAACCCAGAAAGTCCTATCAAGCTTTGAGTCACTACCCCCAGGATATAGATGTTTATTTCACCGTGCATATACAGCTATAACATCTCCACATTCAATTAATCTGAGGATTCTTCAAATCTTGACTAATTAGGGAACTGCAGAGTAAATTACATTTGTCTACAGCCCCTGTGATATAGATATACTTTCCATAACAGGTTCTTTGTATCGTGATTTGAGTATACGAGCTGGCGGGATGAATGGTGAAGGCCTTCGGTCCGGCTCTGTGCTGGTTGTGAAGACGCACCACAAATATGAGCAAAAGTGGACCAAGAAAAGGACGACAGAAGTCACTGCAAAAGTTCGCTGCATCTAGCTCTCCATAAATTATGTGCCATGCACATGCATGCTGCATGCATGTGAACCTGTAGCTAGTATTAGTTCATAATTTCCAGTCAAATGCATGCTGTTACAGGTAGGCCAGTATATATGTTACCAATCCCACGGAAGTTGTATTATTGAGGCATCGTCCCTATATATATCGTACTGTCCATTGGAGGGTTGCTTGGTTGGTAATAATTTGTATTGGCTATTAGCTAGTTCAAGTTTAATTTAGTTGAAACTCCTGCTGTAAGTCATGCACCCAGTAGGTTACATATTATGTTCTATCACATCCACTAGATCGATAGCTGAAAATAATGGCAGCCTCCGATCCAGTGAGAGGGATAAAGCACACAGCCATCCTTCAATTGTTCCCTCCCATGCATGCGTTTAATCACGTCAGTAAAATTTAGGCTAGATAATGTTCTAGGAGTGGCAAATGTGCACAAGAGCCTCAGGACAATTAAGGCTATATCTGCATGTAAACTATTTCACTGACATTATAATGTTGCTATAATATAATTATATAGGCAGCAAAGTTACTGTCTAAATCATTAGAGTTTATAGTGCAGTACAATAGGCTGCTGAAATAATAAACAACTGGATGTGTAGTTTTACTTCAGCCCTTCTGACTCATGGCAAGAGATATTGCTTACAACTAACTAGATAACTAGTATACAGCTATTAAACAGCTATATAGTATACAGCTATTGAACAGCTAGTATACAGCTAATATACAGCTAGTAAACAGCTAGTATACAGCTATTAAACTGCTAGTATACAGCTAGTAACAGCCGGTATGTTAAGGTATCATTACTGCATTATTCAGCCAGGAGCTAGAGTATCTGTAGACTCTTTCAGTGACACCATGATGCAGTTTCTTAGTAAGTAGTACACTTGTTTTTCTCGTTATACAATCTACAGGGTGACCCTAAATGGTCGTCTGCCATCTTCATCGTGAGGAATCTCTCCCAAGTTCTGATATCGGAATGGAACAGACATTGGCACGACCCTGAGGAGTACCCAGAAGACCTGAATGTCACTGGACACCATCTGAAATATGCTGGACCAGCTGCCTTTGGTGAGTGCCTAACTAATGCTACAGTTTTGGCATGCAGAATATGATGCTTGGCTGGTGACAAGTTTGCTTCATATTTTCATGACTACAATAATTAATTGGCTATGAATCTCATTAATAATCTCATAACCGACTCGTTCAGCAATGGCTGACTTGCTAGTGCTTAAAAGACAAAATTGTCATTTTATAGCAAATTTGCAGGTTATTGAGAGGATTCCTAGTCCATTGATAGCTGGATCAGATTGTATAAGATAGGAGCCGAGTGCAAGTGGGAAGTGGAATTATTCCTTGATAGTTAGGCAGTAGTAAAGAGGAATAGGGGGTTCAAGTTACTCACGAGGCAACTAAATGTGCTAGCAATTTAGTTGAGACAGGAGCTGATGAGCGCCGAAGGCGCGCCTTCGGCGCTCATCAGCTCCTGGTTGAGAAAAGGGACCATAACATTGCATGGTATAAATACAGAAATTGCTTATACTGTACGAATACTTGCTTCTAGCCAGAATTATAAGCATTTGAAGTTACAAAAATGTAAAGAAGTCTATAGGGATGGTGCTTTTAATTATGAGCAATCAAAAACCACCATTCCTATAGATTTCTTTACATTTTAGCAGCCTTATATGCCAGCTAAAAGAAAGTATTTTATAGTATAAACTATTTCTGCTCCAAGTCGTCTCTTTTCTTAGATCCTGTCACAATTTATTAACTCAGTGTGTTTCATCCTGTGCAGGTGATAACAGGGCCTGGAGTGTATTTGTTAGGAAGAGAGGAGCTATGTGGCCAGAGTATTTCACCAACTGGTACCTCAGTGGTCATCCTGTTCTGGTAGTCCGATACGAAGATCTCAAATTGGATATCTTGAGACAAGTTAAGCGAATGTTGGATTTTCTTGGATTTCCATATATAGAGGAGGAACTGAAGAAGAGGATGGCAGAAGACTTTGGCAAGTTTCACCGCCCCCCTCATCCAGACTTTGAGCATTTTACCCCCCAGCAGAAAGTATTTGTGCGAGGGACAGTGAAACAGACAATTAAGCTGCTGAAAGAGAATAGGCACAATACTTTAGGGATTGAAGAGTATCTATGAGTGCTGTTAATATATTTACCTGTGAGTTTGAATTATGATGGAGGTGGATTACGAGTCTTGAGCGGGGAAGGCCTGGGAACGAGGCCAGAGTATGTGTTAGATATTACTTTAGTGTAAATTGAAGGGATCAGAATCATAATCAAGTACTGGAAATTGCATAAATTGCCGGAGTAAAAAATATGTGTACCCTATGAGCATAACTATGGTGAAAATTCCAGCAGCTCCTGAAACAGATTTTAAGAGTAGTCTCAATTTTAGAAGTGAGGGGGGGGGGGGGGGGAGTTCTGTGGGTTAGACCACTCTGGTTCTGAGTCCTTCAATTAATGTATCAAGGGTAACAAGTGTAAGCACAGCTAGCCTCGTACTCAGGCTTTCCCTGCCAAGATTTATTTCGCATAAAGCCTGAGTAAAGCCTGGGCATAAGGATATTAGATTCATGTACAGAAAATGCCATGATATGAGGCATTGCATAAACGATAAAAGTACCACAGGAAAAAGTACTTTCTATTTGACACAACCAAACGAAAGCAAACTGACACGACATTGATTTTGGTGACATTAAAGCATGATATTAAGTTACTGTATAGTGCATCTGCACATTTTATGAGCGAGATGCCGAACAGCTAGTACAGAGTCTTGCATAGCCAAATCTTCATCATCTGAGTTTGAGGGAGAATCTGTATATAGTATGGATGGCAAAAAGGGGTGATTATGATTATAATGTGTGTATTGTATATTTAAGATATATTATATGCGGTCTCAATTCAGCTCCCAGTTGATTATTGGTATGTTAATTTTTTTAAACAAAGTATAAAAGTATCTAGTTAATAGAATCTAGGAATGATGCCATACAACTATGTACTTTGAAGCCGAGGACCCATTATACCAGGAGCTTATGAGCGCCGCGAAGTGGCGCACTGATTATACGTTTTTACATTAGCAGGAGCACATTCAGCTGGCAAAGCGGGCTCTGTACATGGTGCTGGCTTCATCAGCTTGGTGTGCTCCTGCTCTAGACACATTGAGACTATAATATAGCTTTGAACTACAGTACTGTCCTGAGTATAGTTTGCTGAAGTGTCTTTGTTTCAAGAGGTCCTTCCTTAATGCACACATGAAATTGAGTCAGATAAGAAAGGCTGCACTGTACCATACAGTCCATTGATTTTTGGAACCACCTAGTGTATGCCTTAAGCCCATAATCCACATCCAACTTCGTGGTTCATGCCAATCCCATAAACTGATGTATACAATGTCATGAACATGAATTATAGTCAAGATCAGTAATTCATGAAGTAAAACTAATTATGCAGTATATAATTTAGTCCTCCCTCCCTCCCCCCAATACAATAATTTACCATTCGATTGCTGATGCTCCACTTCAGGACGTGCAGATGATATACTTCCAAGCACTTCTTTAATTTCTGTATGTAAATAGGGGATATTTCATACATAAAATTAATGATAGCCTCAAACCCTGGTGGGTGGAGCTGAGCAATTGAGGCTGGAGGTGGGGCTCGAGTATTGGGTGAGTGTGCGCGTCGGTACACGAACTGTACAGAGTGCAAAGAGTTCGGTTTCGTTAGCTTGTGATAGTATACAGTTGAGGTCGTCGAGTTCTTCAAAGCCCAAGGATTCTGCCGCTCTGAACAACTGTTGCGTACAAAGAGCATCGGGGTCTTCCGAGAGCGCCATCCTATATCAAAAGCCAAACTGAAGCTGGTTGCCAAGAATGCGTTGCTATATGCGGTTACTAGGCCCCATGGTACAAGCCAGTTCAATAGTATACGCCTCGGGGTCGGTAGCTACCTCCCCCTCGTCGTATAACCTATACACATTATGACTAGATTACTTTAAGTGTGTGAATGTACACGTGCAGCTAACATAACCAGATGTTGATATTTGGGGTCTGGCTTTGATAGACTAGTTAGAACCGTTGCTCTACTCTTCAAGAAAATCCAACAAGCGAGAGGGGTGCATGGGGACGAGGCTAGGTAAACACTAGACCTTTAAATGTAAGCACCCATGAATTAAACCTATAACTACAACTTAGCTATGTAATTTCTCCATAAAATTACCTTTTGTGCTAAGACAGGGTGGTTTTCAGTTCTTTTCAGTACATTCTCAGGATTTTCGGATGTGAGAAAGTTAAAGTAATACCGCTCCTCAGCATGAAACTTGATGCGAGATATATTATGCTGGCGGTAGAAATCGGTATTCTCTTGTGATTTTAGGATCATCAGACAAGCAATCGAAGATGGAATGTAGCATCTTAACTCACAGTAGCTGCTGGCTACGGTTTCGGCAATATGAACTTCGGCACCAGAGACTTATTAGCACATAGTCAGGGAAGACAAAACGAATGTGTGAATGCTTGTTGGAACTTTTGAAAGACTTCCATTGTGCGTTCTTTCCAACTTCCTGTGGCTGTAAAGAAAGTTACTTTCACAAGGCAGGTTTTTGCTGGTACATGTGGGTGGCCACTGGGTAGAGATTTAACCAGCTCAAAGACTTTTGTTTCCCTTCACAAAACCTGAGATATCTCTGCAGTATGCTTGAAGGGACTCGTGCAGCTGTTGGATTCCAAACTTCTCAATGATGTGTTGGAGCAACCTGAAATTGAGGTAATCCCAGCACGAATTAAGCTGTAGAAAGGTAGCTCCCCAACTCTGTGTTTCAGCGATATTGTGGCTAAACATTTTGATGCTGGGGTGCTGCAAGCATGCTGGAAGGGTTGCAAGGTAGGAATGGAAAATTGTGAGGGTGGTTGATTTTTCCAGAACTAGTAGAACTTCAAGCACTAGAGCTGCGTATCTGGTCTTGAATACAAGGATTTTCGTCTCCATTTGATAGAGCCAACAGTCACTAGAACTGCTGCTTGAGCGTAACTTCATTACTTCCACATGGTACTTGGCTACCATTTCTTTCATTTCAGGTGATCCAAACTTGTCTACTATACAGGTGAGGAGGTGATAGTTTCGCCAGTCCCAGTAGCAACCAAAGATGACAAACATCGCCGCTAAGCTAGGTGCTTTTGCTAGTTCATCAAGATGGGCTTGACTGAAGTGCCTGTACCCCAATGGAACCAACGAAGCATACATTCGCAACTTCTCCAAATCGATTTGCATTTGCCCTAATATTTTGAAAAGATTAATGATTAGATCGGCAAACTTTTGGCTCAGCTCTGCATTTCTAGATGATTTCAGTGCCATCAGAGGAGACTCGACTGGAACGTGATCAGGATCAGATTCGAACTTCCTAAGCTCTTCCTGATAACATTTAACCATTTCTAGAGTATCTTCATTCCCAAATTGTTTTACAATGGAAAGTAAGAGGTTGATGTTTTCGTAATTCCAGTAATTGCCGAGTAAGCCAAAGATTTTCTCGATGCTGTCAGCTTGTTGGATACGATGCTTGTCACCCTCAGTTATCATGTCCTCAGGATTTTTCTCTGAGGCAGGGATGAGGGTCACGTAGACTCTGAATTGGTTGAGGTCAATGGTGGCAATTTGTAGTAGCTTTTGGAGCACATTTACAATTAGTCGTGCAAATTTTTCCTTCATCATTCGAATTCGTTCATTAGCTAGGCCAGCTTTGCCATCTTGCTCATTTCTATTGCAGGGTAAATCTGAATATGTAAAAAAATGTACAATAATGAATAACCAGTCTCGTTTCGTCACATGCGAATAAATGTATAATTAGAGTGTTTTCCTTGTGTGTAACATGTGCATATAGCAAATAAAGAATAGTGTGCAGCTAGGGACCTCTAGTCAGAAATTGGCCCTTCAAAGTCTCACCAGAAGTACTCTGACTCATCGTGCTGTTAGCTAATATACTAGCGGATGCAAGAAAAAATCTATGTGTGTTGGGGGGAGGGGGAAGTGTAGAGTCAGGCTGCATAGCAAGAAAATTTTTCATTAAGCTTTTTAAAAAGGGTTAGGAATTGCTCTCATCCAGATTTGTGAATCAGTATGTTGGAAGTAATGACCTAACCAAGCTGATCCGTGCACCTTGATCTTGCAAGTGAAAACGGCCCTGGCTCATGTTTAGATATGATGATCTTCAAACAGTGCTCCAGGCTTAAAGAGTAAAACTTTCAGAAAATTGGTTTTATTTGCTGCATGTAGCTATCTCTGACACAGTTTGATGCTAAGCTCTCAAAAGTGGATAATGTGTACCTACATCTGTCTGCTACAGCTTGGTCAAAATATTAATTCAATTAGTAAAGTTAAAGAATTCTATAGCTTCTACAAGATACCTGATTTAAAGACTTGCTTAAGATGCTTAAATCTGCATCTTAGTTCCGAATGAGTTCAAACCTTGGCTATCACAAGCAGTCAGGGCAAGATGACTCTGGATGTTAGCAATGTTCACCTCCGTCAATCAACACCAGAGACAGCATAGCTACAGACCAAGTTCATGTTTTGAGAGGGTTTTTGCCTAAGATAGTACTTCAGTAATTATCATCCGAGTGACTTCAAAAAGAAGCTTGTGCCAACCTATAGCTAGATCTCTGATGTAAATTTGAAATCTTAGCTCCTTACCGTTCGAGATATCACCAATTTCCCCAAAATCTGCATGATACTTATATGGGGTAATATAGGGTGAATTTTTTTACAAACCCGTCAATACCATTGGAGCACTGTTACTTCCTCCATGCGCACTCCGTGATCCGCTCTTCCTCATTAATTAAATTTGTCACGCACGTGAAAAAACTTAGTTGATGACGTCACATCTTCAGTTCGTATACATAATTATGTATAATTATCTCATAAACAAAATCTTTCCATAACACCTTAGATAATCTTTATTAACAGTAACGTATAGCTATATACCTGGATCTGAGTCGGCTAGCAACTCTCCGACGTATTTATGTCCCTCGTGTTTGGTTTTCGTGTAGCTTCTCCACACACACTCGGCGAATTTCCTAGGCCCGTTTGGCCCCTTGTTACCGACGTACATCAACACTTGTACCAATCGGCCAGTTGGAGTCGTATGCTGCCATAGCCGATTCGTGACAATATCCAACTCTGTGGGCGTAAGTAGTAGTTCAGCGCTCAGGTACGGCACTAGTAGGTCGATGTTAATATACTGCTGCAACTCTTCCAAGTGTGTCGTTACAGCTGTTGACCAAAGAAACACTTTCTTTTAGCTAATAGCTACCTGGTGCCAGGAGCACGATCATTCTGCATATAATAACAGCAGAAGAGAAGTATATCACTTATAACGAGACTGCATATGGACTAGAGCTAATATAGCATGAGTTGGGTAGCTAGCTACCAACTCGAATTATTTGAGCACCTGTAGCTATATAGCTATACTTTACAATATATATAGCCTGGATCTAGTTGGATTACTAGCTATACTTTATAAATGATGTTGTTGGCACAGTGTACAATCTTTTATGCTACTTATAGTTCCAGTGATCTCATATATCCGACATGATCATCTTATCACCTGATTTGGCCACATGTAGCTAGCAATATGCCACAGCCTATGAATAATTTTACTCTAATAAGGAGCTAGCTGTATATCCACATGAAATGACTAGCTAATTACATCTACTGCTACATATTTGTCTCATGGATGCACTCTGACCTCTGACGTCTGTAGCCTGACTCTACTCTTAACTCTAAGCATAGCTACACATTTCCAGCTGAACAAATAGCCACTGAGCCTTAATGTGGAGCTGGAAATGACACATATTTTCCGTAATATATAGCTAGACGTAGCTAGTTGAGAATGCTACTTTTAATGATGAACAAGGTATACAGTCATATAGCTAAGTATACAGTCACACATGCACTTCCAAATCACTATATATTGATCAGCAGTCTTGTATATAGGACAACCATATTGCATATGTGCTAATCCTATTTAGTCAGCAATGCATGAGGCAATACTGGTATGAGGGACTGGTATATATATATATACTATGTAGATCTGCCCCTACCCGCAATTTATTGCTTTTGTTTTGTCTGCACCATTTGAGGTGTGTGTGGCTTGGGAATGAGGCTTGTGTGGCTTGGAAATTAATTGAGGCTATAGGTCCATGGCAGTGAATAGCAGGCAGAGGAAGATCCCCTTGCTTTTCCCTCCATGAATGTCATTTCTGCATATGCAGTGTAGTTATTCATGGAGGAAAAGTACACAACCAGCATGCATGCATACAACACACAGAGCTCCTTCATATAGTACATGTGTAAGTCTGACTGTGTCAGCAAGAATGTTAACTGAAAAAACACATAAAAGGGAATTGACCAGAAGTCTGGGCACAAGACTACACATTTTACAGATACTAGTATGTAGCTAGCTATATTGTGACTTGGGAATGAGGCTCATGTGGTTTGGGAACGAGGCTAAGCCCACAGCAGGAATAGGGAGATCCCCATGGCTTCTCCCCCATAAATGCTACTTTTTCATTCATGCAGAAATGTGGCTTATCATGATTCATGGCATAATTAGCATTCCTTGCAAACCACACACGGCGCTCACTAAATCTACAGTTGCTCCTTTGCACAAATAAGGCTAGTAATAAATAGAGCATATCAAAGGAGACAAGCACTGTTGAGTCTTTATTGGAAATTAGATTGCAGCAGGTGGACAGGAATGATGTACATACTAAATAATAATAATACAGAGAAAATGCACGTTGAAGACTAGTGTTGGGCTCACTTAGGCTCACCCTAAATTTTACTTATCTCTACATTGAAATAACACATGACAGCATCGTAAAAACAAGATTCTATACAATAACCAAAGCGGTCAATGATCATCCATACGTTATCTACTGTGTCTTTTAGCAATATCACCAGCTAATGCATTGTTATTGCCACCAGCTGCATGCCCCACTGCCTCTACAATGGACTGCCAAGTCATGCAATCTGGGTCCGTTTCGATTCCAGTTTTTAACATTGCACGTAGACACTCTTTATCACCCCCACGCATTTCCTCAAGCTTGTGAACCTCCACTCCAAGTTGTAGGCCAATTTGGTACCAGCGTTGGGCCACGCCATTCAGTTCTGATGCCATACTCTGCACTGCGTCTTCTACATCTGGTATGTCACTGTCTGCAGTTACTGTAGGACCATACAAGGTTGCATTTACTTCACTGCAGCAGACTGATACATGATAACATCTGACAGCGTGATACACAGAATTAGCTACCTATACTGGCAAGCATGACCAGATACTGTTCACTATACGCACGAATAGCCTCGAACCCAAGCCTTCCTTGCCCAGATTTTATCACACAGCCATGGAGAAAAATTGGGGTGCAGCCGTGGAAAAAAATCCACGATTTTCTCCACGGCTGCGAGATAAAATCTGGGCAAGGAAGGCCTGGGTTCGAGACTAACACACACACGCCCCCCCACCCCCCAAAATGTCTTCCGACGTGCTTTTACCCCCCCCCCCCCTAAATAAACCCCTACTTGCCCTACTTGGTTTGATTCATAGCCAGCTACCCCTAGGAATCTACTTTCTCTATCCAGAGTACACTTTCAGGAAGCTTTGTCAATAAAGGGATGTGGCAGTGACAATGCCAGAAATTATAGATAGGAAGTCAGTATGGAGGCAGGCATAGAGCATTATTTACATGCATGTGCATGGCATGCTCAACACATTTCATTCAAGGTGACTATCCCATACATGTACTGTATATGGAAGATGCTGTAATCGCATACAGATATATAACATACCTAGATGACGGGAATACACAGATACCTTTGTGATTCTTTGCAACATATTCTGCACGTTGTCTGTTGTCTCCCCCACCACGATCTGCCAATGCAAACACAACCATCCACCAGGATGGAGGCTTGCCTCTTTGTGTATCATACTGCCCATTCAACCAGTGACTGAGCATGGCAATGAGACACCTCTGTGGCTCAGTTGGAAACGTTTGCTTGATGGTGTCAAGGTTTCGCACCCTCAGAACTGTGCCAATATTTTCCCACTTATTTTCCAGAGGCTGCAGTGCCCTCACCACGTATCGCAGATCCTCAATACCTATATGTAAGAGCAATTCACACATGTAGAAGCACCGGCTTTCTAAAGTCAATAGATTAGCACAATCATGTATGTTAACTATGAGCTGGTATATATGTTCAGAAACAGAGTTTCAGTTTGAAAAGGAGCTAGGACTTAAGTGCAACAGACAACTGCACGTCTGAGACTAAAGAGTGAGTAATGCCATGATTTTGGTTAGTGTACGTACTATGAAAGAGCAAGAATACATACATACAAGACGTGCTCCTGCCCTTACAGAGAGCACCATTTGCGTTCAAAGACTCAATGATTCACTGAATTCTGCAATTCACACTATGTATTGCAGTCGCTGCATTCTTCATTAATGTATGAGCCACTCCAGCTACTAAGGCACATCTAATTACTGCATGGAGTTGTTATTGCAACATCATGAGGAAATGGACTGTGGTTACTGAAAGCCTCTTTCATCCCAAGTGCAGCTGCTCATAAGTTTCAGCAGCACTATTCTTGCCAGCACCCAGCAGAAGTAAAAAGGGCTAGTAAAAGTTTTGAAATGCTCGTAGAACACGTGCTACCATTTATCACAACTTACTTAGGCATGTTTCATCTGCTAACACTTGGAATTTTTTGAACACTTTGTCGGACGGATGAGACTGTCCCACTGTATTAGCTGGTTTTCTTGAATATTCATTAGGTTGCTGCTCTTGTTTATGCTCCAGTTGAGTTGTTGAAGCTACCGTTGTCCCAGCAAGTAGCTCTGTTCTACTTGGTGCAGTTGCTGGGGTGCTTTCGGGTTGAGAAGAATGGAAACCAGCAGATATGGACTTGTCAGAAGGTGGAACGCCATGCAGCCCAGGCTGTGATTCCAATGCTGTGAGTGTGTGTGTATGTGACACTGTGTGTGTGTATGTGTGTGCATATACATGAGAATGTGTATGCATGAGTGTGTGCAGGTATGTACGTAAATATATGTGCAGTAAAAGCAGTTGTTTACCTATAAACCTGTAGCTACAACCACTCCTCCATACTTAATTGTAAATTTTGCTACAATTACAAGGTCAACTTCGATGCAAAATACAGTATGAAAGTAACAGAAGAAGCAGCAGTAGGTAAAACCTGAAATACAATCCGGCAGCATGGCATATCCTTTCTACATTCTTAATAATATCTACGTACCAAATTGCGCACTAGGTATACTCGGCGCCTCTGATGACGGAAGACTTCTGCTCCTTGCTGCAGTAACCTAAACAAAAACAATAACAAAGCTCTTTTAACTTGTGGTTTATGACAATACAAAACAGTGTTTACACACCTTCAGTGGGCCGTCAATGTCATATTTTGTAAATTTACATTCCGGACATGCAACCTGAGATGAACACTGGACAACAGTTTTCTGATCTGGGTAGCTAACGAAGGGAAGAACACCACTCCAGGTACAGTTTGCACATTTCTCCAGGATACCGCCATGATAGGATAGGCCCTGGAGATTACTTTCTTCACAGATCCTCTTAAGAAAGTCACGATGAATTGAATACATCCACAGACTGGGATTCAGAGCGACTCCTCTATCATCATTCAAGCTGCAGGATCCATTACAGTAGGGGTTAGCATGTATACAAAAAACTATCACAGGTACTTACCTTACTGAGATTTTGAGCCTATGGCAGTCTGGCTCCATATCTAGCTGATATCTCCGCCCATCAATGTTATCAAATATGCACTGAGTGGCAGAGAATTTTGGAAGCTGTGCTCCTCCTTGAGACTTGGTCAAGAGGCAAATCAAGTGATAAAAGATCTGTGCTGGTAAGAACCCGTGGAAATCAAAATAGAAATCTTTTTCACGTGCCAAATAATTACATTTTGATACCGGTTCGCTTGGGAGCATTGACGGTATTAAGAACTTGACATCTCTGGGATTCTGGGAAGACAGTTGCTGTGCTGCCTGAGGTTGAAGTGGAAATACCAGGCAGTATGCCTGGAGGATTAGACATAGCTGGCTGAATGAGCACATAGAATTAGCAGCTTCATCATAGCAGCCTTTCCAGCACTCTTTTAGTAGCGACATGTTTGCAATTCCTGTGCGTTTCAAGTCTCGGAGATCCTTTGCATTATACTTTTGGTCTGCTTTTGGTAGTTCCATGACCCTCTTCATCACTTCAATAAGCCACTTTGGGTTAAGGAGCACAAAGCTGTCAAGCTGCCGTTTCTCATCTTCACTCAGAAGGAGAGATGACAGCTCGTCTACATTAAAAAAGACAACACTATGCATACAAATTCAAACGTGTTGCAATACAGCATAAGGAATTTACAGTCAGACACGTACACAAGGATATAACCGTAGAGATTTATTGCTGTTTGCAAGGTGTTCAGTTTAAGTTATTAAGTTCAAATACCATAGCTAGCATTGGGGTGTACACATCCCATATACAACTGTGGTTTACATGGCCCAATCTTTTTAGCAAGCTAGACTTACTTAGACAAACAATGGTACCAGTGTCATGAAAAAAATGTAGACTGGCATCTGGATCTTCAATGCCATATGATCGGCCCATACTCTGTGCATCCTTACGTTGAATCAATGGAAGAGAGTTATTTCGTTGACAATCTTCCCGCCATTGAAGCAGCCCCCTTTCAAACCGTAGCCAAAGGATTGGGTGCTCCTCCTGAAGGAATCTCAGTTTACCAGAGAGTGATAGTAGTTTCTCCTGTAAAGCTGTGATGCCGCTGGCTTCCCGCTCTTCCTCTTTATCAAGGGAGTTTTCTATTGCAAAAAACATTTGCTCACTATCAGTACAGCAAAGGTGGTGTACAGATCGGTCATCTTCGGTATAAAAAATCTTCTCAAGTTTGTCATGAACAGCAATCAGCCTATCTTCAGGAAGCGGTTTCCCTTTCGGAGCTTTGTGTGTGCCAACAAGTAGTACCTGTTTGTCTGTTTGATCTTCAGTATGAATGTGAGCATGAATGGTGTGCAACCAGTACCTAATTTCTTCGATTCCAGATAATTTGTTGTCACTTAAGTGTTCAACCATTCGTTGGAGATTGAATACGACTAGGTACAGAGCACGTCTGGTGATGAAACAGTGGTGCATAGCATGATATTCTTTCTGGCCAGCAAAGTCATAGGTATTAAAATGCAATGCAGGCTTTTTTTCATCTTCTTTTATCATGCGACTAACTAAACAATGGTGTCGACGGCTAACAAAATCCCGAGCACCACTATGCATTGGCTTGGACTCTTCTAAA